>JARQOC010000003.1:60396743-60939185 GCA_033576535.1 Allobates femoralis
GATTCTCGGTAGTGACTACCCATATTTATTCCCATACGTCTGCCATGCCACTAATAGGCTCAGCTGGTATGCTCCACACCCCTACTGTGTTTATATAACTAGGTTGTTGCCACCCGTCACTTTCAGCACCTGTTTCAGAGCAGTGCTCTGAAACAGGTTGATTTCAACCCGATGGTAACGGCGTCTAAATACGGTACAGTAAGGTTTTTTCACCACCTAGTTAACTCCCTGGGGCGTGACACAGCCTCCGGGATACCGCCCCCCTTCAGCGATCATTGGTGGAAGCTCCTGCATTGCGATTGGTTGTCGCTGCATAGGGCGGCATATTTAAGGAGCTGACCAGTCACACTACACATTTGCTATAGCGTCATGTATTAGCCAGCCTTCCTGCGCTGGCTGCCCAATCATGATACTATTGCATTGTCCAATCACCGTACGAGCGTCTTGTAATCCACAATTCTGGCACGCCTATGTGTTGTCCCTGCTGCACCAGGTCCTCCCATATTACCTTCTGTCGCGGCGTGTAAATGAGGGACGGTGCTCTACAGAAGGTAACTTCAGGCACCCGGCGGTGCCTCCAGAGATAGATTAAACCTTCTGTAGAGCACCTTGTAGCGGCGTGTAAATGCGGTATCGGGTACCGTTTGCAACCGTTGGTGCGTGCTCGTGAGACACCCGGTTGTTCCTAACCTTCTGTAGTGGCGTGTAAAGGTACCTTAAAAGTAACATGTTTGGTATCTGCGAACTCGTACCGACCTAAGGCATCACACTGACATGTCAGTTTTACCATATAGTGAACATGGCAACTACAAAAAAACTAAAAAAAAAATGTGTATTTTCACTTTTTTAGCAATTTCACCGCACTTGGATTTTTTCCCATTTCCCTGTATGGTAAAATAAATGACTGCATCTGCAAATCCAACTTGTCCTTCAAAAAACAAGCCGTCATATGTCTATATTGATGGAAAAATTAAAAAAGTTATGGCTCTTGGAAGCAGGAGAGCAAAAAACAAAAATGAAAAACTAAAAATCGCCGGGTCATGAAGGGGTTAAAGAGACTGTCCGGGACGTTAACATTGATGACTTATCCTTAGGTCACCACTGTGTGATTGGTGGTGGGGGCTGCTCCCTACCCATCCCAGCTGGTGCTGCTACTGCTGCCAGCCGGAACTATTTAGTGTTGGATAGGTGGCGGTGAGGAGCAGATGGACTGGAGATGTGAGCAGTGAGTGCAAGTATTTATTTAACTTTAACATTTTTGTAAAATTTGAGTACAATTCAATTCCATTCAATATACAGTATATATGTATATATATATATATATATATATATATATATATATATTCACTCATCTCTATTTCCATGCATACCTCAAAGTCTACCAAGTCATGCAATAATACATATACAGGAAAATGGACTAGCATTATAGCTGAGGAAATATATATAAAAATTGAGACTTAGAATATAAATATGGCCATATCCACAATGAGACGTGTCTCTTTACTGGGTACCTACAATCTCTCACAGCCTGTCTCTAGGTTTAAAAACCTCCTTTGGAATGGGCGAGTAGGAACCTGCTAGCAGAGAACAATAACGCCTAAGGTTAGTGAGGGAGGGGTGCACAGGCCGAGGGCATGAGTTCATTTGTGATATTGTCTGATATAGGAGCCCTGAGCTCTGAAAGCTTACAAATATAATTTTTCTTGTTAGCCAATAAAGATATCGCTCCTGTAATACTTTTCTCAACCTTTTTTTGGGGACTTAAGTATTTACATATGATGGATTAAAAAATAATAAACAAAAAAAACTAAATACTCAGGGGAGCATCTTCTTATATTTATATAATCCGCAGTTTGAAATTCGGGCACTGTAGCCGAATCCCACAATGCATTGCGCCACTGCGAGCGATGACGCGTAGCGTCATCGCGAGCAGTGTCCGCTGCCCACCCGCCGCCACAACTCTCCTATCAGCCCAGTGGCGTAGTGTGTATCACCCCAGCCGACACGTGTGGGGGGGGCCGCAGCAGCCTCCAGGTGACTCACCTCAGCGTCAGGGCTGTATTACCTTGCCCAGCACAAGAGATTATATGGAGCACCAGGACCTGCGATGACGTCACAGGCATGTGACCTGGGTGGGCGGAGCCATGGAATATACCCAGCGTGAAGGAGATATACAAGAAGCTGGAGAGAAGATGGGACCAAATAAAGAAAGGAACAAGAGGTGTGTGAAAGAGCCCCCTGTATACTCTGCACAGCCCCCTGTATACTCTGCACAGCCCTCTGTATACTCTGCACAGCCCCCTGTATACTCTGCACAGCCCCCTGCATACTCTGCACAGCCCCCTGCATACTCTGCACAGTCCCCTGCATACTCTGCTCCCTGCACAGCCGCCTGCATACTCTGCTCCCCGCACAGCCGCCTGCATACTCTGCTCCCCGCACAGCCGCCTGCATACTCTGCTCCCCGCACAGCCGCCTGTATACTCTGCTCCCCGCACAGCCGCCTGTATACTCTGCTCCCCGCACAGCCACCTGTATACTCTGCTCCCCGCACAGCCGCCTGTATACTCTGCTCCCCGCACAGCCGCCTGCATACTCTGCTCCCCTCAGAGCCGCCTCTATACTCTGCTACCCGCTGAGCCGTCTGTATACTCTGCTACCCGCAGAGCCGTCTGTATACTCTGCTACCCACTGACCCACCTGTATACACACTATTCATTTCACCGCGCTCCCGATGCAATTGCATCGGGCCTTTTTACTAGTCAGGAGTAAAAATAAGTGCAAAGACTGGACAATTTGACGTGGTGACAGATACTGTAAGAAATGTCTGGAAGGTGTTTCCATCCAGTAACGTCTTACCAACCTTCTTCCATTAAAAGACTCTTGTATATGAGATTTAGTGACCCTTCATTTAAGAAGACTCGAATCCCAACATCTTCCTCCTCTGGAGAAGTCAGCCAAAAAGACTGCTCCAAAAATATGTTCTCCATGCAGTGATCCAGGAATCCTGTGCGGGAACAGAAGAAAACAATGAGCCATATTACTATGATTGTAATATTATACAGTATAATATGGAATATTGGTGACCTATAGATTAGCACTATTCTTTGGTAACAACCGATCCAAATCCAGCCAAGATCAAAAATACATACAGCTGCACTCTAAAATGCTAAAATATGCTAATATTTAATAACAAGACTCGGACATAGCATTACTGCTATAGGAATAGTTGATAAAAAAAGATACTTAGCTTATGTATTGGCCCATGGGTCCCCAACTCCAGGCCTCCAGGGCCGCCAACAGTGCATGTTTTCAGGATCTCCTTAGTATTGCACAGGTGTTGGAATCATTACCTGTGCATTTGATCACATTAACACCTGTGCAATACTAAGGAAATCCTGAATACCTGCACTGATGGCGGCCCTCGAAGCCTGGAGTTGGGGACCTCTGTATTGGCCAATTCATCGAGGTGATCTCTTATATTAGGACTAAGGTTAAAAACCTACATGTCTGTGCAGAAAGGATCCAGCTATAAAGGAACATGGGCACACCCTGGTAATAGCGCTCAGTCACAAAGAAATGCACTATAAGAAGGCTTTATTCACACTGTGCATTTTTGCTTCTCAGTTTTTGTAGCCAAAACCAGGAGTGGAACAATCAGAGGAAAAGTATAATAGAAACACATCACCATTCTGTATTTATCACCCACTCCTGGTTTTGGCTACAAAAACCAATGAGCAAAATCAGTGGTGTAACTTCAGGCCCAGGGGCCCCGATGCGAAAGCTACAACGGGGCCCCCAATTATTGCAAATCTTTAATAATATTAGTATTTTTCTAGGGGCCAAAGGGACTTTTGGGGCCCCCTAGGCTGCAGGGCCCAGGTGCGATTGCAACCCCTGCACCTATTGTAGTTAAGCCCCTGAGCAAAATCAAACCAAAAATGCACAGTGTGACTGCAGCCTTAATACAGGGGTGGGGAACCTCAGGCCCTAGGGCCCCATGTGGCCCTCAAAGACCTTTTTGCGGCCCCGGGCAGCTTCATTGGGACCGCAGTGCTCGGGCTGGCGGATGCATTTTGCCGACTTCCTGCTTCCCAGTGATCTGTGCCCCAGCTTCAGCCCCCCCAGTGTCTTATATGATCCCAGCCTCTCCTGTGATGTCTTTGACCATAGCAATCCTGGAAAAGCGATTGAGAAGCAACATGATCAATATCACCTAACATCATGACCATGCCAAAGAGAAGCAGTTCCAGCCACTACAATAGAGGCGAGTTGTATGTTTAACCAAATATAGCAGGGTAATTGTTAAGTTTATAATTTTGTGTGGCCCCTGAAGGGTGGTAGAAATTTCCAAATGGCCCCCATCAGAAAAATGGTTCCCCACCCCTGCCTTAATATGTAAAAAAAAAACTGACCATCACCCCCAATAGGCTAGGGTCACACCAGCATCTGCATTCCGTTCAGGGGCGTCATTTGATGCGCTTGGAAAAAGCGCAAGATCTGATTCTCCAGCAGTGTGAGGCCAGTATTCGCGTTGCGCTCGGCTTCTGTCTGCCATAGGGATGCGTAGACAGCGTTAACGCAGTGCTACCTATCCGGTAACATTGCAGTAATGCTGAAATATTCTAAGTGCCAGACGGAAGCCCCTGAACAGAATGCAGACGCTGGTGTGACCCTAGCCATACATAAGCTAAGTATCTCTTTTTATCAAATATTCCTATAGCAGTAATGCAATACCAGAGTTCTCTTATTCAATGTTAGCATATTCTTAGCATTTTAGAGTTCAGCTGTATGTATTTGTGTAGCTATATTGTGTTTTTAACTGACGCCTGTTCGCACTTATTGGAGGTACTGGTCAGTTGTTTTGACATATTTGTACTACATTACTTTCTGACTGAGCATTCTGCCCTATAACCGTGGTGTGTCCATCTTCCTTTACAGCTGTATTCTTTCTGTCCAGGCCTGTAGATTTTTAACCCAGACAGTGGCAGGATGGGGACATATATACTAGAATGGGGGACAAACAGTATATACCAGGAAGGGAGGCATATATACCAGTATGGGAGGCATATATACCAGGATAGGGGACATATATACCAGGATAGGGGACATATATACCAGGATGGGGACCATAGGTACCAGGATCGGACCATATATAGCAGGAAGGGAGACATATATACCAGGAAGAGGGACATATATACCAGGGCAGGAGACATAGATACAGGAAGGGAGGCATATATACCAGTATGCGGGGCATATATACCAGGATAGGGGACATATATACCAGGATGGGGACCATAGGTACCAGAATTGGACCATATATACTAGAATGGGGTATACAGTTAGGGCCAGAAATATTTGGACAGTGACACAATTTTCGCGAGTTGGGCTCTGCATGCCACCACATTGGATTTGAAATGAAACCTCTACAACAGAATTCAAGTGCAGATTGTAACGTTTAATTTGAAGGGTTGAACAAAAATATCTGATAGAAAATGTAGGAATTGTACACATTTCTTTACAAACACTCCACATTTTAGGAGGTCAAAAGTAATTGGACAAATAAACATAACCCAAACAAAATATTTTTATTTTCAATATTTTGTTGCGAATCCTTTGGAGGCAATCACTGCCTTAAGTCTGGAACCCATGGACATCACCAAACGCTGGGTTTCCTCCTTCTTAATGCTTTGCCAGGCCTTTACAGCCGCAGCCTTCAGGTCTTGCTTGTTTGTGGGTCTTTCCCTCTTAAGTCTGGATTTGAGCAAGTGAAATGCATGCTCAATTGGGTTAAGATCTGGTGATTGACTTGGCCATTGCAGAATGTTCCACTTTTTTGCACTCATGAACTCCTGGGTAGCTTTGGCTGTATGCTTGGGGTCATTGTCCATCTGTACTATGAAGCGCCGTCCAATCAACTTTGCAGCATTTGGCTGAATCTGGGCTGAAAGTATATCCCGGTACACTTCAGAATTCATCCGGCTACTCTTGTCTGCTGTTATGTCACCAATAAACACAAGTGACCCAGTGCCATTGAAAGCCATGCATGCCCATGCCATCACGTTGCCTCCACCATGTTTTACAGAGGATGTGGTGTGCCTTGGATCATGTGCCGTTCCCTTTCTTTTCCAAACTTTTTTCTTCCCATCATTCTGGTACAGGTTGATCTTTGTCTCATCTGTCCATAGAATACTTTTCCAGAACTGAGCTGGCTTCTTGAGGTGTTTTTCAGCAAATTTAACTCTGGCCTGTCTATTTTTGGAATTGATGAATGGTTTGCATCTAGATGTGAACCCTTTGTATTTACTGTCATGGAGTCTTCTCTTTACTGTTGACTTAGAGACAGATACACCTACTTCACTGAGAGTGTTCTGGACTTCAGTTGATGTTGTGAACGGGTTCTTCTTCACCAAATAAAGTATGCGGCGATCATCCACCACTGTTGTCATCCGTGGACGCCCAGGCCTTTTAGAGTTCCCAAGCTCACCAGTCAATTCCTTTTTTCTCAGAATGTACCCAACTGTTGATTTTGCTACTCCAAGCATGTCTGCTATCTCTCTGATGGATTTTTTCTTTTTTTTCAGCCTCAGGATGTTCTGCTTCACCTCAATTGAGAGTTCCTTTGACCGCATGCTGTCTGGTCACAGCAACAGCTTCCAAATGCAAAACCACACACCTGGAATCCACCCCTGACCTTTTAACTACTTCATTGATTACAGGTTAACGAGGGAGACGCCTTCAGAGTTAATTGCAGCCCTTAGAGTCCATTGTCCAATTACTTTTGGTCCCTTGAAAAAGAGGAGGCTATGCATTACAGAGCTATGATTCCTAAACCCTTTCTCCGATTTGGATGTGGAAACTCTCATATTGCAGCTGGGAGTGTGCACTTTCAGCCCATATTATATATATAATTGTATTTCTGAACATGTTTTTGTAAACAGCTAAAATAACAAAACTTGTGTCACTGTCCAAATATTTCTGGCCCTACCTGTATATATAGCAGGAAGGGAGACATATATACCAGGAAGAGGGGCATATATGCCAGGACAGGAGACATAGATAAAAGTATGGAAGGCATATATACCAGGAAGGGGGACATATATACCAAGATGGGAGACATATACAACGTGATGCGAGACATATATACCAGAAAGGGGGACATATATATTAGGATGAGGGACATTTATACCATGAAGGGCCTAGGATGGGGGGCATATATGCCAAGATGGGGTAAATATTTACCAGGAAGGGGCCCAGGATGGGAGACATATATACCAGGAAAGGGATCATATATACCAACATTGGCACAGGACACACATATACCTGGAAGGGGCCCAGGATAATAGAAGATAGCACAGGATAGGTGACATTACTATATAATAGGGGAGGGGGACATGTATGTGACTGTCTTTGCAAGATTTAGAAAGCTACAAGGGCCTAGACATCTGACCAGTATGCTAGGGAGTGTGGGGTAAGATTGGGGGGAAGGTCCAAATCTTGCACCGAGGCTCATAGGATTCTAGCTATGCTACTGGTGCAACAGAATATTAATGGTATGGTATAATGTCTTTGCATAATTTTGAGGTTATACAAAGCCATCATACTGCCATGCAAATAAACCCAAAGGGATCACATAGTACAAATTAAAAGCAATTTTTTTTAACTAATTTTACGTTAAAAAATTTAATAAAAGTTTTTATTTACCTAGAGAATAGTAAGTAGAAAATTTCCATATCTCCTCAAAGGTTCTGAATGTCACAGTTAATAAGTCCTTATCACTCTCAATAGACAGCAGTCGAGCTGACAGCTCCTAGAATCAGCAGCAGACATTATATGATGGACTTCATTTAAAAAAGAAAAAATGTAAACATCATAAATAAATCATAAACAATCCTATTTATTAAAAGCATATTCCAAGCTTGGAAAGACATGTGGCTGTGTCAGAAGATTGGTAAGATGTACAGAAGATCGTTTTCATTATCTTGCCCTCTGTGCGGTTATTTTCAGCTTCCTGTAGTTGGAATAACTAATATGAAGTAATCACAATCTAATAATTCTTCTCCACCTAAACGCTATTCTTATAAACAACAGTCTAAATGTCCCTCCAGACCAAGGTGTTTTTGATGCTGGTTTTTAAACTTCACATTGCTCAAGGAGTTTTTATGTATACGTTTTTCAAAGTAAAGCCCAAATATAATTGTCACACCATGG
Source organism: Allobates femoralis (assembly GCA_033576535.1). NCBI lineage: Eukaryota > Metazoa > Chordata > Amphibia > Anura > Aromobatidae > Allobates > Allobates femoralis. The sequence continues at coordinate 60,404,955 of JARQOC010000003.1, forward strand.
ACTAGAGAGCGTCCAGATACAGTGCATGCAGGGCTGTATTTATAACTAGGCACTGGAGGGTATGTGCCTAGGGTCGCCAGCCTGTAGGGGTGGCACCAGGGACAGGAGTTCAAAGAAACTTTTTTTTTTTGCTCCCTCCCCTCCCCTAGACTCTATAGGAAAAGCAAAGTCGTTGCGGGGGAGTGGGGTGTCAGCAGCAGCTGAGGTAGCAGGGGTTTATCCTGTGCTCATTCATCAGTGTTTATACTGATGAATGATGCTCCCTGCGCCCTATACTTCCTGGTCCAGTGAGCCCAAGGCAGGCGGCTCCCCCCACATACAGGCTCCTGATGTCTCGGCAATTTACCTGCAGTGTCCCATGCGAAGGGGAACAACCTGCAATGCCTATTCTTGCATTATATTTTTCTTCAATTCCTTGTTGTTGCTAAGTAGATTTAGACTGACGTTTGTCCCTACCTTCTTCCCTTAGTTTGCCTCTGAACAGGCTACCCCTCCCTTCTTCACCAGTTAGTTTAGAGAAGCCATCACTGAAGACGCATGTGCGCAACCCTGTACAAATTATTCCTTTTCAGCTATCATTTCATTGTAACTAATACAAGATTTGGAAGAAAACTACAGCGTTTTTCCTGGTCTTTCTACAGCTGCAGTGATGATCGAGTTGACACTGTCTGTCCATCATTTAATGATGTAAGTACATGCATACAATCTAAAAAACTGGTGATTAGAGCGCTTGGGATTTGCAGTCATCAGAAGGGGACAGAACAGTGAAAAGGATTAGCTGTGACCGGGATTTGTATACAGCTCATGATCAGTAAGAGAACCTGTTACCAGGAGCAGTATACTGCATGCAATCCAGAGAAAGGATTACCTAAAGGGCTGAATACAAGGCACAAACAGCAGTCTTCATAAACCAGCAGTCAGAAATCGCTCAGTGAGACAATAAGCTACAACTGAACTGCACTCTGCTTAGAAATCCAAAGAAAGAATCATCCATGAACTTATTGTAAATCTGCAGTCACAGAGACTTGCAAATACGAGCAGCGAAAAGTCTAAAGGTACCGTCACACGCAGCAATACAGCAATACTGCTAGCAATTTCACTGGCAATTTGCTGGTTGCTGTGAAATCATGGGACACATTGCTCCATTTGTACACTGCAACAAAATAGAACAATGTGTCCATGATTTCACTGCAACCAGCAAATTGCCAGTGAAATTGCAAGCTATATTGCCGCGTGTGACGGTACCTTTAGTGATTGACCAAACCTACATGGAAGGTCAGAGAGAACCTAGAATCCACCAAAGGTGAATCGTTACACCATATAACATTACTGTGGAAAAGAGTGCTAAACCAAGTGACTGTTTTATCTGTGCCCAGCACTCATAAGCTACCACCAGAGAGAGCCCTTGAACAACTCTACTCAGCATACCAGTCTTGCAAAGACATTTGTAAAAATACATACTGTATCTCTACCCTGCTAAAACAAAATATGTTTGAATCCTCAAAGGAACTTCAGGACCTCCAACAGCTCAATGGTGAACGAGACCGCACTGTGGGTGACATTGTGGACAAGACTGAAGCAAGGATTGTGCAAATGTTGGAAACGGCATCGTACAGATCTGGGTCTGCTAAGAGCTCAAAATACTCAACTAAAATCGAGCTCATCAAGGCACTCAACCCTCAGTGAGCAGTATATAAGAGCGCGTGCCGAAGCAGAAACCATAAAGGTACAAGCCGTCTTTGCTCAAAGGAAAGCAGAGATAGAAACAGGTGCAGTCGTCGAATCCGAGTGCAAGAAAGCAGAGACTGCACGCAAGAAGACAGACATCGCAGCAGTGGAAGTGGAGATGGAAGCAGAGACTGCACGTAAAAAGGCAGAAGTCTAAGCTCTGCAGAGGGATTGGGAATTGGCCTCAGCCATGGCAAGGCTAAAGGTCTTCAAACAAGCTCTAGTTGGGAGCTAAGGAGGCAGCATCAGCGTGTATGAACTCGACACAGAAGACCCTCTTAAGCGCCCAAGAGACTACGTGCTGAGCCAAGCCAGCAAACCACCGATCGACACCAACATTCCTGTAAGCACCGACACTCCTCCAGAGCATCAAGATGCCAATCCGCCTGTAGTTTCCAGGTTCCCAGGTCAGTCCAACGCACCTCAGACATCCATATCTCAACCAACTTCACACTTTAGTGCACAGTCAGACCCTGCACCTCAGCAACCTCCGTATGGCAATGTCCACATGCCAGTAAGGCACTACACTTCTGACAACTGTGTAGTTCCAGCCCCGCATACAACAGACTATACACACCACACCAGTTGCTGGTCTAACACCTATGCCTCCACTGACTTTCAATTAGCTGAGTGGAGAATAGGACTCAGATCAACACTCATCTTGACCATAGCATGCAGCCATCACTCCCAAATTAGCTGCACAACAATCCTTGTCCCAGCACTGCCAGCCGTGATATCAGGTCAAAGCCCACCCCAGTATGTTGGTCTGTGTAGTGCCTACCTTAGCTATGGCGGCCTCTCTCCCCCTCTGCAGCGCTCTGCACTCTGGACTGATGCCGGCAGTGAAGGGGTAATGTTCTGTCCCCTTTTTTATGACTGCAAATCCCAAGCGCTCTAATCACCAGTCTTTTAGATCATTGTATGCATGTACTAAACGGTGAAAAGACAGTGTCAACTTGATCCATACACACAAGGGACACAGCACCAGTGGATGAATTGGGTTTTGTCTTCTTACCCGCTCTGTAAGGTGCAAGTCACTCCAGGGAGATTCACCAGGACCATAACTCTATAGAAAATAAAGGACAGCACCTCACCAGTTGATGAATTTTCAATGCTCTTTATTGTCCGTCCATATCAGCGACGTTTCGACCTACAGTGAGGTCTTTATCAAGCTCAATAAGGAGCTTGATAAAGACCTCACTGTAGGTCGAAACGGTGCTGATATGGACGGACAATAAAGAGCATTGAAAATTCATCAACTGGTGAGGTGCTGTCCTTTATTTTCTTTAGTGTCAACTTGTGTGTCAACTTGATCGTCAGCTGTACAAAGAACAGGAGAAACACTGTAATTTTCTTCCAAATCTTGTATTAGTGACAATGAAACAACAGGTGAAAAGGAATAATCTGTACAGGGTTGCACACATATCCTGTACAGAGGCAATCTAAGAGAAGAAGGTAGGGACAAACTTCAGTCTAAATCTACCTAGCAACAACAGGGAAGGAACCAGAGCCTGGAAAAACTCTCAGGCCAACCTACAGCACAAGCTGTGTGTCCCAGGTGCCAGGACAAGAGCTAAGGTTTCATCACCCTGGACACTTTCCAACTTGGTTAGCTGTTGTGCAGGCTGACAGTTCAAGTGCATCACCCAGTGACTCCTTCGTGCAGGAGTTACGTGAACTGAACTTGTTGCTGGACTCTGCCATGGCGGGGAGCGCACCTCCTCCTACGCATGCCGTACCAGGACACAGAACTGTCAGTTTCTAATCGAACTTGGAACTTTTCTTTCAGACTAGAACTTCTACCATTGGACTGTTGGGTTGGTGGAAGAGTTGGCACGTTTGTGGCTTCCCCAATCCAAAGATGGGTTTGTTGATCTTGAACTCATTTCTTATTTTTTAATTTCTACACAAGGACTATGTGTCATCGGTCAAGCATGGACTTGAATTTACTGCATTACTGTTGCATTTTGTGTTTCTTTCTCCTCTCATTGCAGGTTCATGACGTCGAGAGACAAAGTTGACTCCTTATGTCACACAGGACTTGTGAAATCGGACCATTTCAGACGGGGAGTGTTGTGTCCCACGAATGGGAACAACCTGTAATGCCTATTCTCGCATTGTTTATTTTTCCTCCTATCAGGAAATTCCCTGTTGTTGCTAGGTAGATTCATACTGAAGTTTGTCCCTACCTTCTTCCCTTAGTTTGCCTCTGTACAGGATACTGCTCCCTTCTTCACCAGTTAGTTAAGAGAAGCCATTACTGAAGACGCATGTGTGCAACCCTGTACCGATTATTCCTTTTCACTTATGGTTTCATTGTAACTAATACAAGATTTGGACGAAAACTACAGCGTTTCTCCTTGTCTTTCTACAGTTGCAGTGACGATCGAGTTGATACTGTCTGTCCATTGTTTAATTGTTTAGTACATGCATACAATCATCTAAAAGACTGGTGATTAGGGCGCTTGGGATTTGCAGTCATCAAAATGGGACAGAACATTACTCCTTCACTGCCCGCATCAGTCCAGAATGCAGAGCGCTGCAGAGGAGGACAGAGGCCGCTATAGCTAAGGTAGGCGCTACACAGCCGAAGATTCTGGGGCGGGCTGTGACCTGTACGAGGCACAGGGGGCGGCTGGGTTGTGCAAGGGGCACAGGGGGCAGCTGAGATCCACACAGGGCACAGGAGGCGGCTGGGATCCGCATCGGGCACAGGGGGTGGCTGGGATCTGCACCTGGCACAGGGGGAACTGGGATCTGCACCGATCACAGGGGGAAGCTGGGATCCGCATCAGGTACAGGGGGCGGCTGGGATGCGCACCAGGCATAGGGAGCGACTGGGATCCGCACCAAACACAAAGAGCGACTGGGATCCGCACAGGGGACAGTTGGGATCCACATAGGGGACAAGGGTGGGGGCAGCTGGGATCCGCACGGGGGACAGGGGACGGCTGGGATCTGCATGGGGGACAGGGAGGGGGGCGACTGGGATCCGCGTGGGAGATGGGGGTGGCTGGGATCCGCGTTGGAGGCGGGGGCGGCTGGGATCCACGTGGGAGGTGTGATCAGTCTGGGAAAGGGGACGTCATAACATGGGATCAGTATGGGAGAGCGGGAAGCATAACATGGGATCAGTATGGGAGAGGGGGAAGCATAACATGGGATCAGTATGGGAGAGGGAGTTTCATAACATGGGTTGTGAATGGGAGAGGGGGTAAAATGACATGGGATCAGTATGGGAGAACGGGCAGCATAACATGGGATCATTACGGGATAGGGGGCAGCATAATGTGATGTGTATGGGAGAGGGGGTAGCATATCATGGGAATTAATGGACCTAAAAAAAGATATCTCCTAAAAATTAAAGGGGTGGTCCTAAGTCAAAGTAAATTTCATTCTAAATCTCTATTAAGTGACATAATCTATTTTTATTCTTGTATATTTGCATTAAAAATTCCCTCTCGTACCCTAACCACACTATCTAAATGCTGTTTTATTTTTCCCTCTTTCCTTTTTGATGATGCTTTGAGAATCCCAGTGCATGGTGCATGCTGGAACACTCAAACGAAGAGTCATCAGGGGGCATAGGCCACGGTCAGTGCTGCAGCCTCTGCCCCTGCCTGGAATGAAGCATCATCAGTGACTCTCATTTCAGGAGCTCGGCTAGTCGATGTGCAATGTACACAATGACAGCACACTCTCTATTGCCGGCTCTGATCAGCAACTACGAACCGGCACCAGAGCGGTATCACAATACCCGGCATATGGAGACCAATGTCGTTACTCGTGGGGCTGATGCTGGTCTCTGCACACCTGAGATCCTGACACTGCTCTGGTGACAGCTTGTTACTGCTGATCTAAGCCGGCAACAGAAAATGTGTGTTGTCATTGTGCAAATCGGACAGTGCACATCGTGTGGGGGCAAGCCCAGACCCTGTGATGAGTGTGTAGCGACCGGTGGTAAGGCCGCGGGTGTGTGTGTATGATCATTCTCAACAGAATCCCCATACTCAGGTTTAACCGGTAATAACGTTTCTTTACTGTCAAACATGTTTATATACACAGTCAACCGAACTATATGCACACTTGTATATATTAGAGTCTCTGGATCTTCACTTCTTCCGGGTACGCAGCAAGAAGAAGACAAAGAGAAAAAAACACAACAATGAAGGTATCTTTCCCTAACTTTCCCTAAAATCACGTACCAGTCTATCACAGAAAAAGATGTCGCTCCCACGTAGCAGGCCTGGGGATCTCACGATGACGGGTCCCGGTGCAGCACTGAAGGGGGAAACTCCTCAGTCTTCTTCTTTGGTCTCCTTCCGCAGGTAACGGAATTTTTCTTTTAATGTCTCTCCCAGTCTCAGGGCACGCCGAGCAGCAGAAGGGAGCCCACAGCAGCACAGAAGTCTCTCTCAGTCTCGGGGGCACCCCGAGCAGCAGGAGGGAGATCACGGTAGTACAAATGGCTCCCTTATGTCGGTCACGGCCCCTGCACATGCACTCCGGGTGCTCAGCGGGCAAGGTTTTGCAGAGCGGCCAGAGTCACAGCACCAAAGTCCAGTGGCCCAGGATCAATCACGGGGGCTTCTGCGGGGTGATTTTTCCGGCAAGGTGTAGCAAAGTAGCCCTCTTTCAACAGACATCCACACGCAGGTCTCCCCTGGCTCAGCTCTGGATCTGCACTGACTTCCCGCTCTTTCTCTTCCTGGGTAAACACTTTTGCTGAAAAGGGAATTTCCCACTTCTCTGCGTTTGTTTCATCACTTGTCCACAAGGGGGCAGTAGCGGACTGTGCACAGTTCATTTCCATATCCATTTCTATGATACAGTCTGAATTGTTCACCTCATTACAAGTGTCATTGATCACGCTTCATTTCAGGGAGGGATAAAGGCTGCGGCAATGACTGCAGCCTCTGCCCCGATGACATCTTGCTTTAGTATTCCAGCATTCACTGGGGTTATCAAACTAAGAGTCATCAAAAATAAGTATATAAAAAAAAAGAATAGAAGGTGCAGTTAGGGAAGCATAGGGAATTATTAATGCAAGTATATTAGAAATAATTTAGATTTTGGCACTAAACAAATAGGGATTTGGAATGAAAATTACTTTGCCTGTCAGACCACCCCTTTGTTACGCTTTACATGCTGCTACCTGCAACTACTAATCAGTGCTGTGACTCCTGTATTTTGCATAGTTTGAGGATGGCTGGTATCAACAACAACTCCAATCATCGCCTTACCATTGTTAAGAAATACAGGGAGTTGCAGTGTCATGCAATACAAGTTTATAAGGTATGGGCTAACCTAACATTGAAAGTGATAGCTGTTCTAGCTGCTTGGTGATGTATTCATGTATTGATGGTGGTTGTGGTGCTGTATTACTGTACTGATGATTGTTCTGGTGATGTCATGTACTGACTGTGGTTCTGGTGATGCATTCTTGTACTGATTGTTCTTGTCACATTATGTACTGATGATGGATTTGGTACTGTACTCATGTACAAATGATGGTTGTGGTGATGCCGGATGTGCCACAATTAAAAAACCGCTGATGTGAAAGCAGCCTTATAGAGAAAAACCTCAAAAGACTGCACATATGAACAGCAAGTCATATTTACATTGCCGGATATTTTCGGATCTGCCTGCTAAATAAAATGCTGTGTGCGCATACGCTTAGGCTATGTTCAGATGGGGTGTAATTGTCACGTATTCCTGCTTTTATATGGCGCTTTTGAGCGCCCGCGTAAATACAGTGATTTAAAAAGCTGGATACACCTTCCAGCAAAAGCTATGGTTTTTGCTGAAAGGTGTGCAGACGCTGCGCTTAGCCGTGTATTTTTGCGCGCGCGCTTTCGCAGAAAAAGCATGTGCACAAAAAAGGATTAAAATATCAATTCTTTGCACTTTTTTCGGCGTGCTTTTCCCATAAGCTACATGGTGAAATGGCCTCAGGAAAAGAACGCCGGGAAAAGTGCGGAATCTACATGCAGTCTCGCTTTTTTGCGCATAAATGCACGCAGAAAGGTGCCACTGCACATTACGCGGCCAAATACACCGCGACTGAACGTAGACCTTATTCTGACTGATCAGTAAGGGGGGAAGAGGGTGACCACTAAAAGTGCCTACTCCAAATACGGCCCTGAGTGCATGACAGTGGCACAAAGACCAATGGTGTCCAGGCACTACACGCAACAACAGACTTGAGGAAACACCGGAGGGAACAAATACAATGGTGGAAAGATGACCTCCTACACTCACCTGCGGCTGTGCCCTGATCTCCCTACTTTCCCTATATGGGTTTTTTCACCCCATGCCAAGCAGGATACCTAGTCCCTTGCTGCCCCTGATGTTAACCCTCAATTGGGAGATGGCCGGCGAGAGCACTAGTCCCAACCACTGCACTGCATCAACAAGAGGGGAAGAAAAGACAGACAGGGAAATGACAAAACAACTTCACGTCTGCTGCCACACTCCTACACAGCAGATGACTTGGCAATGTTCAGCTTCTGCAGAATAGCTCCTTTACTTGAGGTAGTTAGACCAGGAATGAAGTTCAATCACCAGCAAGGAATGCTGAATCATGTGACCATATAAAGGAGATGGGAGTGATCACAAAGTAGCCACACCTCAGAAGAGAACTAAGGAGTTTTGCTAGCAACAGAAACTGACATTAACTCCTACACTGCCAAAGGAAAAAAACACATGTAAAATGAACACTCAATACAGGAATGAGACCCAAGTCCCAAACCTGTCACAAGTCTCCAAAGTAAGAGAGACCATTGTGACAATAATAGGCACTTGATGTCTGAAGATGGTGTTATCTCTAGAGGCCCTCTTCTCACATCTACCACTCTGCTTAAAAGTGAACCAACCACCAGGATTTAACCACCTGTAAATCAGTCAACAGGTGATTGACATGTGCAGCATGACATCACTATTTTTTAATTTTTTTGTTTTTTAATCCTCCCCGGTGGGCTTGTCTTTCTACTGTAAGCCGAACCCACCCTTCCTCTCATCCAGATTCATCCAGACAGGGGTTTGGCTTACAGCAGAAAGACAAGGCCATCGGGGAGGATTAAAAAAAAAAAATAGTGATGTCATGCTGCACACATAAATCACCTGATGCACTGATTTACAGGTGTTTAAATCCTGGTGGTTGGTTCCCCTTAGTAATGCTTTAGATGTGGACACAAGTGAAGTCTGCAAAAAGATACATTGTCTTTCTGATAACATCCTGTTATTATACACAAAGGCAACTAAGGGTATTATGACATTGCGTTTTACTACACGTACAACCGTCCCGTCACGGCTTACATCCAAAACCCCTGCAAAACAGAACTTGTATGTATGCGCCGTCAGAGCCATTGACTTTAATGGTGCAGATGGAGTCAATGTGTGCTCTGTTGTGCACTAATTTCAGGAGTATACTTAACTGCACCAGAACGCATAGACTTCAACTGTTTCCCATTACAGTCAATGGCCTTGTTGATGCATACGTACTAATTCTGTTTTGCAAGGGGTTAGGACATAAGCAGGGGCGTAACTACAATACGTGCAGGTGTTGCAATCGCACCCGGGCCCTGCAGCCTAGGGGGGCCCATAAGTCCCCTTGGCCTATAGAAAAAGACTAATGCTATTAAAGATTTGCAATAATTGTGGGCCCTGTTGGAGCTTTCGCATCAGGGCCCCTGGACCTGAAATTACGCCACTGGACATAGGCCCCGACGGGAGCAGTCAATGTGCTGTAGAACCAGGGCTGTGAAATTGGTAATCTGAACCTCCGACTCCTGAATTTCCCTGACTCCTTCATACACGGCTCATGTTTAAGTGACAACTTTATTGTAGCACAATGTAAATATCAAGTTTTTATCCTTATAGTGATACACTAATCAAGATAGGCTGGGGTCACACTTGGCATGAGTTTTTTAGTGCCTTTAAAAAAAGCATGCGTTTCTGCATGCGTTTTTTCATTTCAGCATGCGTTTTTTAAGGTGTCTGATGGCACCCTGCGTTTTTGCATGCGTTTTTAAATCAGTGCGGTTTTGGCACTTGCGGCAGTTGCAGCCGCAAAAAAACCCGCGGCTGACAGCATTTTTTTTCGCGGCCGCACCTGCCGCAAGTGTCAAAACCGCACTTGCCGCACCTGCCGCAAGTCCGCCTATACATTGTATGGCGTTTACCGCAATTGCGCCACAACCGTGCCGCAAGTGTCGTGGTTATGCGTTTTTTTCACCGCATCTGCCGCGATTTGAAAAAAACGCTGATGTGAAAGGGCCCTTAAATGTTTTTTTTTCTTTAAATGAGTGTTTCATGTTAATTTTACAGTCATTTTTGAGTGATTCTAGCATTAACCGCTATCTTTATTCACTATAAAATGTTTTCTTTTTTTTGTAGATCCTTTTCACTGTTTCGAACCAATTAATTAGTTCTATATTGATCCCTATGGAAATCGTTGCCTCGGTTATCGTCAGTTTCGGTTTTCGTTGATAGTTTTCGGACAAATTATCCACAAAAACCCGAGGTATCACTGTGTTTAGATAGAACATAATACTAATTAATAATAATAATTTTCAGCATATTCTGCATTGAACTACTGTACTCAATTTATTATATATTTTAGGAGTCGGAGTTGGTCCATTTTCTACCAACTACAACTCCACCAAATTAGGCTCCGACTCCACATGACTCCACGACACCATGCAAAAGTACCCAACTCAATTTTAGTCACTTATATTTGTGCCAAGCACATATACAGTGCAGGGGCGGACTGTGACCCCAGGGGGCCCTGGTACAGGCATGGCGTGGTGAGGAGCGGAGGGGTGCTGCTGGTCCCCGGCGTGGCTCGGGGGGGGTGCTGGTCCCTGGCGCGGCCCTTGGTGCGGCCCTGCAGGGGGGTGCTGTTAGCGGCTGATGGTTTTTGCGGCGGCTCCCCTACCTGGTGAGCCGCACTGTTCACTCGGCGCTCCTAGGAGGCGGAGGGGCAGAGGAGAGGTGGGGCGGGATCAGACAAGGGAAGCAGGAAGCTTTCTGCTTCCCTTGCCTGGCCCTCCTCTCCTCTGGCAATGGCTATCGGGGGTCGGCTGGGGGGCCCCCCGCAGGCTTGAAGGGACCCCCTAGCCGGTCGGGGCCCTGGTGCAGCTGCACCAGCTGCACCACGGTAGTTCCGCCCCTGATACAGTGGTTGCAGCCGCCTTTCTGTCTATCTTTCCAAATTGTTGGGAGGGAGAATATAGAAGTTTCCATCATTTGTGAGAACTTACACAGAAGACTGCTGCCACTTCCTTGCTGTCATTCTCCAGTAGACGGAGTCTGTTCCTAAGATCTGCTTGTAGTTGAGGATCAGGGATACCTCCCCGGACCATAACAAGATGGATGTTGAGATCTGTGGGACAAGAGTATAGGGTATTATTTCAACAACAACATAGGCTGACATGAAAAATGACGTGTCCCGTTCTTAGTATGAGCCTAAATCGGCACAAGAGACACCTCAAGATCATAGAGAGATCAAGAGGTTGAACAATCCCTTCTACTTGTTCTCTTTTATGTTGTACTGGTGCAATATTTGGTACCAAACCCTTTGTAATGTATGAGATGTATTATCATACATGTTTTGTGTGATATTTATTGCTTACAGTCGATCTGGCATAAGAATACCATCAACACGGCCAAGACACTTGTCCACTGGAGTACTGCAACCTCCTGTTCACTGGCCTCCCTGCCTCCTCCCTCGCACCTCTCCGCCCCATCCTCAACTCTGCTGCCCGACTCATCCACCTATCTCCCCGTTACTCCCCTGCCTCCCCTCTCTGCCGAGCCCTCCACTGGCTCCCCATTCCCCAGCGATCTCGCTTAAAAGCCCTAACCCTGACATACAAGGCCATACACAACCTGTTCCCTCCCTACATCTCCGACCTAGTCTCCCGTTACCTCCCCTCACGCAACCTGCGCTCCTCTCAGGAACTCCTTCTCTGAACCCCCCGCATTTCCACCTCCCACAACTGCACACAAGACTTCTCTCGTGCTTCTGCCAGACTCTGGAACTCCCTCCCCCACCACATCAGACACTCCCCGACCCAGGGAACCTTCAAGAAAAACCTGAAGACCCACCTCTTCCTACAAGCCTACAACACACACTGAGACCCATTCCACTGCACCATCTCACCTTTCTCCTCCTACTGTCTCCATCCCCACCCCCTCTAGACTGTGAGCCTTCACGGACAGGATCCCCGGCCCTATTGTACCCGTATGATTAATTGTCGATTTGTTGTCGGTTTCGACCACTTGCCTTTGTCTACTCTCTAAATTGTAAAGCGTCATGTATCCTAATAGCGCTATATAAATACATAATAATAATAATAATAATAATGATCTACCACAATAAGAATTCCCACCACAAGTGCGTTAGGCTGGCACACCTCTTGTTAATATATATCGCGATAGCAGCAATAGGACGTAACCTTAGCTTTACACTTGTCAACTTGCTTTACAAGGTGGAAGATTATTCTGCATTACTTGGGTCATCTTGGGCTTGTCATGGTCACTCTTCTCTAATCACTCTTCCTCTCTGTCCTAAGGAAAGACCATCTCCCACTTTTAGAGTGGGTAAAATGATGCTCTCAGATTACATAGCAAGAACTTGCTGACAGATTCACTTTAACAAGTACTACATGTTTTTACAACTTTAGGTTCAGCAACCCTAAGAGAGAATATGTGATTGTATACCAAGACTGGAACCTCATAAGTGATACTTAGTGATTAACTTGTGCCGTTTTTAGACTCATATCTTATCCCCAACCTTACAATATACTATCTCTGGTATTTATATTTCAATAAAGAAGTAAAAAGGGTTAAAAACTGAGCTGCCATTGCAAGACGATTGAAACAAAATCCTGGGAAAGTGATTTATTCAACAAAAAGGAAATAAATAAACCCTTTTTTTAAGATGCAATTTTAAAAGCCATAAATAAATCCGCAAAAACAACAGACGCAACAAATGATTGGGGTGCAAAATGCAATAACCTTAGAAACCGGGAACACCACCACTACCAATTATCATGGCAACTACAGCTCAACCATTAAGATTGCTACAGGAAATTGAAGCCCAAGTCAAAAATTGAGTGCAACAAACAGGAGCAACTAAAAGTAGCTAAGTACATTGTAAAATATATTTGTTTGCTTACTTACTTAGCCAAGTAGTGTATGAAAGTAAGCCCTATTAAAATACAAAGTAATTAAAATATACCTAATAAATGCTCCTTTAAATCCAATACAGAAGAAAAAAAAATGAAATATTCAAATAATATATTCAAAAGCACCATCCAGTACATCACACATCGTTTCTCCAGTCATATCGAGTAAGTACATAGCAATATAATGCTAACTGACCAATGTATGTATCCATTAAAGGGAACCAACCACCAAGATTTAACCACCTGTAAATCAGTCCAGCAGTTGACGTGTACAGCAGGATATCGCTACTTGGGTTTTTTATTCCTCCCCTGTGGGCATGTCTTTCTGCTGTAAGCTGAACTCCCCCAACCTTGGATGAGTCTGGATGAGAGGGAGGAGGGAGGGGATTTGGCTTACAGCAGAAAGTCAAGCCCACAGGGGAGGAATGAAATCAGGGCTCTACCTGTAGAATCTATTGATGCAATGGAGGTTAGACTGTTTATAATATATTAATGCATTAGTTGTTATTCTGTACTGGGTTCAGTAAAGTATGCCTTATCTATGAATCACTTTGTAGTTTTGTTGAGCTTCTTTATATTTTAGGCAGTTTTATGCTATTAATACTAAACCCTTTATATTACACAATATAATGACGACAATTGGTGATTGGATCAGACCTTTTTGGTTGAGATTATAATATCAAAGCAGTAACATATACAACCAAGATATCACATTGGTCAGCGAGTTACATTGTTTTCCAGCCTCACTGACTGTGGTGTCATATGAGAACCTGTGAAATACGGTCATATCCTGGCCCGTTTCCTTCCCTTAGAGGTAAATCACACAATAAACACTTCCTTTTCTGTACAAATTAGTTCCCTTAATCTCACGGGATGTAGCTGAGCAGATTTGTTATCACAGGCGAGCTGAGCTCAAGAAGATGGTTGTATGGGGGTAGAGACGGCAGTCGCACAGGACCCGCTGCCCGTAGGAGCCCATTCTGCCACATAAAACATCAATACTATAAATTGTACATGGTAGGTGGCTTATAAAAAGGCATAAAATGTATGCAGATACCAATATTAAGAACAGACCCCAGACTAGGGCTGTTGGCCGCCATCTTGACACTTTTGAGGAGGTAGTGGAGAAAAGAACTCTGAAGAAGTGTATGGCGATAATGGACAATAATGCGCACCATAATATGAGGCAGAGGAGCACCTTCACTAACCAGATAAACCGATTAAGGTGTAAGAAGGAAAGATACAGGAAATCAATTGTACAACAAACTCTCTAAGTGACCGGTGTATTATTGATGTTCTTAAGGTATATTGTACTGACTTGAATGGGTGTGTATTAAGGTCCCGTCACACTTGGTGAATTTTTAGCAATCCCAACAACAATACGACCTGATAAGGATCACTGTGACGCAACAGCGATCTCGCTAGCGATCTCGCTACGTGTGACGGGGGCTTAAGACTCCGCTGTCAATTGTGTACTGTTATTTTGTTTATTTTTTTGTTTTGTTTGTTATTTTTGTTTAATTCCTGTCTATGTTCATCTTCTCATATGTTGTAATTTCCCTCGGGATCAATAAAATGTATCTTATCTTATCTTATGTTAACCCCTTCACGACCAAGGGTGTATATATACATCCTTGGCCGTGTCCCTCCCTCTTTGTGAGCTCATGTGCTGAGCTTGCATCATTCCCTGTAAAGTCAGATGATCCGATCAGATGACAAGCGTAGGTAACAGCACCGATCGGATCAGCAATGCGATCGGTGCTGTTAAGCCTTTGAATCGTGCTGTCAATCCCTGACAGTGAAATCTAAAGCACCGCAGCAGGGATCGCGACATTCCCCATCAGCATTACAGGACCTCAGATGGTCACTTTGACAGCCTGGGGTTCTGTGATGACCCTATATGCTGTCTGGAATCACTTTCTGTGGATGCCCAGTGAGTGCTGGCATCCACAGAAAGTGATGATTTCTCCTGTGCACAGACATGCAGCAGCTCATCTGTGCACAAGAGAAGCAATCAGACTGTGCAGCACTAAGGTGCCCTAAGGGCAGTGTAAAATAAAGAAAAAAGGTTTTGAAAAATATGAATAAAAATCAAAACATAAAAGTTCAAATCACCCCCCTTTTGCACTATTGAAAATCAAACTATTAAAAAAAAGGTAAGAGGACCTGTCACCCCCCCCATGGATGTCAATCTAAGTCCAGCACTGAATGCAGCATGTCTTCTGCGTTCAGGCAAGGGGTACTCCATGGATCTGTGGGGCTGCTACCCCGATATATAGGCTTATAAAAATTTACAGTAAAAGCCATAGAGGCGCGCCCTTGTGCTTGAGGCAGCTCGTCCACGGGGGCATTTCACGCCCCCTGCGCCTCTGTTTCGCCCATGTCCTTGTGCCATTCATGAAAGGGCGAGGTTGAGGTGCATGCCCCGCCTCCAAAATTGCAATAAAATGCGATCAAAACAACGTATATACCCAAAAATGGAATCATTGAAAACATCAGTTCTAGCCGCAAAAAAATAAGTCATCACACAGTCCCAGATCCCGAAAAATTAGGACACTACTGGGCTTGGAAAATGGCAAAAAAGTGTTTTTTCTTTAAAAACGTATATAACAGTAAAAGTATACATGTTAGGTATCTACGAACTCGTAACGACCCAAGACATCACAACGGCACATACGTTTTACCATAGTGATCATAGCGAATAAAAACACCAAAAAACAAATGTGTAATTGCACTTTTTTTTGCAATTTCATTGCACTTGGATTTTTCTCCGGTTTCCAGTCACTATATGGTAAAATAAATGATTTCATTCAAAAGTACAACTCATCCCGCAAACAACAAGCCGTCATATGTCAATACAAAAGTTATGGCTCTTGGAAGGTGAGGAGGCAAAAACAAAAATGGAAAACAGAAAATTGCCCGGGGGTGAATGGGAAATACCTTGGAGCTGCTTGTGCTCAATGGAAACTAATTGGTTGCCCAGGTACTAAATCACTTGGAGCTGAGTTCTGTATTATACATTACATCCATATGATATTATCATTAATTATTAGATAAAAAAAACTCTTTACCTGACACAAAGTTTTCCGTTTGATCCGGGCATTTTTCAGATCTTTCTATAAAACAGTCATTGATATGAATGAAATCTGGAACTGAAGAGGCCGCTGTAAAGAAACATGGTAGACCTGGTAAGACATCTTCAAAGACAGTGGAACATCTAATATGTATCTATGGAGGCACATTGGGTCATGATTCATTGCTGTTTTTGCAACATTTTTGGTTACTTTCTGGCACTTTTATGTCTAGTTTTCATTTGTGCCCTAAACCTGTTTAAATCTGAGCCTTTTTGGACTAGATGACCCATGAGGTCCCTTCTAACTCTACCATTCTACGGATTGCCTGGTGTTTTTTTTTTATGTGGCTGTGGTCTGGAGTTTTCAGGTATTTTTTGTTGATTCATCAAGTGCAACCTTTTAAAAAGTCTCTACATTTTTACGCAAATCTGCTCCAGCCACCCGACATGAGTGAATTCTTGTATGCCTGAAAATTTTCACAAGTCTTGCAACATTTTTGTGAAACATGTGACTTTTTATCCAAAAAGATGCAAAAAAAGGTATAGATAATATGAAGACCATTTTTTTTCATTTTAAGCAAACTTCATGAACACTTGCGCCACTGTAGGGGGTGTCATTGCTATGGACAGTAAGAAACACGCTGCCACTTTAAGAGGCAGCAACCCTGTGTCTGGTGTGATGGAGTGTTCTGCTCCCCCTGCAAAAGACTGTGCTAATGGTCTGCCTAATGGCCACAAAATGTCCTATGCACTTTTTATACACAGGAGTGCCAATATGTGCTACCAGGAGCTTATCTACAACAGGTGCAGGGGTTGTAATCGCACCCAGGCCCTGGAGCCTAGGGGGCCCCAAAAGTCTTTTTTCCTATAGAAAAGGACTAACGTTACTAAACATGTGCAATAATTGGGGGCCCCATTGGAGCTTTTGCATCAGGGCCCATGAGCTTCCAGTTACGCCACTGTGTGCTACCAATGTGACACTGTCAGGGCTCATGCAGACGACCGCAATATCAGTCTGAGTGCGATCTTTCAACACTTCAGATCACTCTTGGATCGATTCTATTAAATGAGGCAGTACACACGTCTGATCTTTTGCTCGGACTGAGTGGACGGAAGGAAGAAAATCACATCATGACCGGTTTGCATTTGATTTTTGGATCACCCACCACCACATTCAAGGTTATGGGTCCGTAACAAAAAAATCTGACCGCACTAGGCCAATTTTCATGGACTGACAGAATGGAAAAGGTGGAGAAACTTTTTTTTTTATTCTCCACATCTGAGAAAAAACAGATTCCCATTCTGATCAGAGTTTGATTAGCGCCACTGGACTGGTTTCCTCAATAGAGATCATATGGTCGTGTGACCCTAACCTAATTGTGAGCACTGTCCTATTCAATATCTGCCCCCCATTGACCAGTTTACTCCTCTTTCCCTGGGTGAGTTACACAACCATCTTTAAAGGGGTTTTCCATGACTATAACTGATAATTGATTTTTTTTTTTAATATCTCATTTTATTTTATATATTTATCTTTTACATATATATTTCTTCTTTGTTACACCTTTTTTTTTTTAGCCAATTGTGATTTTATGTGTTGTTATATGTCTCTTTCAATCTGGTTTGACCAATCAGATTTATGTGATGTTACCAATTTAAGGTGGGCATGTGCTTGTTTTATTCACTTGTATTTGACCTGATGAAGAAGACAGACTGCCCTCGAAACACGTAGCCCATCAATAAACTTTCATCTACTGGAGTTTTCTATGGTGGTTTCATCATATTACACAGCACACATAAAAGTCTGGCATTTTTCCGTTTGGAATCCTTCCTCATCCCTTCAGCTCAATGCTGGGACACCTTAGGCCCCCGGCCAGAGCAGCTCACACGCAGGATGGAGTCACATGCTATTACCATTGTTGTGTATGGTGTGCACAGCTCTTCTAGGAGTGCACACTAACCCTAATTTCTTTACTCCCAGTACCCAATTTTTCCATAGCTTCTCCACTTTTATATTTCATGAAGGGCTCATGTGGCATCAAAACGTCATGCCAGCCCTGGGAGAGCAGGCACCGAAATCCCAAGAATTTGTGCATATTTACCCCAGTCCTCCCCTCTTCCTTCCTTGGGAGTGATTTTTTTTATGACTGAGGCCGGCGTCACACCACAGTTTTGGTGTGTCAGGTTGGATCCTGTTTTTTGCAGGATCCACCGGACAGAAACTGACAGGGCAGGATGTGGTGCAATTGCAGCCAAACATGCTCCCGGATCCTGTGTTTTGCAGGATTCGTTTAATTTTGCTGTCCATGGTGCTGATTCTTCTGCCTGTGTGTGCAGTGCTGCTGTCCATGGTGCTGAATGAGCACGGAAGCATTTCAGACCATGCTCTGTGCTGTACATCGGATCCGGGAAAAGATCCGATTTTTTTCCCGGATCCAGCGCCCATAGACTCTCATGTTATGAGTGTAGGATCGCCCCGGATCCGGGACTGTCCGATTTATGCACTGGAACCAAAAAATGATGCAGGCTCTGGTCCGATTTTGTGCACGGTGAAAAACCCGGACAAAGTCGGATCAGGCAGAGAAAACACAAAATCGGATGGCCAAATAGGCCTAATCCGGCACCATAGGGAAACATGGGAGGCAAATCCGGATCAGAACCTGACGCAGAAAAACCTGGTGTGAAGCCGGCCTGACTCTTTGTGCAATTTTTTTCAACATTGTAGTGGAATACGCAACTTTTTGTTCTAAAATGGTGCAAAAAAACTGCTTTTTTTTGGTTTGTGGAAAATCTCATGAACCACCTGCACCTTCCTGAAGAAGTCGGCTCAAGAAGCATCAATGAGTAACATAAAACAAATAAAGAATATAGGCTTTAAACCCCACATGCAAGGATGAATCTGGGCCAGAGTCTATAGAAGGCAAATAGTACAATATTTTGTAATGGAGCCTAATTGCCAAGGTACATGCACTCAAATATATAACAAAAATATAACCCCGAAGGTATCCATATCCTGTATGTAATACAAGTTATTAAAAATTACTAAATGATATCCTAATTGAATATACATGATGGTGATCAAAGGTGAATGTGACAAAAGGGTGATCTAATAGTAAGTCACAAATAATTAATTAAAAATAATAATAATAATAATAATAATAATAATAAAATAATAATAAAAATAATAATTACACAAATAATTTATTAATAAATTATTAAAAAGTGATCTAATAATAAAGTTACAGAATATTTGCACAGAACCTATTTCTTCAAGTCACAAAGTTATATTTTCTTACCAGGATTTAAAAAAAAAAAAAAAGTTCTGTCTATTAAACTGAAGCTAAGCAGATGTCGTCAAGTCTGGCATCCATGTGCTGTTAGTATAGGACTGATGCCAATACAATCTGCCCTATCTGCACGGTCCATACTGATGTTTCCATACAATCTCCCAGCAACTTAATCATGAGTCGGTCGGATCATTGTTCATTTACATAACATATAGTCGCCAAAACATACATTCCCACAATTTACCCTAAACTGCAGATTTGTAGACTGAATCCCCCTAGCATATGAACTATTCCTGAAAGCCAAAATGTAATGAAGCCATGAAAACAAACTGCAGGTCCCAATATGGTTTGCAATAAGGTGTCAGTTCACATGAGCAATCAGTGGGATCAAGACACGGCGTGATCAGCAATTCAGAGTATTTGGCACAGTGATATTCATCCAAGTGTGGCTGTTATTGGTATTGCAGCTCGAAATCTTCACAAATTACTTCATTTGTGCAGTGGCTTAAGTGTCAAGGAGGGTCCATGTAATCTACTTCTCCTGCTGCCTTGCCTCATTATTTTATACATATTTCACACTGCCGCCAAAATTTGAATAAAATGTCACCGGAAACAATGCATGTCCGTACCGCGATCTCCGCTCCAATTTTATTGAAAACACTGGGGAGACGAACATGAGCATCAGCGGCGCGTGCACAGATTAAATTTTTCTTTCATATGCTCACACAAGGATGCCATTCATAGTCATCTCCACCATGTCTTTGGTAAAATGGTGCCAGAGATCGCGGTATGCACATGTGCTGATTCCAGTACCATTTTATTGAAGACAACGTCACATTAGTAATGCGGATGCGCCGTCAACAGTGGTAATGGCAGCAGCGTGAAATTCGAATAAAGAAAAGGAAGCAAGGCAGGAATAATTGTAGGGACCTGACCAACAAAGTCCCACCCCAGTGCTCATGGCACTGCACCAAAGATATCATTTCTAGAGGTTTGAACTAGGATTATTCTGCAATCAAGGATCAGATTCCTGCACTAAAGGAATTATATTAATCAGCATCCTAGTGCCATCATGGCACTTCCTCTGCTTTAAAGGGCAAAAACCAGCAAGTTGTTTCTTAGTCGACTTCTTTGTCCCCAGTTCACACCTCCACACCAAGACCAAGGTATAGCAAGCTGTCACTGGCAATTACCAAGATGAAGAAGCCAGACTGCAACAAATTATGGGTGCTGCCAGCCTTCTCCCTAATTCCTGTCATGCTCACCAAGCGTTGAGGAAGTGTACTCACTGGACCACAGGTTGAGCTGTGGCAGCTGACCCCCCAGGGCAGGGGCAGAACATGGGTAAAGTCTAAGGTATTGCAGGAACAGTCTCTGGTATAGCATAGTCTATGGTATAGCAGGGCGATTAGCCGAGGCACAGACAAAGAGAAGGAAGGAATAAAGACTGGGCACAGGCAGGGGACCTGGCAACTATCTATTCTAGACAGACAACAAGACACTGACTCTCCTAGTGGGAGAGTACCTTATATACACAGTGCCCCTCAGCCATACACTGGCCCTTTAAGAAAAGTGGAGGCACGTGGCCCGTGCTGCTGCATGCATAGGGCCCGGCAATGTGATACAGTCAAGGACTACGTGGACAAATGAGGGTAAGGAGGATGCGGCCAGGCCATGGCGGTGAATAGTCCGACATCCCTGCTGCAAGGCAACAACAGAGTACGGGTACATCAACAATACAAATGCTTTGGAAAAGAAAGTATGACCACTGCTGCACTCTGTGGCAGGACCGGCCACATATAGTAAACTTGCATGAGTCTCATGGGCTCAGTCCACATCTTTCCCATCACATGTTGGCTGATCTGATCAGCTGAAAGGTGCAGCTAACTGGCGTGGGTGGATCGAAGATCTGCCTGCATGTGTTAACTAGTTAGATAACCCTGTCAAGCTCTGACAGCGCAATCAAACATGCATGTAATATCTGGCAAGGATTGCGCCATTCCCCAGCCAGGAAAGAGGTGAAATACTACACAGAAACTGTCACAGGAGGGATTCCTGCTTACAGAAACAAATAGAATCTAGATAAGATAAGGCATACCCGCAATCTCTCTCTCCCTGTGTCAACAGAATAGATCTCCTGAAAGTGAAACCACAGTGCACTCAGAGCAAAGGGAGGAGGGGGAGAGAGCTGCTGACAGGGAGTGAATAATTACATGACAGCTTAACACATGCAGGACTAATCCTGTGTTTTTATAATGGAGAGGACAAATCCAGTAGCTCTATGCCGGGTCTGACAATGCTGATAAAATGGAAACTACAAAGGGTAAAACAATGATTTTACATGTTTTCAAAAGGTCTGCCCAAGCCCTATTCAAGGGTAATATTAGTATCATACTGAAAAATGACCTGATAGTGACCCTTTAAACTTCTCTTCCAATCACGTATCCCCTAGGACACTTCAAATTCCTTAAATCCTTCACTCCCACCCTCTGGATAGTCATGGGCCTGTACATCCTATAGGGCTCCCCGGCCTCCCTTTCACAACAGTCTTGAAGACAGTAATAACTCATATATGAACAAATGAATAATGATCCTGAATAACCACAACTGAAACAAAGCATACTACATTTGTTCAAATGGATAGTCTTTCCACCCGTCACCAGCACCCATCAACCCATACGAAGAATTTTTCTAATTTGTTCCAGGTAGTATTTGAAAAAAAATAGGGGAAAAACAGCAAAAAGAGACCTTTCATTTTTGATAATTCTCAAATAAGATTATCCAGGAACCAAAAGCAGACAACCCAGCCAAGCGCTACTGAGACCAGGAAGTGAATAAGAGAACAAGAAGTGGAGTTAAAGGTTTGATGAAAGACCCGAATGGGAGCCAGACACATACACAGTTCCTTATTCAAGATTTATCCATGTTCAGAGAGTGGAGAAGTTATCTACCTCAAAAAATAAATAAAATGAGATTTTTATTTTGTGAGAATGTAATTAAAAGATAATATACTCTGAAGTCTAAGGTCTATTTTTTCCTTTTTATTAATGAATTGCTTGATCTATTTTTTCTGGAGAACACACTAGGCCGCTGAGCTGAAAAATTCTGTGGTAACCCCAGGATCGGGTGATCGAAGCTGCTGTTCTAAAGTTCAGCAGTCGTCACTCTTTCTTTTCTGTTGTTTAAGGGTATGTACATTAACTTCCTGATTATTCACTGCAGGGTAGATGCTAGAATGTATGGACTATTTCCAGGTTACTGCACTGGCCCCATCAACCAATCACAGATGCCCACTCTCTATGACAGCATCTGTGATTGGCTGTTGCACCCTTCACCCATTTATCCTACATATACCCCTCCAACGATAATCCACATCGATGGTCCCACAAAGCACACGATCCTGGCTCTGCTTCATCCAGAGTCTCAGCCATCAGCAGGGTCACCTGAGTTCAGTGCCGCGAGCCTCAGTAACTCAGTGAGTAACATCACCACTTCTCGTGACAGTCAGTGTGATCACAGCTTGCTCTCTAGCTGCAGACCCTGGAAGAAGCAGAGCCAGGATCATGTGCTTTGTGGGACCATCAATGTGGATTATCGTCAGAGGGGTATGTATGGGGTAATAAATTGGAAAATGAGGGTTGTCCAGGCTCGGTCTGGGCTGCCGGGTAACCGGTTAAAAGTCATGGTGGGCCCCCAGGCATTGTGACCCCGCCCCCCTACGGGCCTGAACGGGTCCCCCTGGAGCAGCGGTGGAGAACGTCTGGCCACCTCAGCGCACAGCGTTAGCAGCAGGTAACGCTGTGCACTGCGATGCTATTGCTCCCTTGACAACCCGATGTTTACCTTGCCAACCGGCTCCATTCAAAGTTTCTGGATGTAAGCTTTAGGACAGTGCACAGGAAACGCGGTCTGCAGCGTTTCCTGTGCGGTGTCTTAAAGCATACATTGAATGGAGCCTGTTGGCAAGGTAAACATCGGGTTGTCAAGGGAGCAATAGCATCGCAGTGCACAGCGTTACCTGCTGCTAACGCTGTGCACTGAGGCAGACATGTCTAAGCTTTTAGCCTTACACTGCCTCCTCCCCCAGATGGCTGGGGTCCCCTGGGAGCTGTGCATTTGCCTCTGACAGGGGCCCCCTGCTGCCCTGTGTGCAGCCACCCCTCGCTCTCCCTCCTAACCTGATGCTGATCGCAGTGACTGTCTGTATTGAGACTGTTACTGATCTCTATCTCCTTCACTTCCTGCTCTTCCTGCAGATCAGAGAGATGAGCCGCTGGCTTAATGCAGTCTCAGTACAGTCGGCCACAGCATCAGGTTAGGAGGGACAAGGGGGGGGGAAGGCTGCCCACAGGGCAGGGGCAAATACACAGTGCCCAGGAGCCCCCAACCATCATACAGCATGTCAGCACATCACCCGACATGCAGGGGAGGGGGGCACCAATGCTCTGCAGATCACATGTGCACAGTGCTCTGCAGACTGCAGATCATGTGCCTACAGTGCTCTGGAGTTAACATGTGCACATGCTCGGCAGACTGCAGATCACGTGTGCACAGTGCTCAGCAGACTGCAGATCACATGTGTACAGTGCTTGGCAGATCACGTGTGCACAGTGCTCGGCATATCACGTGTGCACAGTGCTCGGCAGATCACGTGTGCACAGTGCTCTGCATACATACAGGGGAGAGATAGACGCAGGGGAGACACACAGCGCACAGAAGGAGATGGGCAGAGAGGGGAGACACAGCACACGGGTTGACACAGTGCACAGGGGGGAGACAGGCAGAGAGGGGACAGAGTGCACAAAGGGGAGACAGCACACAGAGGGGAGACAGCACACGGGGGGAGACACCGCACACGGGGGAGTCGCAGCACAAAGCACAAGAGGGATTATATTTGTGGGGAATATATATATATGTTACGGCTTGCAGCCTTTATAATATATATATATATATATATATATATATATATATATATATATATATATATATATACAGCCAGTATGTTTAAGGGGGGCCCACTGAGACTCTTTCGCCCAGAGCCCACAAAAACCTGGAGCCGGCCGGGCACATTGCCAGAGACCGCAGTGCACGGCCGGCAGCTGCATTGTTTGGCTGCCAGCCCTGACAGCGTGTATGCTGTGAGGAGCAGAGAGAGCACTGTCTGCAGCCGGGACTTCCTCACAGTGCCAAAGTGAGGATGAGGTGTGTGGGCGGGGACAGCACTTAAAGTCCTGCATCCCACATGAAGAGGAGCAGATAGAGCTGCAGCAACAGTGTGGAAGTAGATGAGATATATGTGCCCCCCAGCAACAGCTGCAGCTATCAGTGTGCCTCCCCCAGCAGCAGCCATATGTCTCCCCCTTGGCACCAGCAATATGTGCCCCCCTTCCCTTAACAGCAACATCACTGTGCTCCTTCAGCTGCAACAATAAACAATATGTGTGCCCCAAGAAGAAGCTGCAGCAATCAGTGTGCCTCCCCCAGCAGCCAGGGCCGCAGCATCCATGAGGCGACATGAAGTGTCAGTCTCAGGCGGCGGGCCCTGCTGGTAGACATGGGGCGGCATCTTCAGGAGCGCCTGGTGGTAGTGCGGCCCCCTGCAGATGCCGCTCCTACAGTCCTGGCCGCCGACGCTGCGACCAGGCTTGGCGTATCTGGGGCTGCTGGCGGGGCATCTGCCCCAGGCTTAGCAGACTCCTGCTGCAGCGGCAGCGGCCGCGGTCTCCAAACACCCCCCCCCCCCCCCGTGCGGCTGTGTGAGCCGGCTGTGTGAGCCGGCTGTGTGCTTCACTGTGCCTCGTGCTGACAGGACCTGTGATGATGTCAAAGGAGGGGAGGAGTCAGGCGGGTCACATGATCAGCTCCTCAGTATGCAGCCAGGACTCCACCATGGTGCTGGATGAGGTGAAGTTTATGTGTGGGGCTGAGGATTTACAGTGTACATTAATGTAGCAGAGCTGTGTATGTATGAGGTATATGGAGTGGAGCTGAGTGTTCAAGGTGTACAGAATGGAGGTGCGTGTGTATGAGGTGTATGGAGTGAAGCTGTGTATGTACGAGGTGTGCGGAGCGGAATCGTGTGTGTATGAGGTGTGCGGAGCCGTGTGTGTATGAGGTGTACAGAGCGGAGCCCTGTGTGTACGAGGTGTATAGAGTGGAGCCGTGTGTGTACGAGGTGTACAGAGCGGAGCCGTGTGTGTATGAGGTGTACAGAGTGGAGCCGTGTGTGTACGAGGTGTATAGAGTGGAGCCGTGTGTGTACGAGGTGTACAGAGTGGAGGTGCGTGTGTATGAGGTGTATGGAGTGAAGCTGTGTATGTACGAGGTGTGCGGAGCGGAATCGTGTGTGTGTATGAGGTGTGCGGAGCGGAGCCGTGTGTGTATGAGGTGTACAGAGTGGAGCCGTGTGTGTATGAGGTGTACAGAGCGGAGCCCTGTGTGTACGAGGTGTACAGAGTGGAGCCGTGTGTGTACGAGGTGTACAGAGTGGAGCCGTGTGTGTACGAGGTGTACAGAGTGGAGCCGTGTGTGTACGAGGTGTACAGAGTGGAGCCGTGTGTGTACGAGGTGTACAGAGTGGAGCCGTGTGTGTACGAGGTGTACAGAGTGGAGCCGTGTGTGTACGAGGTATACAGAGTGGAGCCGTGTGTGTACGAGGTGTACAGAGCGGAGCCCTGTGTGTACGAGGTGTACAGAGTGGAGCCGTGTGTGTACGAGGTGTACAGAGTGGAGCCGTGTGTGTACGAGGTGTACAGAGTGGAGCCGTGTGTGTACGAGGTGTACAGAGTGGAGCCGTGTGTGTACGAGGTGTACAGAGTGGAGCCGTGTGTGTACGAGGTGTACAGAGTGGAGCCGTGTGTGTACGAGGTGTACAGAGTGGAGCCGTGTGTGTACGAGGTGTACAGAGTGGAGCCGTGTGTGTACGAGGTGTACAGAGCAGAGCCGCTTGTGTACGAGGTGTACAGAGCAGAGGCGTGTGTGTACGAGGTGTACAGAGCGGAGGCGTGTGTGTACGAGGTGTATAGAGTGAAGCCGCGTGTATACATTGTGGAGCTGAGAGTGTACAAGGTGTACGGAGCGGAGCCGCGTGTGTACGAGACGTACGGAGCGAAGCCGAGTGAGTACAAGGTGTATGGAGCAGAGCCGAGAGTGTACAAGGTGTACGGAGCGGAGCCGCGTGTGTACGAGGCGTACGGAGCAGAGCCGTGTGTGCTAGGCTTTCGCAGCGGAGCCCAGTGTGTACGAGGTGTACGAAGCGGCGCCACGTGTGTACGAAACGGAGCCACGTGTGTACGGTGTGTACAGAGCGAAGTCATATGTGTACGAGGTGTACAGAGCAGAGCCACATGTGTACAACGTGTATGGAGCAGAGCCGCTTGTGTACGAGCTGTATGGAGCAGAGCCGCATGTGTACGAGGTGTACAGAGCGGAGGCGTGTGTGTACGAGGTGTGTAGAGTGAAGCCACGTGTGTACATTGTGGAGCTGAGAGTGTACAAGGTGTACGGAGCGGAGCCGCGTGTGTACGAGACGTACGGAGCGAAGCCGAGTGTGTACAAGGTGTATGGAGCAGAGCCGAGAGTGTACAAGGTGTACGGAGCGGAGCCGCGTGTGTACGAGGCATACGGAGCAGAGCCGTGTGTGCGAGGCTTTCGCAGCGGAGCCCAGTGTGTACGAGGTGTACGAAGCGGTGCCACGTGTGTACGAAACGGAGCCATGTGTGTACGGTGTGTACAGAGCGAAGTCATATGTGTACGAGGTGTACAGAGCAGAGCCACATGTGTACAACGTGTACGGAGCAGAGCCGCTTGTGTACGAGGTGTATGGAGCAGAGCCGCTTGTGTACGAGGTGTACGGAGCAGAGCCGTGTGTGTACGAGTTGTACGGAGCAGAGCCGCTTCTGTACGAGGCATACGTGGTGTACGGAGCGGAGTGTGTACTAGGTGTACGGAGCGGAGCCATGTGTGTACCAGTGGTGGCCCCCCCGAGCATGCCGCTCCTATAGTCCCGGACGCCTCTGCCGGCAGCATTCTTCTCCCAAGTCCTTGCCGCCTCTGTCCACCCCTCTGCAGCTCAGCACGGCGGGGAACAATGATGTCATCACTTAGCGCCGCTGTGCTGAGACGTGCAGAGCGGCAGAGGAGATGCTGAGGAGAAGAGGTATTTACTTTTTATTTTTTTAATAGTTTTTTTAGTGAGTACACTGATGGGAAACTATGTAATGTACAATATAATATAGGACAATGGGGGTGCAATATACTATATGGAGAACTATTGTGGCCCATGATATTATATGAAAGACTATGGGGGTGCATTATACTATAAGGAAGGCTATAGGGGATGCATTATACTATATGGAGGACTATGAGGGTACATTATACTATATGGAGGACTATGGGGTCCAATATGCTGTATGGAGAGCTATGGGGGTGCAGTATGCTATATGGAGGACTGTGGGGGTTCATTATGTTATATGGAGGACTGTGGGGTGCATTATACTATTTGGAGGACTGTGGAGGTGCATTAATCTATATGGAGGACTGTGGGGGTGATTATTCTATATGGAGGACTGTGGGGCTGCATTATTCTATATGGAGGACTGTGGGGTGCATTATACTACATGGAGGAGTGTGGGGGTGCATTATTTTATATCAAGTACTGTGGGGGTGAATTGTTCTCTATGGAGTTCTGTGGGGGTGCAATATGCTATTTGGAGGACTACGGGGTGCAATATACTATATGGAGGACTGTGGGGGTGCGTTTTTCTATATCGAGTACTGTGGGGGTGCATTCTATTTTATAGAAGACTATGGGGGTGCATAATATATGGAGGAATGCGGTATACTATGTGGAATACTATGGGGGTGTATTATATTATATGGAGCAAATTATACTATATGGAAGCCATTATAATATTTGGAGGGCTCTGTGGGAGGCATGATAATACTTGGAGGCTACAAGGGAGCCTTTATACTTTATGAAGGGCTATTTGAGGGCTGTGTTGGGGGCCATTATACTGTACATAGGTCCATTTTACTACATGGAGGCCTGGGCAGGGGTCATAGTTGGGGATCGTGCTGTACTGGGGTAGTTGCAGGAGGTGCAGTAGGGTCATCATACTGTGCGTGTGGAGGAATGCACTGTGGGGGATCATACAGTGTTTGTGGGCACTTTTGTTGGCATCACACTTTAGAGGGGCAATGAAAGGGGAATCTAGGGGCTTCAGTAGGAGGAAAATTACTTTGTAAAGGCTGACATATTGTGAGAGATGTACCTATGTGACCCAGCCAAATATTGCTTTTGTTGGGGGGTGCCCAATTAGAACTTCTGCTATGGGGCCCTATGATCTCTATGATGCAGGATGCATTGTCCCTCTGCTGCAGGACTGATTGGCCATAACTTAGGCTGGTTTCAGATTTGCATTTGTGTCTGCATGCGCAGGGCATGCAAATGCAGGGCAAACGCTGCCATACTGATGTGAACGCAGTGGAGATTCTCATCAGTATGGTGCTCGGGGGGGGCCTGTCCTGCTGCTAATGGCGCCGGGCGCAGATTAGAGGAGCTCCGGTGGACGACCCCACAAACGGCACTAAACAAGCCCTCCTGCCGCGATCAAAGAACCCCAGCCGATCGGTAAACTTCCCGGGAGTGTGCTGGGATGCCGCGCACGGCTCCAAGGAGACGCCAGACGGAGAACCGCCTCACAGATTACTTTGACTCAGAGCCGCGGCGCTCTGCCTCACCACCTAAAATGGCGCCGGCAGCCACACAGCGAGCCCGCTCAACAAGGAGCCCACACAGCCCTGGGAATCAGCCACACGCCGCTGCACACAGATCGGAGGAGGATGCCCCGGTTACGCATGGTATGTTGAAATCCTGCCTGAGCACCCTGAGAGACACACTGATGGCAGATATAACAACATTACTCTGCACACTTAAAGAGGAAGTGGGGGCACTGACTGATAAAACCACCCATTTAGAAGGGAAACTTGGAGATTTCGCACAGGCACATAACAACCTGGCCGACAGCCATGCTGACTTAGACAGAGAAATGGGGATAACGAATAACAAAATGTGCCATCTGGAAGATGCCCTCCGGCGTAACAACTTTAAAATAAGGGGTATGGCTGAATCATACGACTCTGAAAACCCCTATGATCTAGCTGCGTCCTTCCTTGCCACGGCCCTTCCGGATTCCCCTTCCACAGACCTAGAAATTGAAAAAGCATACCGAATCCCAAAACCTCGGAATATGAGGGAAGAAGTGCCCAGAGACATCCTGGTGCATATGGTCCGTTCTGGGGTGGCAGAGCGATTGCTGCGACGTATGCGTAAAGGCCCGGCACTACCCGACCCGTACAGCCATATTTCTATATACCAGGATCTATCCCCAGGCACACTTGCTCGGCGTAGAGATTTTGCCTCATCGTGCAAGATCCTCCGTGACCGAGGTATCCCATACATCTGGGGTTCACCAACGGCGTTGTTATTCAGATACGAAGGAAAACGGCATTCCTTTGCCTCCCCCACTCTCCTAAGGAAGGCACTACGCACGTGGCGTCTCGCCTCTTCCCCATCTCCGAATCCCCGGAACGACAGGCTGGAGGACCCCACTGAGAATAATCCCTCAACACCAAAAGACAATTGAGCGACATCCCACCCGGAACCGTCCTCACTACTGATGTCTGATGGACATTTGGGTCTACCCTCTGTGACTCTCTTCTGCTCCTGCGGCATGACAGGGGGGCCGCCCATTGCGGGCCACTCTCCACAATCGGGGTCACTTGAAATGGAGCCCTAGACCCGTGAGTTACCCTCTGTTTATTTCTGTACCAAGCTTGCCGGCACACTTTTCCCTCTCGCTGCGGGTCGCGAGAGTGGGATACTGGGCCGGATTCTGAAGTTACCCCCTCAAGTGACTTGATTCCTCTTGATTCCTCTTAAATAATCTTGGAATCTTTAATACGTTTACATTATTGTTCATTTATGTTTAAATTTGTGTGTTACTAATCTCTCTCTACATTCCCCTATACGGTTCTTCTTTCTCTCTCTCTTCCTTCTTCTTCTCCACTCCCTCTACTGATTTCTCTACCCCCTACTTCTCACCTCGTTTTCTATCTTGTACCTCGTTCACCCCAGGGTTCAGTAATGTCACTGAAGGTCCTTTCCCTGAATGCTAACGGCCTCAATTCTCCGGCGAAACGGTCTTTCCTCTGGAGAGAGGCCAAATCGTCAGGAGCTGATATCTTGTGCCTCCATGAGACACACCTCCTACAGCCTGACAATATACGCTTGCATCATAGAGACTATCCTCATAGCTTTTTCGCCAATGCCTCACAGAAAAAAGCAGGGTTTGCATTTTTGTCGGTCATAAGGTGCAGTTTTCCCTTCTCTCCTCCTTTGTGGACGGAGCGGGCAGGTACGTTGGTATATGTTGCGAAATAAGTGGCATTCAGTACACGATTGTGAGTGTGTATAGCCCAAACGTAGGCCAACAGAGATTTCTCAGAGACCTGTTTGCTCGTTTGCAGAGGGAGACAAAGGGAAGACTTTTAGTATGCGGAGATTTTAACTCAGTCATGGAGCCCCGCATCGACACCTCCACAGGTAATCGCAGGGAGGGTGGAGCAATGGGAGACCTCTGCAGGGAGTTCCACCTCCATGATGTCTGGAGATACCAGCATGCAGAGGAGAGGGATTACACCTTTTTCTCTCCAGTGCATAAGTCCTACTCCAGAATTGATCTCTTTCTTGTAAATGATGAGGCACTGGAAAGGTGCTACTCATCGGGCCTGGGAGTGGTCACTTGGTCAGATCACGCCCCGGTCACACTGGAGTTGGGACTAGACGTGGGAGGTGGAGCTCCCAGGAGATGGAGACTCCATGCGGGACTTCTGACTGATCTGCAGATAAGCGAGGAAGTGGGAGAGGCGGTGACGGAGTACTTTGCTCTCAACGATCAAGAGGACATGAAGGATGATACCCTGTGGTATGCCCACAAGGCGGTAGTCCGAGGTCTTCTCATTCAAAAAGCGGCGATAGCAAAACGTCGCAGGGAACAATTACTCCGCGAATGGACGACAGAAATACAGCATTTAGAGACGACAAACAAAAAATCGCCCTCAGAGGCAATCCTAACACAGATCCGTCTCACTCGTAACAAACTTCGATCGCTCCTTCTCCGACAGCACGAAATCGGCATCAGGAAACTACGAACAAAATATTACGAAGCTGGAGATAGAGCGGGAAAAATTTTAGCCCGTAGACTAAAAAAGGTTGCAGTAAGACAAATGGTCACGGCCCTTAGGAATAAGGGGGGAGTTACGGTCAGACACCCTTCCGAAATAGTCGAGGCCTTTGCGGCGTACTATGAAGACCTATATAATCTCAAAAATGACCAGCATACTCCACAACCCACAAATGAAGCCATTGTGGACTTCTTGGGAAAAAAAAAGTATGGTGCTCGGCCAGTCAATCAGTGATCTCGACGGTGGCCGGGAGGCGGAGATCTGGGGCGGAGATCCTCCACCTCCCAGCCGCCGCCGACGAAACTTCAATGTGATCCGCAGCGTTCTCCTGCGCCGCCATGCGGAGGACAGTGCGGATCCATTGAGATCCATGCATTGTTTGTGCACTCGCGGGCACTTGCTGATAAAACAAGCACCTGTGAACGCACAAAAAATGCAACATGTTGCATTTGGAGGGCGGAGGAGGGTGTATAAATTATGCGCAAATATAGGAACGCAGCGTTTGGCTGCGTTCTGTTACGCTTGCGTTCCGAATGCAAATGTGAAACCACCCTTACACACCAGGTCCAGTGCTGCCCCTCGGTACATTCAGGCATCCAGCCATGTTTCTCCTGAGCAGCGGTTGGTCAGTGGTGCTCTTCCCCCTTCCTGCTCCCATATCCTTTGCTCAACCCAATAGGAAGGACCCTGTTATTAATTACATAAAGACAGCCCCGTGTGTGGTGCTTGTGATTGGCTAAGCAATTCGGGAGTAAGTGTGGTCTGTTGGATGGAGGAGAAGCGCCATTTTACCAACTTAGTGCAGTGGTGGCTTGTTGATGCTCAGACTGCAGGTCTTTACCTGTGTTGTGTGGAAGGTGCGGCATGGCGACTTGTATGAATATTCAGTGCCAGGCAGCTGTCCAGAGTTTTGCAGGCGTGAGCCAGAGGTTGGCAATCAGTTCTGCCTGAAGGACCACGGCTCTGCCAGTTGTCATTATGTGTCTAAATGCTTGTGCCATGCTGCCATTGCCATTAATGATCCTTGTTCTGGATTCTTCTGTGTGGTTCTTGTATGTGCGTGTGATGGCGCTGACATCTTTGTGTGGACATCTTTTTTTTCTGTTTCTGTAAACTAAAATGTCCACTATTTTGCTCATTTTTACAGGATAAATATAAATCTGTAGGAACCAGATTTATTTTTATCAATTAAAAATTTTTTCTAGCGGGGTGGGGGGGGGGGGCGCCGTTTTGCAGTTCGCCTCAGGCAGCAGAGAGGCTTGGTTCACCCCTGCCAGCAGCAGCCATATGTCTCTCCCTTAGCACCAGCAATATCTGCCCCCCCCCAGCAGCAACAATATGTGTGTGTACCCATGCAACATGGAGGGGGTCCGTCTTGTGCAGCATGGAGGGGGCCCCGTGCAGCACAGAGGGGCCCCGTGCAGCACGGAGGGGGCCCCGTGCAGCACGGAGGGGGTCCTGTGCAACATGGAGGGGGTCATGTGGTGGTATATACAGTACAGTGGTGGTATTACTATGTGGAGGGCACAGTGGTGGTATTACTATGTGGAGGGCACAGTGGTGGTATTACTATGTGGAGGGCACAGTGGTGGTATTACTATGTGGAGGGCACAGTGGTGGTATTACTATGTGGAGGGCACAGTGGTGGTACTACTATGTGGAGGGCACAGTGGTGACATTAGTATGTGGGACAGTAAGAGGTTTTTTTGTACCACGCAGCATGTGCAGTAATAGGGACAGCAGCAACGGCTCAGTATTGGGGGATCAGTAGGATGAGGAGTTAGTCCAGTTTGGGAATAGATCGGGCTGGAAATGTGAGATGTCAGATGTGTCTTTGTTGTAATCTATGTAGAAGGCTGGAGAAGTTGTCATGTCAGTCTGGGGACCTAGAATTGGGGAACATGGGGGCCCAAGACGTTATTAGTATATGGGGGCCAGAATGAGGAACATACATTATTGGTTTACGGTGGGAAGTGGGGACATATTTACTGTAGGGGCCAATCAGGCGACATTATTACTGCTGTAATATAATTTACTTTTCCATGAGGTGAACCAAAGGGAGGCCTTGTTACTGTGCGAGGCGGCACAATGTCGCTTTTTTGGTCGTTTGATGTAGTGTAGAAATCTTGAGAAAAGTGTGGAATGTGCTATGGAAGTGACCAGTTTTATACAGTAGATAACTGTGTTATTTTCTGCAGAGATGAGTCCTGGCTAAAAGACGTGATATTTGTCTGCGACAGGGGAAGAAGAAACCTGAAGATGAATGACTTCACCAAGATACATCTCTGGTGAGTAGGTGTATTACCTATCCACGCACACTATACACTATGTACAGAGTTCCTGTGTATTATGTCACTGGTGATTTCTGCATCACCTGTACACTGACACTCTATACAGAGCTCCTGTGTATAATGTCACTGGTGATCTCTGCATCACCTGTACACTGACACTATATACTGAGCTCCTGTGTATAATGTCACTGGGGATCACTGCATTACCTGTACACTGACACTATAAACAGAGCTCCTGTGTATCATGTCAAAGGTGATCTCTGCATCACCTGTACACTGACACTATATACAGAGTTTCACTGTATTTACACTGACCAAATATACAGAGCTTTTTTTAATCTTCATTATTGTAGTATTATTGGTCACTTTTCACACTGAAGAAGAAACAGCTGGGCACCACAGAGTACGGACATGTAGTAGTGGGTCTGGTACCAAACTTGTGGTTTATCAGGTAAGAGGAGAAGGGAAGGAGCAGACGACGGCAAACCATTTTGAGCTGGGTGGTGCTTCTATGGGTTGACCGGATTTTATTGGTCACTATGTAGTGGCATTATGTGCTCTGGTCATGGCGTTGTGTATATGTCCCTTGAATGTGGAATTATTCAATTACAATATGTCGGTTATATGTGGCCTTATCATGGTGTGGCAGTATTTATACCTTGCACGTGGTAGTATTTGATCACAGTTTAGTAGTAATATGTGCTCTGATCACAGTGTGGTGGTATGTCTCCTTTATAAGTGGTATTACTGGTCTTGGTATAGTGGATTGTGGTTGATTATTAGTTTTTTTCTGATATCAATAAGGGGAAAATTCTTTATTTCCAGTAGATATTAAAAACTTGGTTGCTTAACCCCTTCCTGTCCTGTGACACAGCAGCAGCAAAATGCACTTACAGAGGTTCTCCAGAGAAAGCAAGTAATTATCTCGTCTAAGGCCACGTTCACACAGTGAGTATTTGGTGAGATTTTCACTTCAGTATTTATAAGACAGAAGCAGGAGATGGTGAGAAATACAGAACATATTACCTCTGATTGCTCCACTCCTGGTTTTGTCTTACAAATACCGAGGTAAAAAACTCACCAAATACTCAGCGTGTGCACATGGCCTAAGGATGTGATAAGGTATTAGTTGGTGGGGGTGCAACTGCTTTTATCCCCATTATGTGTCCAAAAAATAGAAAAATATCCAGCATAGAGTCTTGAGATCTAGATCCTTAAAAATTCATTATATTAGAAAAGTATTAAAAAGCACATTTAAATCAATGTTCTTAAAGTCCTTAAAGTCCTTAGTCATAGGTTTGTTTTGTCCCCATTAGAGTGGAGGTGATGTACAGCTCGCCCATGATCCCTTCACTCCCTCAGTGGCTGTGAGCGCTGTGTTTGCCTTTTTCTGGGAGCTCCAATGATAATGAATGGAGCCACGGTCACATCATTTCCGGCCGCTGCAGTTAATAAAAGGGGTAAAAGTGCCACATTCTTCCGACGATGTGGTTTTGATTGGTCGGATTCCACCAATAACTAAGTGATCACCTGCCGATCCTGACGATTGTTGGTAACTTGTTTTCACCAAAGTATCCCTTTAATGTACACTACAGTAATGGTACATCGCAGTAATGGTGAGCGCAGAGTGATGTGCAGGAGTAACCGCTATAATGGGTATAACGGCTAACAGGTATTTGCATATAGCGGGTGAGTGGGCCCCTGGAGTCAATTTCCCTGGTGGGCCCCAGACACCCCAGTCCGACCCTGGGGTTGTCGGTCTGATTTATTACAAATAAAGAACTTTAATCTGTGATTTATTTCAAATAAAGGATTTTGCTCTGTGTCTGTGTTTTTTAACTATTAATAATAATAATAATGGTACGGGTCTCATAGAGGCCAGACATTATCAGTTTGTCTTAAAGGGAACCAACCACCTCAGATGACGACTATAAGCACTTAATACATGTCCCTGCACCCTACCTAGACTGTTCCACCCATACTTTTGTTAAGAATATTGATTTTTGTAAACCGAAATATACACTTTGTAAAAATACTGGCCTGGCGACATCTGGGTGTCTCCCTCGGGCTGAGCTACTAGTGGGCTGTGTCTTCTAAAGCATTACTGGCTCTTCTACCCCTCCCTCTTACTTTGCAGGACGTCACTGAAGGGCGTGATATTATCTTTCAGTGGGCGGGCACGCAAGGCTGCTCCCGTCCCCGCACGTCATTGGAGGCAGACAGAGTCACGTGCACTCGCACCGTCACTTCCTGTCGGCTCCGTACAGTGACGCGCAACTCGCCGCAATGTGTGAGGCTCACATGGTATCCCTCAGCTGCGCGTCACTGTACGGAGCCGACAGGAAGTGACGATGCGAGTGCACGTGACTCTGTCTGCCTCCGATGATGTGCGGGGACGGGAGCAGCCTTACGTGCCCGCCCACTGAAAGATAATATAACGCCCTTCAGTGACGTCCTGCAAAGTAAGAGGGAGGGGTAGAAAAGCCAGTAATGCTTTAGAAGACACAGCCCACTAGTAGCTCAGCCCGAGGGAGACGCCCAGATGTCGCCAGGCTAGTATTTTTACAAAGTGTATATTTCGGTTTACAAAAATCAATATTCTTAACAAAAGTATGGGTGGAACAGTCTAGGTTGGGTGCAGGGACATGTATTAAGTGCTTATAGTCGTCATCTGAAGTGATTGGTTCCCTTTAATGACAAGCTGTCAATACTCAGCAGTCATTAACCCCTTCTATCACCTTGATGCCACCACACCAAGGCATTGGAAAGAGTCAGGTAAAGTGCCAGGAATTGGCGCTTCTAATGAATGCACCAATATCTGGGGTGGCTGCAGGCTGACATTCTTTAGCCTGGGGGACCCAAAAACTGTGCGCCTCACCATGCTGAAAATAGCAGCCCCCAGCTGCCTGGGTTTTACCTTGGCTGGTAATCAAAAAGAGGACAAAGCCCATGCATTTATTTAAATAGTTAAAAAAAATAATGGGCTTTCCTGTATTTTGATTGCTAGCCAAGGTAAAGCCAAGGCAGTTCTTGGTGGCAGCCCATAGCTGTTCGCTTTATCTGCACTGAGAATCAAAAATACAGCAAAGCTCTACGTATTGTCTTTCAAATTATTTATTTATTTTTACACTACTGTGACGCCAGCATAATGGGTGAGGGGCGCAACAACCAATCACAGACACTGTCAAAGAGAGTAGGCGTCTGTGATTGGCTATTGGAGCCAGTGCAGTAACCTGGAAGCAGCCCATACATTCTAGCATCTACTGTGCAGTGAATAATCAGGAAGTTAATGAGCGGCCCGGAAGTACAAGTGCACCCTGGTACTGTAAGTAATCACTGATGTTTAAACAATGTTTTGGTCATTTTTACAGCCCTCTCAGCCCCCATACTCAAACAGTAACATGAACCTCTCAGGGAAGTCCGTCTTTGGGGTCCGGCCGTACAGTTCGAGTTCGCTCATCCCTATTCAACTAACTTCATTTACACATTTGAAGCGGTAAAAAAAACTTCAAAAGCCTAAACATATGAAGAGCTAATAATGTTTTTTGGGGGGTATGGGGTATTTTTTGCACATACCTTTTGAATTTATATGACCATTACTTGAACACCATAAACCAATGAAGGAATCACATTTTTTTTTGACAGAAACACTAAACAAAAGTGTATTGTTTTCTCCTTGACTAACAGTTCCTTAGCCTGAAGCCACAAAACATAGAGACATTCCATGAAGTAGAAGGAGGCATGGCTCGCTCAGCCACCAGTGGTCTGGTGGGGAGTGTGGAGCTGCATAGTAACACAAGCAGCTGCAGCGCTCCCATCCAAAGAGGCAGGGGTGGACTGGGTGAGTCATGCGAGATGCATGTCAGACACTCGCATGCATCTCACATAGTGTGGCTCTGCCAAAAAGCTGCAAGAGACACTACAGGAAAAAAAATGTTGTAAAAGCTTTGCAGGAAAATAAAAATTCCCCCCCCCCCCTCGAAACTGCTTCTGTATGTAAAATTTTTGAATGCTTAAAAAACTTTGTATGAACATAACCTAAGGTATTTTACTGACACGCAAAGTGAATGAGATCCCCCCATGGGTCTGCTGATTCAAACTCAGATCACAAAGAAGTTGATTGCTTGCTCTAGTCCAATCTTTCAGGTCTCTAATAATAATTATTGGGTGTGAAGTCCACTTTCTTACCATTGGGTCCAAGGGATGAAATAACCTTTTTCATAGATGCCACAATGGACCTAGAGCCGTGGACGGCCGCTCTAAGCTCGGACACCTGACTTTCTCCATTGGCGCGTTCCTCTAAATTTTCTTGACTTTTCTCATCTGAAGGTGATTGGTTATCAGATGCCACCTCTAGCTCTATGTCCTCTAACTCATCTTCTTCGATTGGGTGGAGTCTGTGAACCTTGGTATAGGTGGGGACGACTTCTACATCATCCGGATCCATCATCTTGTTCGGCCTTATAAGATCTGCATTGCAATCATGAACCGATCTGGGCTGTAAAAATGAAAATGGTCCCATACGTTAGATCAGGTGTCGTAAACTATTTCTGCAAATAATTAACAAAGTTGTTACATTCTAGATTTATGTGAAGATACAAGACAAGATCATTGGACGCCAATCAATAGCATTCTCTGTACCATGTCACAACCTACCTCCGATCACTGCTGGAAAGCCTGATAAGGTCAATGACCCTTAGTGACATATTATTAAAAAAAAAAGTTACTATTGCAGTTTCCGAAATTGCATAGATGATGATCCAGAAAACATATGCCCTTCTCCACAGGAACTCCCTCTAAATACCCATAAACGCCCAAGATGGAAATACATTTGCACAGTGCAACACCAGGGCTAGGGCAGAGTAGAGCTCATCACCCCCAGCCCTTACGTGCACCGTACACTGCTGATGTCATCACACTACTGCTGTAACTGCAGAGGTGGAGAGGCCGTGCCAGGCTCCGGTAAGCGTTGCTGGAGGAGCTGGAGATGACATCTGGAATGTTAGATGATGGGGCAGTGGTGAGGGAGCATTGGTGTTACCTTATAAGAGACATTATGGGAAAATGAGGGCTTTCTGGGGCAATGGGGGACATTATGGGGCGATAGGGGATATTATGGGGTAATTTGGGACATTATAGGGCCATGGAGGTCATTGTGGAAGAATGAGGGTACATTATAATATATAGTGGGTACAATATAATATATGGAGGCCTATGGGGTGTATTAAAATATATGTAGGGATATGGGTGGTGTATTATTATATATCGAGGAATGTGAGTGTGCATTATATTATATGCAGGACTATAGAGGTGCATTATACTATATGGAGGACTGTGGGGTTGCATTATAGTATTTGGAGGACAAACAGGTGCATTATATTACATGGGAGAATATGGGGGTGTATTATACTATATGGAGGTCTATAAAATGCATTACACTATTTGGAGGACTCTGGGTTGTGCATGGTAATATATGGGGGACTATGGGGATACATTATAACATATGAAGGACTATACGGTATGCTTGGTAATATATGGAGTACTATGGATGGTGTTTTATAATATATGGAGGACTATGAATGCAATATAATATATGGAGGACTGTAGAGGTGCATTATACTATATGGAGGACTATGGGGGATACATTATAATATATGGAGGACTATAAAGGGTGTGCATGCCAATATATGGAGGACTATGGGTCATACATTATAATATGTGGAGAACTATGGGACATGCTTGGTAATACTGAGGACTATAGATGGTGCTTTATAATATATGGAGGACTATAGGGTATGCATTGTAATATTTGGGGGACTTTGAGCGTGCGGTATAATATATGGATGACTATGGGGGTGCATTATAATATATTGAGCACTATGGGGT
Organism: Allobates femoralis; assembly: GCA_033576535.1. NCBI lineage: Eukaryota > Metazoa > Chordata > Amphibia > Anura > Aromobatidae > Allobates > Allobates femoralis. Next base: position 60,444,658 of record JARQOC010000003.1, read on the forward strand.
GTATTATACTATATGAAGGACTATGGGGTAATTATATTATATGGCGGACAATGGGGGTGAATTATAATATATGGAGCACTATGGGGTGTATTATACTATATGAAGGACTATGGGGTAATTATATTATATGGAGAACTATGGAGGTGCATTATAATACATGGAGCACTATGGGGTGTATTATACTATATGAAGGATTATGGGGTAATTATATTATATGGAGCACGATGGGGGTGCATTATAATATATGGAGCACTATGGGGTGTATTATACTATATGAAGGATTATGGGGTAATTATATTATATGGAGCACTATGGGGTGTATTATACTATATGAAGGATTATGGGGTAATTATATTATATGGAGCACGATGGGGGTGCATTATAATATATGGAGCACTATGGGGTGTATTATACTATATGAAGGACTATGGGGTAATTATATGGAGTAATTTAGGGGTACATAGTAATATATGGAGGACAGTGTGTGTCAACTATATTATATAAAGGACTATGGGGTAATTCTATTGTATGGAGAACTATGGGGGTGCATTATAATATATGGAGCACTATGGGGTGTATTATACTATATGAAGGACTATGGGGTAATTATATTATATGGAGTAATTTAGGGGTACATAGTAATATATGGAGGACAGTGTGTGTCCTCTATATTATATAAAGGATAAGGTAGGCCAGATTATATTATATGAAAGGCTATTTGGGGGCCATTGTAATATTTGACGGGTTAAGAGGGAGCCTTTATACGGTACTTTATGGAGGGCTATTTGAGGACCATTATGCTGTATGCAAGCAATTATACAGTCTAAAGGATTGTGTGGGGACCATTATACTGGGCGGACGGCTAGTGGGGGCCTGCCCTTAAACAGTGTAAAGACGTGTGGGCGCCAATATTCTGTATGTAGGCCCATATACTGCATGGAGGGCTGTGTGGGGGTCACAGTTGGGGATCATACTGTGCCAGAATAGTTGAGTGGGGTAAAGTAAGGTCATCATATTGTGTGTGTTGAGGGTACTGTGAGGATATCATACAGTTGCAATAAAAGGTAATCTAGTGGCTTCAATAGGAGGAAAATCACTTTGTAAGGGCTGCAAAGATGTGAGATATGAATATTAGCTTATTTATTCATGGTCCTTTGGGGGGTGCTTCGTGGAGGGGGGTTTAGAACTTTTGATATGGGCTTCTGTGATCTCTATGTACACCACTGTTAGTACTATCTATATAGGTACGTTACCAGAGCTGTCTCTGCGATCACTCTCAACCTCCTTCCCTTGAAGATGGTGATTACTGGTCTTTTTTCACACAGAATGAGGTTCCCATAGGGCGCCAGTCACACACATGTCATGGAATGTGTGCCCAGCCTATTACTTACTCCCCTATTATTAGATTAGGAGGGCTGTTAGGCACTATATCAATGCACTCCAACAGGAATAGAGGCCCTATACGGCCCAGCTGCACCCTGCTTTATAGAAAAAAGTGCAAAAAAAACCCGATACAAAACATGAACATGTGAGGTATTGGTAGGTATTTTGGACCAAAATACGTAAACTGGTAATCCACGTCAAGGATCCTCACGCAAAAAGATATGGCCAGCACTGATATGTGTCACAATGAGGCCTAAGGCCGCCAGTTTCCTCCTTGTGATCTTTCAACCTGGAATTAGTGATTTTATATAAGTGATCACAGTCACCACAATGATAGGACAATAACTGTCATCAAATAGATAGAAGTTTTCAGTCTCGTTCCTCTTCCCTTCTCCATCGCTCGACTGGCCAGACGTCCCGGATCGTGTCCGTAGTTTATTATCTGAGCACATTCTGGCACTCAGTACAAAGTAAGACAAACACAGAGCACTGACACATTGCCACATATTAATCTCACGTCGGCCACTTGCTAACGTTTTCTTCCTGCAGTTACTCTTTAAAGGGAACCTGTCACCTGGATCTAAGCCCCTACACTATCACTACCTGTCCCTGCACCTTCCTAGCTGCTCCCTATCTATCCCTCTATGAGCTAAATCCGCCCTATAAAACTGCAGAAAAATAACTTTTAACTTACAGAAGTCCCTGAGGCTGGGGACTGAGAAGGCGGCGCCAGGCTCCATTCAGCCCCTCCTCCATGTAGCAGCACACGCCCCCACTGGGCGGCGTTATTCTTTCTTCATCGCCACCTCCTCCATTTGGAATCTCCCACCTGCTTTACACCTATCATGTTGTGGTGATGCGACCTCGATGTGTCCCCTGACTGAGACACAGCATATGGGAGATTGTATCTTTTGCTCGGTAGCAGCACACACAAGGTGAGCTGCTACTGGAGCTAAGTGCTGATTGAAAGCACTGACACCCAGGTGTGCGGGTGAATAGGAGATAATATGAGCTGCCCTGGGCTGTGGGGAGGGGGTGGAGTGTGTCAGGACAGCAGCAGGAGCTGCTGGGATTGTATGAGGTTCTACTCAACTGTGCCCCGGTGTAACAGGGCAGACTAACCCCCCCGACCAGAATATACTCGGGGTTAAAGTGGCCTAGGCCAGATTATACCCCTCCGTATACCACAGCAGCTGTAGATCAGGGCTCCAAGCAACACATGGGGGCCCGAGGCAGCAGAAAGTGGCCCTACGCAACATACAGGGGCCCCAGGCAGTGCTAGGGGCCCCAGGCAGTGCTAGGGGCCCCAGGCAGTGCTAGGGGCCCCAGGCAGTGCTAGGGGCCCCAGGCAGCACAAAGTGGCCCCAAGCAGCACACAGGGGCCCCAGGCAGTACTAGGGGCCACAAGCTACACACAGGATCCCAGGCTACACACAGGGGCCCCATGCAGCATACAAGGACCCCAGGCAGTGCACAGGCCCCAGGCAGCACAAAGTGGCCCCAGGCAGCACAAAGTGGCCCCAGGCAACATACAGGGGCCCCAGGCAACATACAGGGGCCCCAGGCAACATACAGGGGCCCCAGGCAACATACAGGAGCCCCAGGCAACATACAGGGGCCCCAGGCAGTACCAGGGGCCCCAGGCAGCACAAAGTGACCACAGGCAATATACAGGGGCCCCAGGCAGTGGGCCACCTGGGGCCACTTTGTGCTGCCTGGGGCCCCTGTGTGCTGCCTCTGGCCCCCATGCGCTGCCTGGGACCCCTTTATACTGCCTGGGGCCCATGTATGCTGCATGGGGCCCCTGTATGTAGCCTGGGACCCTGTGTGTAGCCTGGGGCCCCTGTATGTTGCCTGGGGCCACTTTGTGCTGCCTGGGGCCACTTTGTGCTGCCTGGGGCCCCATGCACTCCCTGGGGCCCCGTGCACTCCCTGGGGCCCCGTGCACTCCCTGGGGTCCTTGTATGCTGCATGGGGCCCCTGTGTGTAGCCTGGGATCCTGTGTGTAGCATGTGGCCCCTAGTACTGCCTGGGGCCACTTTGTGCTGCCTGGGGCCCCGTGCACTGCCTGGGGCCCCGTGCACTGCCTGGGGCCCCGTGCACTGCCTGGGGCCCCGTGCACTGCCTGGGGCCCCGTGCACTCCCTGGGGCCCCGTGCACTGCCTGGGGTCCTTGTATGCTGCATGGTGCCCCTGTGTGTAGCCTGGGATCCTGTGTGTAGCTTGTGGCCCCTAGTACTGCCTCGGGCCCCTGTGTGCTGCCTGGGGCCCCTAGCACTGCCTGGGGCCCCTAGCACTGCCTGGGGCCCCTAGCACTGCCTGGGGCCCCTAGCACTGCCTGGGGCCCCTGTATGTTGCGTAGGGCCACTTTCTGCTGCCTCGGGCCCCCATGTGTTGCTTGGAGCCCTGATCTACAGCTGCTGTGGTATACGGAGGGGTATAATCTGGCCTAGGCCACTTTAACCCCGAGTATATTCTGGTCGGGGGGTTAGTCTGGCCTGTTACACCGGGGCACAGCCGAGTAGAACCTCATTCAATCCCAGCAGCTCCAGCTGCTGTCCTGACACACTCCACCCCCTCCCCACAACCCAGGGCAGCACATATCATCTCCTATTCACCCGCACACCTGGGGGTCAGTGATTTCAATCAGCACTTAGCTCCAGTAGCAGCTCACCCTGTGTGTGCTGCTACCGAGCAGAAGATACAATCTCCCATATGCTGTGTCTCGGTCAGGGGACACATCGAGGTCGCATCACCACAACATGATAGGTGTAAAGCAGGTGGGAGATTCCAAATGGAGGAGGTGGCGATGAAGAAAGAATAACGCCGCCCAGTGGGGGCGTGTGCTGCTACATGGAGGAGGGGCTGAATGGAGCCTGGCGCCGCCTTCTCAGTCCCCAGCCTCAGGGACTGCTGTAAGTTATAAGTTATTTTTCTGCAGTTTTATAGGGCGGATTTAGCTCAGAGAGGGATAGATAGGGAGCAGCTAGGAAGGTGCAGGGACAGGTAGTGATAGTGTAGGGGCTTAGATCCAGGTGACAGGTTCCCTTTAACTTTTGTGTTTGCTTTTCAGTAACAAGAACAAATTCAGTAAAGCGACGAATCATTCAAATTATCTTATGTCTTCATGCCATAACAGCAAATTAATATTATTATATGGAGGCTATGTGGGGTACATTATACTGTATGGATGACTATGGCGTGCATTATACGAAATGAAGGACTATGAGGATGTATTATAATATGTGAAGAACTATGGAGTGTATTATAATATGTGAAGAACTATGGAGTGTATTATACTATACTAGCTGTGAGCCCGATGCAAATGCATCGGGTGTCTAGAATATTTTTTTTTTTTTTTTAGATTTTCAAATAATAATCCAATATAGTAGATAGGAATTTTTTATTTTATTATTTATTTTGTTTTGTTTTTTTACTATTTTTATTATTATTAAATTTGTTATTTAAAGTAAATTTATTTGTATTAAAATTATTTTATTTTATTTAAAAACCGCATCTGCGGCGCGGTTGCGGTAATCCCCATAGAAAGTATAGGGGGACTTGCGGCAGGTGCGGCAAAACCGCACTTGCCGCACCTGCCGCAAGTCCCCCTATACTTTCTATGGGAATTACCGCAACCGCGCCGCAAGTGCTCGCACTCAGCCAGCGACTCGCAATGCGGCGCGGTAGCGGTAATCCTTATGGGGATTACCGCAACCGCGCCGCAAGTGCTCGCACTCAGCCAGCGACTCGCAATGCGGCGCGGTTGCGGTAATCCTTATGGGGATTACCGTAACCGCGCCGCAAGTGCTCGCACTCAGCCAGCGACTCGCAATGCGGCGCGGTTGCGGTAATCCTTATGGGGATTACCGCAACCGCGCCGCAAGTGCTCGCACTCAGCCAGCGACTCGCTGCCGCACCTGCCGCAAGTCCCCCTATACTTTCTATGGGGATTACCGCAACCGCGCCGCAAGTGTAGCGACTCGCAATGGCCTCGCGACCATTGCTCGCGCTACACAGCGACTCGCAATAGATCCCCATTGAAAGTATAGGGGGAGTTGCGGCAGATGCGGCAGCTGAGGTAGCGACTCGCAATGGCCTCGCGGCCATTGCTCGCGCTACCTCAGCGGTAAATCGCTAACTTTGTAGCCGGGCCTCTGGTTCTATTTTCGGCCAGCGACTCGCAATGGCCGCTTCGCGGCCATTGCTCGCGCGTGGTGACGTCACAGCGTGACATAGCCACGGCGTTTTCGGGGTCCGACACAAAAATGCCTACGGCAATTATATAGTAGATGGAGGAGTATGGAGGTGCATTATATAATGGAGGATTATGACATGCATTATACTAAATGAAGGACTATGGGGGTGTATTATAGAATATGGAGTGCATTATACTATATGGAGGACTATGGGGTGCATTATTGTATATGGATGACTTTGAGCTGGGCATTATACCATATGGAGGACTATGGAATACATTATACTATATGGAGGACTATGGGGTGCATTATAGACAAAAAGAGAGGGACACATCACCTGATTAAGGCGGAGCTTACCGTCGAAACGCGTTGTGAGGACCTGTGATTAGAACTTAAAGTAAAGATTGCTTTTTTAAAAATCCGTCTCCTACCTCTTCTTCAGAGCGCCATAACAGCCGCTGATTCCTCTCTTATATGGGGTGCATTATACCATATGGAGGCCTATGGAGTGCATTATACTATATGGAGGACTATAGGGTGCATTATACTATATGGAGGACTATGGAGATGCATTATAATATATGGAGGACTATGGGGGTGATAATACTATATGGAGAACTAGGGAATGTATTATACTATATGGAGAACAATGTTGGTGCATTATACTATGTGGAGGACAATAGGGTGCATTATACTATATGCAGGTCTATGTGAGGCAGATTATACTATGGAAGGCTATGTGGAGACCATTATAATATTTGGAGGGCTACATAGAGGACAATATACTATTTAGAGGTCTGTGTGGGGGCTATTATACAGTGTTAAGAGGTGTGGAGGGCATTATACTACATGCAGGGGTGTATGGAGGTCACAGTAAGGGATTATACTTTGTTGGGACTACCATACTTTGCCGGGGTAGTTGAGGAGGGTACCGTAGGGTCAACATGCTGTGTGTGGAGGGTACTGGAGAGGACATCACTGTGGGGGATCATATAGTGTCTGGGGGGCACTTTTGTTGGCATCATACTATATGGGTGCAATGAAAGATGAATCTAGGGCCTTTGATATGAGGAAAAATTGTAGGGCTACAAAGTTGTGAGATGTTCTTATGTGACCTTTGGGGAATTTTTTGTCAAAATAATTTTTTTAAAGTTTGATTAAGACATGTAATTCAAGATAATCTCAGCGTAACAAATGCAAAATATATCTCTACTGTCGTATCATTAGTAGAATGCAACGTGGAGAGGTCACTTCTGAAACCCAAAAAATTAGAACTCCAACAAATTTCATATGTCCACATTGTAAGCAGCCAAAAAACAAAAGGTGCCCGGACCAAAAGAGTTGCATTTCTAATTATAAAAAAATCTTTCTTAGGGTGCTTTCACACTGGAGGTTTTGGCTGGATCCTGCCAAAAAAATGCAAACAGCATCTAACTGCCAAAACCGCACTTGCCGCGTCTGCCGCACACTTTCTGCAAGCCCCATAGACAATGCATGGGGCTTGCCGGAAGTGTGCCGCAAGTGCAGCCATTAGGCGGACAATGCGGCAGATGCTATTATTTGACCGGATCTGCCGCATTTTTTCAAAACCGCCAGTGTGAAAGCAGCCTTAATCAGTTTATTTAAAAAACAATACATAACACACATTACAAACAGCAAATACTTAAAATTGGTGGGTTAGGAACAGTGGGTGTCCCGGTAGTATAAAGTACAATTCACATACGGGTAGTACGATATGTAGTCTGAAAGTATATGGATACATAGTCCGTAATCTATCAAGTAATACAAGAATAAAAGAAGGTGCTCAGTGCACAAATATTATAAAGGAATATTTAACAAATAAGCCCACAGTAAGTTGCACATACATAATGAATAAATAAATATGAAGAACATACCCGACGCGCGTTTCACCAATGCTTTGTGAGTATGTTATTCTATATTTAACTATTTAAATTTATTTATTCATTATGTATTTTCAGGGGCACCACAGTTGCTAACTCACCAATTTTAAGTATTTGGTGTATGTTATGTATTATAATAATGCCCAAAATATGGAGAGGGAAAATGAAACAGCTCCTGAGTGAATGTCACACCTGTACTGTATGGAAAAAAAATTAAGCCGTCCAGATCCCGGCTGCCAATCCCAGAAATATGTAGAAAAAGAATATCCAGCAACAAGATCTCCAGTATTTAAATGTCACATGACTAAGATATTTATTTGCTGAAACATCAGGGCTGTGGAGTCAAAGTCGGAGTCATGCAGTCGGTGTCCATTTTGGGTGGATTTAGAATCGAAGTCGGATTCTTGGAAATTGAGGAGTCGGATGTTTGGCTTACTGACTTCACCGTCATGGTTGTGGAGTCAGCGTCATGGAGTTGGATTTGGTGTCCATTTAGGTGGAGTTGGAGTCGGAGGTTTGGCTTACTGACTTCACAGCCCTGGTTGTGGAGTCGGAGTTGATGTCCATTTTGGTGGAGTTAGAGTTGAAGTAAGAGATTTGGCTTACTGACTTCACAGCCAATGTTGTGGAATCGGAGTCGTTGAGTCGGAGTCAGTGTCCATTTAGGTGGAGTTGGGGGTGAGAGTCAGGGAAATTGCAGAGTTAGAGTCAGAGTCGAATGTTTGGCTTACTGACTCCACAGCCCTGCGAAACGCGTCAGATTTTTGGACATCAGCATAATTTCTTACACACCAACTTATTTTTAAATATGTAACATTTTAATATTGGAGCTTTTATGGCTGAAGATTCGTTTTCTACAAACGTCTGTTACTTAATGTTATCCTCCATGACCAGGGTCACAATGGACAGTTGTCAAGTCACGTCCGGAAGATGGGAGGATTTGCAACTTTTAGGCTATGTTATGGCTATTTTTGATCTACTGCATTTTTGCTGAATTTCCCAGGAGCGAAACTCATTGCGTTTAACGCGTTTTTGAGCCTTTTTTTTGTGCTGTTTTTTTTTCTATTTAGAAGGCTGTCAAGAGACAAAACGAAGGAGAAAAAGCAGATCAATAATTGACATTCTCGATCTTTCACTGGATGCGTTTTCTGCCCCTAAACAGACCAGTAAAAAGACGCAGCGTCAGAGCAGCATTCATGAAAACTCATTGACTTTGCTGGGCATCACTGGAAGGGATCTGTATTCCATGCAAAAACGACCTGTGTGAACACGGCCTAACGCTAAAGCTGTGCTATTCACAAAGGATATGATGTAGCAGAGTCTGTAGAGTGTGTCATCTACAATCACCGTGGTTTTATGATTTCTCATTTGTTATTTTCTTGGAGCTGCAACTTATTATAACACGAGAAAGAAAACAACATCTGAATGATGATTTTGAAGTGACCTGACAATATGTTTCTCCAGGTCGATATGAATGTAATGATTCAAAGTTGTAAAGTGTTTTTGATGGGAAAAAAATCAGATTTGCAAAGAGGAAAAAAAATAGTTTTTTTTCCGACATTTTATAGGTACAATTTTGGGGTACTCATGACTTGTTTTGCACTTTTTGGGAGTAAAAAATGAAAATTGTGGCATTTTAGGTGTTATTAGAGCTGACTTTTACAGATGTGGCGATACAATGTTTAAAAGAGAGGCGATTCAAATTTGTTTAATGTTTTTAAAACTTTTTTAACTTTTCTTTTTAATCTCCAAAGAGGTTGATAGCATGAACATAAGTCACAAGGAATCCAGCTCACCTAAGCTTTCTCCTGACAATCCCCACGGAGCACGGAATCAGGTCCTTGCCTTGGCTATGAATAAGGATGTTTGCATCCGAAACGCGTTGACGTTGTCACACAAATCATGCACATTATCTATGTTTTGCACTAAAAAACTTTAACTAAAAAAATCCTTCACGTGGAAGAGCTGGAAGTATTTTTCGTTAGTTAAACAGGAGTGATGGGACCTCGCTCTGGTCTCTGCGCTTAGAGGTGGGTGCCGGCTGTAGAGCAGAGCTATCATTCTACATGTGTGGAGTAGAGTCAGCTCCCAGCCCACCATACATCGATGCACGACGTATGATTTACATGTATTAAGGGTCCCTGTGCAAGTACAATAGAGGATGCCTTTGCAGCCCAATAGCTCATCATAATGCCCATTTCCACTTGATTTGGAGGTAACAGTGGTCCCTTTGGTTTTGTGCAGTTGCACCAATGGTATGTCCGCCCTGATGACTTATCAAGTAGGGTTTATCCAACAATCTGAATCAGTGGCGCTAAGACTCTCACGGTGCATGACGGACATGATGGTGCCCTATTGATGGTGGGGGGAGTCTAAGCATCCCGGCTACTATGATCAAAATCTCTGAAGTATAGTTAAAGCCACAGTTGTACTTTAAAAAGATAACATAACATAGTGTATGTGATAACATTCATTACTGAGAATCTAGTTAACTTGCTGAGTAAAGAGTAAGCGTTAAACTTACTGCAGTCCTATGTAAAACCACAGAATATTATGTAACAACTCCAAATCTCCTACATCTGACAAACTCAGCTCTGCTGCATCTGTATCTAGAGCTCCGGTTCAGTATAATACAGTATAAATATGTCTTACCTCTGCAGTTTGGTTCTCGCTCTCAGACTGTTGAGCATGAAAGCAGCTCCGCAGCCCCACGCCGTGCATAGGACTGCAGGAACTGCCTCTGATACATCCCTTCCTGTGTGACCTCTTTACCTTTCCTGTTGACTGAACTACCCGGAGCTCAGCTCGGACTCTCTGAACTAACAATGAGTTGACCATTAACAATATCTCCAGATGACCATGGCGTTTACACAATATCGCATTATAAGAACTGTCTCTGCTGACTTACACAAGCTCTGAGCAGAAATTGGGCACATACAGTGTATGGATAAAAGTATTGGGACACCTCCACATGACACATACAGTATTGGAGGACACTGAGAGCAAAGGGACCCTGTGGCTCAGTTGTGCATGGGTCCACTGGTTTTCCATTTAATTTTTTTTATGCCCATACATTTCCCCCATTGTAAGAAAGTAGATGATATCCACATCAGAAAATGCCCAGGAGAATCCTGTGTGAGTGAACATCGCCATCTGCTGGATAGAGTTTGAAGAATAGGAACTCATAAATTAGGACAGGAACCAAGATCAGGAGGAATGATTCCCCGGGGAAAGAGAGTCAAGAGGGCGGCTAGAACATATGACTATCTGTGAAACAGCTGAAAAATATAAAAACCCGAGGCCATAGCAGAGGAGACGTCATTGGTCAGACTTGTACCGACACAGACATGTTGAGCAAACTGAGCTAGTTTATAGACGCATCAAGAGGCTCAAGAGTGATGGTATGCAGTCCCTGAGGAAGGACGAACGTGTAAGCTGAAAGGACTGAGGTACTAAAGAGGACAAACGTGTGAGCTGAAAGGACCAAGGTACCAAAGAGGATGATCGTGTGAGCTGAAAAGACCAAGGTACCAAAGAGGATGACCATGTGAGCTGAAAATACCAAGTGACTAAAGAGGAAGACTGAGTGATTGAAGAGGGAGTGCACAAAGAGAACATCCTTGTGAGCTGAAAGGACTAAGTTACCAAAGATGATGATCGTGTGAGCTGAAAGGACCAAGTTACCAAAGAGGATGACCATGTGAGCTGAAAAGATCAAGTGACTAAAGAGGAAGACTGAGTGATTGAAGAGGGAGTGCACAAAGAGAACATCCTTGTGAGCTGAAAGGACTGATTTACTAAAGAGGACAAACGTGTGAACTGAAAGGACCAAGTTACCAAAGAGGATGACCATGTGAGCTGAAAGGACCAAGTGACTAAAGAGGAAGACTGAGTAATTGAAGAGGGAGTGAACAAAGAGAATATCCTTGTGAGCTGAAAGGACTAAGTTACCAAAGAGGATGATCTTGTGAGCTGAACCAACCGAGTGACCAAAGAGATAACCAAAGATAGAGGATGACTGTGTGAGCTGTAAGGACTGAGTGACCATAGAGGATGACTGTGTGAGCTGAAAAGACCAAATAACCAAAGGGATAACCAAAGAAAGGTAATGACTGTGTGAGCTGAAAAGACCGACTAACCAAACAGGACAATCGTGTAAGCAGAAAGGACCGAGTGACCAAAGAGGGAGTAACAAAAAAAGTCACCAAAAAGGATGACCGTATGAGCTGAAAAGATCAGGAAACCTAGTTGAGGGACAGCATACTTGAGACAGCTAAAAGTCAGCAGGGCGCCATAACAGTACAGACTTGAAGGGGTTTTCCCACAAATAAAGTTCATTTTAATCAATAGATCTTGGAATATTAATAATTTCCACAATTGGATGTTTGAAAAAAATGTTTCTGTGATGAGATAATATTATATACCGTATGTGTCCTACTATGTACAGTTTAATTTTTATTTGTGACCGTGCATGGAACACAGTCTGATCATACCACATTATCCTGGGCAGGGGAGGAAGTAACAGAGTATTCAGACATTACAGCACGGGATCACAGATGATTCTTTTATGGGCTAAAAAATTTTCTGCCTGTTTGTAAAAACTGTTTTACCTCAAAGAAAGAATTATTTGTGATCCCGTGCTGTAATGTCTGTATACTTTATTTTGTCCTTCTCTGCCCAGGATCAAACCAATGCTCCGTGCACGGTCAGAAACAAAAATGAAACTGTACGTAGTAGGTGCACATTTATAAGAATATCTCAGCACAGGAACATTTTTTTTAAACCATCCAATTGTGGAAATTATTATTATTCCAAGATCTATTGATTAAAATGAACTTTTAAATTAACTTTGTTCATGGGAAAACCCCTTTAAGCTACGCCTGTGAGAGTAGCTGGTGCAACTTCTGGATTAACGGGAAACTAAGCTGACTCCCATTACAGCCTGTTACGGTTACCATTGCAGATAAGTATAATGAAGATTGTATGGACTGTTACAGGAACTAGACATACATTGACGAGCGACATGTAGTACATTCATTTGAATGTTGTGTGGGAAATTGTAGGATTAGAGGTTATGATTCAAAATTCAATTGATTGGTTAACAATATAACGTCTGTTATTTTGTAATCTGCCATTTTCTTCAAAATCGCAGTTTGATCTTTAAAACTTTAAATAGTTAATAAATCTTCATCTTGCTCCACTGTTATTGCTGTGTGTGCATTCTCTGTGCTGCCGCATCTGTTTACCTGTTTTACACTTGGAAAAATATAACATCAGAGTTGCTCATTCTCTCTCAGTCCAGCGCTGCATCTCCACTTCTCCTCTAGTCTCGGTTTACAGGGTGAAACGCACATGACCACTGTAGCCAATCACTGAACTCAGGTTCTTGTGCTCTCTAGCTCAGCATGAGTACTGAGACCCATGATTGGGTGCAGTGGTCACTTGTATTGTAGTCGTAACGTCACTGCATGCGCAATTACTCAGATGACGGCCATTTTTGAATACCCGCTATGCATTATGCCTGCTTAGCACTAAGTTTATGACGGATGCGCCAGGCTAGGGCCAGATGCAAGTTTGACCCTAGCCTAAGCGTCTCTAAAACTTAACCTAAAGCTTAAGTAGAGGCCTGATCAGGAGAAAGTGAACACAGGTGATTGCAGCACAGCAAAGCTTCCACAACCGTAGTAACAAACAAGGGTAGAGTGGAGATCAAGACGCACGACAGTAGAAACAAACAGGGGCAGGGGGAGATCATGACAACCATGGTGTGGTTGGGGATTAGGTGGGACGGAAGTCGGTCAAGCGCGCAGGTGGTGAGATGTGATATTAACAGAAAAGTTAAAAGAGAAAGGAAGCGCACATAGAGTAGTACGCTATTATACAGGTCCCTCAGACCTCAAATGGTTAAAACTCACCTGATGTAGTTGTTAGTGTCACAACTACAATAAAAGCACACAGGAGGTCGCTGCAGGCTCCCAGCTGAGAATTGAAGAATCCAGATAAGAGTGAAAAGAGCTGGGATCAATTGCCGCGCTGACCACAAAGAAAAACACAGACTTAGGCCCCGTTCACATCAGCGTTTATTTTGCCTACACGTGTTTCATGGCTCATAGGCCACTTCGTCAGGGCAAGTGGCGAAGTGGCCTATGAGCCATGAAGCACGTGTAGGCAAAATAAACAGAGTGTGTGATTAAGGCCCCTTTCACATCAGCGTTTTTTTTAAATCGCGGCAGATGTGGTTTTTTCGCGGCCGCACCTGCAGCAAGTGCCAAAACCACACTTGCCGCACCTGCCGCAAGCCCGCCTATACATTGTATGGGGCTTGCCGCAACCGTGCCGCAAGTGCAGCCGGTATGCGGTAATCGTGGCAGATGTGGTTTTTTCACCGCATCTCCCGCGATTTGAAAAAAACGCTGATGTGAAAGGGGCCTTAATCACACACTCTGTTTATTTTGCCTACACGTGCTTCATGGCTCATAGGCCACTTCGCCACTTGCCCTGACGAAGTGGCCTATGAGCCATGAAACACGTGTAGGCAAAATAAACAGAGTGTGTGATTAACTCTGTGTTTATCTTTGTCGTCAGCGGGGCAATTGATTCCAGCTCTTTTCACTCTTATCTGGATTAACAGAAAAGAGGAGAGCTGGTCTTCTGTCATGAGTGAGGAGCTGGTTTTGAAAGAAGATGGCTGAGCAGTTATGAGGTGGGGCTCTGGGAACTGTGGGCCAAAGCTTTCTCTGATGTTATCAATCTTCTGCTTGAAGAAAGAAGCAAAGTCTTCAGCAGAGATAAGAGGAGAGGGAGGCGGTGCTGGGGGACGGAGGAGAGAATTGAAAGTGTAGAATAGCTTTTAAGGGTTGTGAGACAGGGAGGTTATTAGAGATGAGAAGTAGGCTTGTGTTATGACAATGAGTGCGGATTTGAAGTTGGTGAGCGACTGCTTGTATACAACAATAAAATGAAGTGTTCAGTGGAATGGGATCCCTTCCATCTCTGCTCAGCAAACCTGGAGGCCTGTCTCAGTTCTTTAGTCATACTGGTCTGCCAGGGTTGCCTGTTGATTGTGCGAGTTTTGCTGTGCATAAGGGGGGCGGACGAATCAGGCTCTGTTGTTATTGTGGTGTTATATAAATTGGCAGTAGCATCTATATTGTGTAAGGAAGCTATGTCTGTGAGAGGGAAAAGGGGCTCAAAAAGCATGAGTGTAAATCAAGGTGTTTGAGATTTCTTCGAGGATGAGCGAGTTTGTGGAGTGGGGGGCATGCACAAGGAAAGCAGAAGGAAGAAAATGTCAGTAGGTTGTGGTCAGACGGGGTAGAGTTGAGTTTGAGAAATTAGTAAGGGAATAGAGGCGGATGAAGATAAGGTCCAGCGTGTGGCCATCTTTGTGAGTGGCCATGGAGGACCATTAAGTGAGGCCAAAGGAGGTAGTTAGTGATAAAGGTTTAGTGGCAGATGAGTGGGAAGTGTCAATAGGGATGTTGAAATCACCCATGATAATAGTGGGGATGTTGAAATCACCAATGATGATAGTGGGGATGTCGGCAGAAAGGAAATTAAGTAGTCAGGTGGTGAAGTGGTCGACAAAGGTAGTGATGGCTAACCCTGGGGAGCAGTATATGACAGCCAGCTGGAGGTTGGAGGGGGAGCAGATGTGGACGGAGTGCACCTCAAACAAGGGAAGAATAGAGGTGGGTGGAAGTGGAATTGGGGCAAAAGAGCAGTTATAGACAGAAGCAAGCCAATTCATCCACAAAGTTTGTTGCTGGGTTGAAGGGTGCTAGAAAGATGGAATCTGCCATAGGAAAGTGCAGCTGGAGAGGCTGTGTAATAATTATAATAGATAACTCAGGAGTTTTTTTGCGTGGAGCGAAGAGACAACAGAAATCACTCATGATAATAGTGGGCATGTCAGCGGAAGGGAAATGATGTAGCCAAGTGGTGAAGTGGTTGAGAAAGGTGGTAATGGCTAGCTCTTGGGGGGCGGTAGATAACAGTCAGCTGGAGTTTGGAGGGGGAGTAGATGCGGACAGTGCGCCTAAAACAAGGGAAGAGTAGAGGAGGGTGGCAGTGGAATTGGGATAAAAGAGCAGTTATTGAACAGGAGCATGGCAACTCCTGCACCATATTTATTGCTGGGGCGAGGGGAGTTAGAAAGATAGAATCCTGCATAGGAAAGTGCAGCTAGAGAGGCTGTGTAATAATTACAATGGAAAACTCAGGAGTCTTTTTGTGTGGAGCGAAGACATAACAGAACACAGTTTATAGGTGAAAAAGTGATTCACAACAAGTGCAGAGGAAACTCAAAGTCCATAAACACAAAGTGTAGATATTGAATGAAGAATTAAAGAAAAGTGTGTTGAAAACCTCACAGGTAAATGCAATCAGCGGAACAGTCTTTAAAGTGCAATTTAGCCTTGGAGATGCAGCAAAAGTAAAGTCTAATGCAAGTCCAAACAAGATGTTTTAAGCAAGTCTATACAATACATTAAATCGTCCAGGGAGGCCTGGAAAGGAAGTCTTTTAGAAAGTCCAGAATCAGATGCAGAGCAATTCAAAAGTCCAGAAAAGTCTCATGCTTTACATCTATTTGAATGTAGGAAGTGATGGAATGTTTAATAAAGCAACCAGCTTACGTGTCAGCAAATACAGGTGAGGCAAGAGCCACAACAGAGAGAGTAGCATAAGCAGAAGGATCGCTGGTACAGGTGTAGGAGCAGAACCTCCAATAAGCAGCAGCAAGAGATTAACACAATACTTGCAGGAGTAGGAAGAGAACTTGAGCAGCCACTAGGAGTTGGAAACCAGGTAGAGGAAACCAAAGCAGAATACTCTAGGAATATCTAGAGGGTGGGGTGGGATTTATAAAGGCAGGAAGATAAAAGGCACATGAAACAAAGGACACCATTTAGGAAGAGGGCAAGAATGCCCAAAGGTTTATTAAAATATTTGGTGTCTTGACAGACTGTGACAGAGGAATGAGCCAGTTTTCAGTGATGCTAAGTAAGGAGAGTTTATTAGTGATAAAGAGGTTGTGGATGTATGCGAGTTTGTTGAAGACAAAGTGAGTGTTCCATAGGGCTCCAGGTAGGGGGACTGGGGAGTGGGGGCTGACTAAATGGGTATAAAGATATTAGGGTTGTGAAAATTTGTGAAGGATTGTGGGAGAGGGTTAGAAATAAGTTTGGGGGGGCCAGGATTTGGAGATATGTCACCAGCAATGAGGAGAAGCAGAGAGAGCATTAGAAGGTGGGAGGAAGAGAGGACATGAAGTCGCCCTGTGTGTCTAGAGACAAAGGATTGAATGTAGAGGAACAGTTCTGAGGAGAAGGTGAGATAGGTGGGGAGAATGGAGGGAGAAATGATTAGTTCCTTATTAGGTGGAGGGATAAAAGGAGTTAGTAAAACATTAAATAATATAGGGTGATTATGAAAAGAAATAGAAAAATTGTTTACAGTGGCTTCCTATCCTATCACCTTCAAGTCAATAAAAGTCTAATTCTGGTCTAATTCATTATATTACATTTGTAAGGCTGCACTTAGAATGATGCATTGATCAGACTAAAGCATGACAATATATTCACATCCAAGTGCTATCAGATGAGACCATGGGAGAGGGCATGCAGAGATCAGATGCAAAAGTACATAGAGTTAAACAGTGGTCATAAAGGAAGAGTGGGTGTAGTGACCAGTCAAATATATGCCACAATGAACTAAGCTGGAGGAATGAAACAGATTTAAGGAAACTTTGGGTAGGAAATCAGTCATACCAGGAAGAAATAATATGCACTTCACATTGATGGGATCAGATGCATAGGAAATCTGTGTACATGGAAGTCATACCAGAAAGACATAATATGCCCTTTACATAGAAGGGATCAGATGCATGGGAAAAGCTGAGTACATGGAAGTCATACCCATGGGAAGAGGAAACATCATGATTAGGTTATGCAGATGATGATACAGCTATGATGATGGTGGTGGATGGCCAAACTCATCATATTAATTATTGTCTAATTCATTATACTGCACTGTAATGCTGCAATTACAATGATGCATTGATCAGACTAAAGTCTATCTTTTGAAATGCTGTTTTCTCCTTCACATTTGCGTTTGTGTCTGCATGCTGATGGCATGCAGACACAAACGCAGTGAAACGCAGGGTCTAATGATGTGTCCGCAGCAGAGAATGTCCGCCTGCGGACACATCACTGTGGAGCCCGGGCAGCCAATCGACGTTGTCCGGGGGCGGGGCGGAGGCGGAGATCAGCAGCGGAGATCTCCTCCTCCCTGCCGCCGGTAAGCTCCGGGACATGTCAGCGGGGTTAAACAGCTGATGTGACAGCTGTTTCTCCCCGCCGACACCGCTAGGAGCTTACCGGCTCCTGTGACATCACCGATGGCCACTGGGAGATATTTCAATGGGTCCGCAGCGTTCTCCTGCGCTGTCAAGCGCAGAACACTGCAGACCCATTGACGCCAATGCATTGTTTGTGCGCTTGGGGAAGCTTGCTGATTTTCCAAGGTCCCCGAGCGCACAAAAAAATGCAACATGCTGCGTCCCGGGTGCGGACGGGAGACCCTGGAGGGAGCAGATATCTTCCGCATCCGCACCCGAACGCAGCAAACGCAGGCACTATGCGTTCCTATGTTAAACATAGGAACACAGTGCGCATGCGTTTGACTGCGTATGGGAACGCAGAATACGCTGCCTTCCCATACGCAAATGAAAAGGCACCCTTATGGAGAACCGACCAGCCATGCGAAACTATTGTTGGATCTGCCTTTGAAAGTTTACACGTACATATAAAGAGTTGGAGATCAAGTCCGAGTAACAGATTCTTTTTATTTGGGATTCCAGACTTTTACGCAATAAGGACAGGCGAGAAAATGCTTAAAATATCTAATTCATTCAATGCTATGCAAGAAGAAAATGTGCAAGATCATTAATTTTTATCAGTCACCTCTACTCTGCAGATCCCAAACATCCAGACATTGTTCTCAAAGCTCCAAACTCAGCAAATAAACCTTGTGGTTCCTGACAAGAGCCTTTCTATACTGGAAATGTCTTTGCGTTTCCATAAACAGGAAAGGAAGTCATCGCTGTCACATTCTTCCAATAATGCTGTGATCAGCAACATACATATTATCGGCCATAAAAATCTGTCAACAGGAGAAAACGCTGAATGTTGTTAACCAAGAAAGGGTAGGGTCACATTGAAAACCTAAATTGCATTCACCGCATCCGGATCCGGATGCGGTGAACGCAATGGCGGGCACACACATTTTTTTCAAAAATGTGTGCTGAATCCCGCACTGCGGTCACCGGATGGCTCAGGATGTGTAATCCTGAGCTATCCGGTAACTGCAGAGTTTGCGGATCCCGGCTATTGGCGGGATTCGCAACCTTAATAAAGAGTTAAATTGTTGATCTCAATGACTGTTTAAGGTCTGTAGGGGGCTTAGACCCCCCTACAGACCGGCCGACCACTTATACAGTGTTCTTGTACAATTTCACAATGGGCACGGGCTCTTCGGAGCAAAGTGCCCCCCCCCCCCGTATCACTATACAGGGGTGCATACACCCCTGTATTACAATGATGCATTAATGATGTGTAGTCCAAAAAGGATTTTATCACTCGCAATGTAAGTTTATAGTTACAGCATGTAAGTTGTAGGCAGAGTCCAGCGAAATCCATAGGCGGGGCTGTGTGCAGCAGCCTCCGCCCGCTTCATGTTGATGGCCGCCCCCTCTGGCCGTAATCCACTGTTGTGAGGGCGGATACGTCGTTAAAGGGGCGTGGCTAACTATGTGCCGAGGTTAGCCACGCCCCTTTAACGACGTATCCGCCCTCACAACAGTGGATTACGGCCAGAGGGGGCGGCCATCAACATGAAGCGGGCGGAGGCTGCTGCACACAGCCCCGCCTATGGATTTCGCTGGACTCTGCCTACAACTTACATGCTGTAACTATAAACTTACATTGCGAGTGATAAAATCCTTTTTGGACTACACATCATTAATGCATCATTGTAATACAGGGGTGTATGCACCCCTGTATAGTGATACGGGGGGGGGGGCACTTTGCTCCGAAGAGCCCGTGCCCATTGTGAAATTGTACAAGAACACTGTATAAGTGGTCGGCCGGTCTGTAGGGGGGTCTAAGCCCCCCTACAGACCTTAAACAGTCATTGAGATCAACAATTTAACTCTTTATTAAGGTTGCGGATCCCGCCAATAGCCGGGATCCGCAAACTCTGCAGTTACCGGATGGCTCAGGATTACACATCCTGAGCCATCCGGTAACCGCAGTGCGGCCCGGTAAACGCTGCGAAAACTGCTGCCTGCATGATTTTAAACGCAGGCAGCAGTGCCGGATCCGGCCACCGGATGGCTTGTGAAGCCATCCGGTGTTTTGCATAGGCTTCCATCAGGAGCCTTTCCTGGTCCGGTTTTGAGCTTTTTTAAAGCTCAAAACCGGATCAGGATTTTAAACAAAAAACGCCAATGTGACCCTACCCAAATATGCACAATGAGGTGGATAGCGGCATTTATCAATAGAATGACTGAAGGATAACTGTAAAGTAAAAGGGTCATCTAGGCCTTATATGTTGAAAACCTATTCTTATCATTGATTGACCCCCTTCAACCATTGTCAGCTTGGTGGAAGTCTAACATTGGCATTCCCACCGGTCAGCTGTTTGCAGCTCTCACTCCCGCCAGATTAAAATAGTGTACACAGCCTAAAAACCACATACCTTCCCCCCTGCCCTCCAATTCAGTACACAAGTAGCGGCCGTCCTCAGGTACCACAGCAGTCTAGATTCACTTCAATAACATCTGAGCAAAAGTATCCGAGAACGGCCATGAACACTGCGTGGAGATGTGCTGTCCACAGTGAGATCCGTACACAGCTGATCTGTGAGGGTAACGGATGTCAGGCCCTCACCAATCAGATATTGATGACCAATCGTCAACATGGATGTTATGCACATAAATATTCCAAGACGGGTAAAAGGGGAAATATAGCCTATCTTAATGCAGCTGCACCTGCACCCTACTGGTTCCTGTACATGCCAGTACACCTAGCTGCATAGCCCCTAATGGCTTCTGCAGAGGGTTCAATATCGCAAGCTGTCACATTGTATACCCACACCTCGGACCTGTCTGCCTAAAAAGCCATTGAGCAGATCTCTCATTTCTCCGGAGGAACCAGAGAGAAGGTTACTACGCACTATAAACCAAGTAAGTAAAAGCATGCAGTGATAGGGTGGGACTCAAAGTGAGGAAACTAAACATGTGCACAAGTGGGAAAGGTGAAATAGCAAAATGGAAGCTATGGAAGTGATTCACCATAGCCGGGGTATGCACGTTTCGGGCTGTCGCTGCTCACTGTCACGGTTCCACGCCCGAGGCTCTGTAGGCCCGGTGGTCCAGATCAATAGAGTTGGCAGAACAGATAAGGTTAGGTTATTCTTGTCGTGACGCCACCTGCGGGATTTCCGGTGATTTCACCGGCGCTGCTTGGGCCTCCGGGGGATGTAATGCAGCAAGATAGGACGCTCCCCACAGGACGAGCGGGAGTCCCCGGAGCCAGAAGCTGCACTTGATGTTGTGAGGCAGCTTAGTTACTCTTAGTATGCGGAGTTAAACAGTTCTGAAAAAGCACGGACACCAATAGTCTCTGTAACGGGTCTTTTACTGCAACCGATTGACGATACATGGTATACAGGTAACGGGTAACGGACTGGGTGGACTCAGCAATGACCGGTGTGGTTTCAGAGCTCCGCGGTGTTCCTCCGTTCAAAACTTGTTCTAGGTGGTTTTTGCCGATGTCGCCTTAGTGTGCCAAGTTCCGGTACAAGGGGCTACTTAAATTTCCCTGCCGGTGTGTACATTCTGGTGTGAGGGGAGCCTGGGTCCTTTTGGTGGGTACTCCGCTGGCAAGACAGCTCTGTGTGCGGCGGCGGTGGGGTACTCCTGTAGAGTGCTCCCTCCACTCCTGGTTTGCTTAGCAGTGGTGAACAACTTGCTAGCTTCGGAACCAGTGATCCGGTTGTAGATGGGCACGGGTGTATTTTGACCCGTCAGATGTTCGCCTAGGGTCCGGCTGTTAGGCACCGGGTATGGCGCCAACCGGTAGGTGGTCTGCGGGGCTGCACGGAACTATGCAGAGCCCCCTCTCCTACGTTCCTCCCGACCACTTCACTCTCCTTCCTCCTTCTCCTACATTCTCCTTCAACACACTACTCCTACACTCCGCCCACCAGGACCTTATTGGCCCTCTATGCTAGTGGTGCCTGTAGGGTATGGAGCTCTGATGTTAACCATGTCATTGCTTAGTCAGAGAATATTGCATCTGCAGTCTGGGATGCAATACCCTCCTGTGACGCACTCGTTGCGGGGCGCCACACTCCCCCTTGTGAAATTACGCTTGTCCCCAAGTGTCACGAAACCCAAACATTACAGAGATTTTTTACATTTTTATCATAATGGGTAATAAACACTTTTATTAACAACAGGTACGGTTATTTGTTTCTTCCCAAAAGGGAGGTGCACGGCTTAGAACGTTGCAAAAACAAACAGACTTAAGAAAGGTAAACGGGTTAACCATTGCAGACCCGGCGGACAGGTAACTGTCCTTAATATAAGTCCAGGCTTTACCGCCGGGACGCTCTTCTGGCATTTAAACTGGAAAACTGTTCACAAGAAAGTCATTGTTACTGTTTAGACAAGTTACTGTAGTTCAGGGTGTAGACAACACTTCTTTACTCTAAGTGCATACCATCCTTCAGAACCAGCATGACGTTCGTAGTTTATCTTTTCTCCCCGATAAAGGTCGCGGTTTGGATGTCCAAATGGGAGATGCGACTCAACGTCTCTACCACCCACAAATATTTGTTCAAAGACACCCTCCTCCCTGGCAAAACCCCACCCTGTAGACTGGCTAAATGAGGTCACTCTACCTGTCTTGCGGAGTTGCTCTGGTAACGGGGGTTGGCGGCGGGCCGCTGCACGAGCTCGCCGATTTGCGCGCTCTAGCGCCCACAATTCCGCACTACGGCACCGACGTACATCTTCGTCGGACCGACACGGAGTGTGCTCATAGTTCCAGCAACAGGAAGGCTGTTGACAGGTTTGATGCTGGCAGTTGACTTGAACCGGCACCCAAACAAGATGCTCAGGGGAAGATGCTGCAGCAGCACCCGACCACCGTACCCGAGCTGTCTGCTCAGCCGAATCCTCCGCGTCGTCTCCCCATTCGGAACCGGTGTGGCTGAGGTCCTCAGGATCACTGTGGGCCTCGTCGTCCTCTTCCTCCACTCCTTCGACGATCACATCAGGTTCACTAGGCTGCAGGGGCTCTGGATCGGGATTATCCAGAAAGGTGGACTACCTGATTCCACTCCTTGTCTTCCTCGGGGTCATCTTGCGGGGCTTCCAGGCTGCCCGCCTCCTCGCCTGCGCTGGTGGGCAGCGGAGCTTCTGCTCCGGTAACCAGGTAGGCCTCAGAGGTTTCAGAACTGGCCTCCGGTTCAGGAGATGAACAGGTCACAGTCTCTGGTTCGGTTGAGGTGAGACCGGTAGTAGGTTCCATTGCAGAAACTGAACAGGTATCAGGCTCTAGAATGGAGCGGGTAGCAAGCTCCGGCTCTGGAACGGGGTAGGTCGTGGGCTCTGGTGGTGAGATAAGGCAGTTCATTGGCTCCGGTGATGAGACAGGGCAGGTCGTGGGCTCTGGTGAGGTAACGGAACAGGAACTGAACTCCGGCCCTGGAGTGGGACAACTCGCAAGTCTTTGCTGGACAGCCCGATGTAGTCGGCTGGCCAGACCCGCACTCCAGCTGCGGATCGTCCACTCGGTCGTCTCCATCAGTCTCACCCTTAGG
Source organism: Allobates femoralis (assembly GCA_033576535.1). NCBI lineage: Eukaryota > Metazoa > Chordata > Amphibia > Anura > Aromobatidae > Allobates > Allobates femoralis. The sequence continues at coordinate 60,468,031 of JARQOC010000003.1, forward strand.
TCTTGTAGTGCCGCTTCCCAGAATTCAGGGTTGCCGTCTATAGTGAGGACGGGACCCGGACTCGGGTGGCCTATGGCTGCTCTAGCCTCTGCCTCGACCTCCTGCATCAGTTCGTGAAGTTTCATGCTAGCCTTTGTCTCTCTTGGAAGAACCGCACCCGTTCGACCTGGTAACCGTTCTGCTAGAAGAGCTGTTGGAAAAGCCTTGACACACCTACTTCCTTGTAGCTTTTGTAGTCCATAGGTGGGTTGAAGTCTTTGGCCCGCCCCCATGGTTGTTTTCAGCAATCGGGGCGGACAATGATTTTGGCATCTCTGCCTTGGCCCTCCAACGAAGAGGGGCAGAGGCTCACCCCTGGGCCAGCACGTGGTGGTTCACATGGCGGGGTCCGCCATCTTGGTCGCCATCTTGGCCCAATGGTGAAAAGGCGGGAAAAGTTTGTTTTGGACGAACAAAGTCCTTTTTGATTAAATAAAAGTTCTTTAAGCACACAATACCCGTTAAGGAACCGGCCTGCTCATATCCTGTTTGTGACGCCAAGTTCTGACTCACCGTAGCCGGGGTATGCACGTCTCGGGCTGTCGCTGCTCCCTGTCACGGTTCCGCGCCCGAGGCTGTGTAGACCCGGTGGTCCAGATCAATAGAGTTGGCAGAACAGATAAGGTTAGGTTATTGTTGTCGTGACGCCACCTGCGGGATTTCTGGTGATTTTACCGGCGCTGCTTGGGCCTCCGGGGAAGTAATGCAGCAAGATGGGATGCTCCGCACAGGACGAGCAGGAGTCCCCGGAGCCAGAAGCTGCACTTGATGTTGTGAGGCAGCTTAGTTACTCTTAGTATGCGGAGTTAAACAGTTCTGAAAAAGCACGGACACCAATAGTCTCTGTAACGGGTCTTTTACTGCAACCGATTGACGATACATGGTATACAGGTAACGGGTAACGGACTGGGTGGACTCAGCAATGACCGGTGTGGTTGCAGAGCTCTGCGGTGTTCCTCCGTTCTAAACTTGTTCTAGGTGGTTTTTGCCGATGTCGCCTTAGTGTGCCAAGTTCCGGTACAAGGGGCTACTTAAATTTCCCTGCCGGTGTGTACGTTCCGGTGTGAGGGGAGCCTGGGTCCTTTTGGTGGGTACTCCGCTGGCAAGACGGCTCTGTGTGCAGCGGCGGTGGGATACTCCTGTAGAGTGCTCCCTCCACTCCTGGTTTGCTTAGCAGTGGTGAACAACTTGCTAGCTTCGGAACCAGTGATCCGGTTGTAGATGGGCGCGGGTGTATTTTGACCCGTCAGATGTTCGCCCAGGGTCCGGTTGTTAGGCACCGGGTATGGCGCCAACCGGTAGGTGGTCTGCGGGGTTGCACGGAACTATGCAGAGCCCCCTCTCCTACGTTCCTCCCGACCACTTCACTCTCCTTCCTCCTTCTACATTCTCCTTCAACACACTACTCCTACACTCCGCCCACCAGGACCTTATTGGCCCTCTATGCTAGTGGTGCCTGTAGGGTATGGAGCTCTGATGTTAACCATGTCATTGCTTAGTCAGAAAATATTGCATCTGCAGTCTGGGATGCAATACCCTCCTGTGACGCACTCGTTGCGGGGCGCCACAGAAGTCTCCTACAAATCTAAAAGGAAACAAGAGAAAGGTGTAGGTAAGATATATGAAAAAGCAAAATGTGAATATCCCACTGGTCTCTGTCAAAGAGACAAAAATCCTTAGCTGTAAGTTTGGAACTTCTTAGTAGAATCCTCAGAGGAATATAGCCAGCAGAGAACATTAGTATTAGGAGGGCATAAATAACCCCACCAGAAATGTGGTAGGACAGAGAAAATGAGCAAATGAGAACACCTGATTACCACAAACCAAAAGGATAGAAGCAAAGCTAAAAGGCCATCAGCATTTGGGCAGGGACTGATCACACTGTAGCTCAGCATGAAAGGAAACTGACCACACAGCAAAAGGTCAAGATCAAGTTCCGAACCAGAGGCATGTGACCTGGATACCAAAAAGAGCGGGACTGCCCATCATTAGAGAAGACAGTGACAATCCATAGTGCTTAAGTTTCAGGAGTCCAGACACTACCAATTTAATATGGGATTAATATGTGGGAGGGGAGACCATGGCAGTGCTGAATAAACCAATGCAGTGCTCTGCCTCTGCTTCTGGCCTGGTAAATGGCAGTACACATTATGCACTATCATGGGTTGATGAGCAGAGGATCACAGTGTGTATTTATATCTTCTTGCTGTCATGATGGCTACTTGAAGGGAGAACATCCCTGTCCTTATATTAGATAGGCTGTATATCAGGGGCTGTAATGTAGTGTGACCATAGGGCCAGTGTCCACACCCCTGCCATGACCCCTGCTCATACAGAAGTGTGGCGCCCCTCCGGGTAGGTTGCCACCAGAGATACTGCACTCTCGCGGTTAGGGAGTGTAGTGCCCCTGCTCACCAGCACTGGGATGGTGGAGTTGAACCCAGTAGAAACAGCACACTACACCACATTAGGCCCTGGGACAATGGGAGGACCCTGAGGGAGAGCCTAGATCACAGAAGTGGGACAGGGAAGTGTCAGAAAGTCAGTAAGAACAGATCGTTGTGCAGCAATAGGAGAGCGCGGAACCAGTGTGGTGCTGGCTCCCAGAGCTCTGAGCACGACCACGCTCACCCCGGGAGGGAGAGGCTAGAAGGGTGGAAGGAGAGAAGAGCCCTTAGGGTGCGAACGAGGCATCGACCCACGTACGCCTGAATCTTAAGAGACAGAGGGGCTGGTGGAGGACACAGGGACGCGGCACTGCAGACGGTGCGGATGCTGCAAGCCTAAGCTGAAACCAGCACTGAAACTAAGCACCTAGAGAGAGTGAGAGAAAGGGCACCAACCGAGGCTCAGTAACACCCACCCAGTCCAGGAGACACCGCTGAACCAGCACCTAGCAAGGGATGTACCCGGCGGCCATGTTTGAAACAATTTAAGTTGTTAAGTTGTTTGACCACCGGCCGCATTGGCCAGCTGAGACACTGGGGTACCGAAGAGTCTCGAGGACCTCTGCCAAGGTATAAAGTGAGTGCTGTGTAACTCGCTGACCTGGGGACTGCGCTCCGCCTGTGGGGAGCGACACCGTCCAAGCTGCCGGTCATCATCCCCAGAGGTTCTGCAGCAGCAGAGGCCGTCCTGTCCGCATACCACAGGTGGCTTCACGAATACCCCTTACCCCAAAGACTTTTCCTTGTCAATACCTTTATTAAAATGACACCGCTAGGGTTACAGGACCAGGTCTCGGTCCCCTTCTGTCCCTGTGAAAAGAACCGAGAAGTGAAGAAGAGAGAACAACTAGTAACTGCCCAGTGCCAAGTCTTCCCCGACCCTGGAGTGAGTGTGTCAGAAGTAAGAGGGGGCTGGAATGTAGAGTAAGCCTTGAGTCTTGGTGGCCACACCCACTGCTCTCACCAGCTGCCTGAAGCTTTCTCTACTCAGTGATGTATTGCCCCATTAGGGAGGGGTGAATGCTGAGGAGCAGATATGTTTTTATTGAATTATAAGCGATTTATAGATCCTAGAACTGCTGTGCCCAGCTCAGCTTCATCATGTAGGAGGGCAGGGACAGCATAATTTTTTTTATCACCCTGGAGTTCCCCTTTAAAGGGGATGTCTAGGACTTATACATTACTAGCCAATCTTTGGAAAAAATTATCAGTATAGGATAAGTGAGCATCCAATATCAATATCAGCCACCTCCACGGATGAGCTGCTTGGAACTCCTGCAGTGGAAAGATATATACAGTGTACATAGCTGTAAGAACACAGCCCCATACACTGTATAGTGGATATTTTTGGGTACTGCAGCTCATCTCATACCAAAGTGACTGGGAGCTGAGCTGTAGTAGCTTAGAATGGCCACCTTGCAGTGCTGTTCTGGATGCACACCTGAGCTGCAAACAACCAATTGGTGTGTGAGAGGTGGGTGTAAAATATTGGTGAGTAATCTTATGGTGGGTTTACACACACCAATCATTGTGTCCAATATCTGAACAGATCTCTGGTTGTAGTGAAATCATGGACATATAGTTCCATTTTGTGGCTGTGTACAACATGGAGCAATGTATCCATGATTTCACTGCAACCAGAGATCTGTTCAGATATTGGACACAATGATTGGTGTGTGTAAACCCACCATTAAAGGGATCCTGTCACCCCCAAAACACCTCAAAAGCTATTAAAAGCTGGCCCTAGAGCATATTCACACTTACCCTACACTCCTTTTAGCTCCTAAAAGCATCTATTGAGAATGAAGATAAATGTTATTACACTACCTCATTAGTGATGATAATGAGTGACTATGGTATGCATAGTCACCCTGGCAGGCTCTCCCACTTCATGATATCACGCCTCAATAGGCGTGATCTTCAAATCAGATTCAAATGCGCGCCTCCCCGCTCTCCTCTGCCGGCCGGGCTGCAGTGGGGCTGGGTGACGCGAATCGCGTCATTTCCGGCGCTGGGTGACGTATGTACACCCGCGCCGCTCTGTTAGCTTCAAGCCCCTCACTGCGCATGCGTGCTGGAGGCCTAACAGAGCAGCGCGGGTGTACATCCGTCACCTAGCGCCGGAAATGACGCGATTCGTGTCACCCAGCCCCACTGCAGCCCGGCCGACACAGGACAGAGCGGGGAGGCGCGCATTTGAATCTGATTTGAAGATCACGCGTGATGTCATGAAGAGGGAGAGCCTGCCAGGGTGACTATGAATACCATAGTCACTCATTATCATCACTAATGAGGTACTGTTATAACGTTTATCTTCATTCTCAATAGATGCATTTAGGAGCTAAAAGGAGTGTAGGGTAAGTGTTACTATGCTCTAGGGACAGCTTTTAATAGCTTTTGAGGTGTTTTGGGGGTGACAGGATCCCTTTAAGGACAACCTAGGGGATCACAGCAGATTCTTTCTGTGATGTAAAACAAGTTTTTAAGTGAGCAAAGAAATGTTGTACATCACAGAAAGAATCAGCTGTGATCCCTGGCTGTAATGTCTGTATACCGTTAGACGGGGAAGCATCTCCGGCAACATCGCCGGGAACTCACGGGAGCGCGCACGTTTTTGGCTGCTGGACAAGATCACTGGTGAGCTGTCAGACGAGGAGACATCGTCGGCAACGCAGCGGCGATGTTGAAAGCAACTATCGATGACAGGTTTAAATTCAACCCTGGTAGCGATCCTTAACATTGGTGTCAATGGGGGAAGTTGCTTGCAACATCGATGTTGCAATGTGAGACAGGTCGATTCAGGCAGATCGCCTGTGCAACATCACCAGGTTTCAGGACAATGCCCTGAAACCTGGCAGTGTTGCTGAAGCAACTATCGCCGTTGATATCACCCTGTTACACGGGGCAACGCACTGGCGATGTTTCGTAAACTTGGCCACACCCCTGAGTTGCCGGCGATGTTTCCGGAGATTTTTCCTAGTGTAACATTCTGTGATTCCCAGTTGTAATGTCTGTATACTCTTATGTTCTGTGATCCCCAGCTGTAATGTCTGTAATGTCTGTAATGTCTGTATACTCTTATATTCTGTGATCCCAGCTGTAATGTCTGTATACTCTTATATTCTGTGATCCCCAGCTGTAATGTCTGTATACTCTTCTATTCTGTGATCCCTGGCTGTAATGTCTGTATACTCTTATATTCAGTGATCCACAGCTGTAAGGTCTGTATGCTCTTATGTTCTGTGATACCCATCTGTAATGTCTGAATACTCTTATATTCTGTCAACACAAGCTATAATATCTGTATACTCTTATATTCTGTGATCCCCGTCTGTAATGTCTGTATAATCTTATATTCTGTGATCCCAGGCTATAATATCTGTATACTCTTATATTCTGTGATCCCCAGCTGTAATGTCTGTATACTCTTATATTCTGTGATACCTGGCTGTAATGTCTGTATACTCGTATATTCTGTGATCTCCTGCTAATGTCTGTACAATCTTTTATTCTGTGATCCCGGCTGTAATGTCTGTATACTCTTATATTCTGTGATCCCTGGCTGTAATGTCTGTATACTCTTTTATTGTGTGATACCCGGCTGTAATTTTTGTATACTCTTAAATTCTGTGATCCCCATATGTAATGTCTCTATACTCTTATATTCTGTGATCCCCAGCTGTAATGTCTGTATATTCTTATATTCTGTGATTCCCAGCTGTAATGTCTGTATACTCTTATATTCTGTGATCCCTGGCTGTAATTTCTGTATACTCTTATGTGGCACCCTGGCACCCTGGTTGGGGCACCACAGAACTCTTGGTACACAAATGGAATGTACACAGCAAGCAGCACTCACAACTAACAACACACCTTAGAACACCCCTCTTCACCCCAGGCCTCTAGGGGGAGCTCCACTGGTTACCTTAAGCCAGTTCCCCCTATAAATACGGGTCCTGGAGGGAGAAACAGCGGGGAGTGTGCAGTCACTTTATAACTGTGAATAGGTAGGAGAGCTGACCTGGTACTGGAGCCACAATAGGCCCATACCAGCACACCTGGGAAAATGAGAGACCCTTGCAACTGGGGTCATAGGACAGGAGGCAACTACCTCACAGGGACAAAAGAGTTATCCAACTCTCCCTAACAATCCGGTCATGGGTCCGAGCTGCAGGAGCCACATCGCAGGCTGCAGAGAAACCAGCACCCTAACCAGGAGGTCTATCCCCCTGTTACACCTGAAGCACCACCAAATGAGAGCCCGGGGAAGGGAAATCGAATCCCACAACCTTTTATAGTGCCCTCAGTGCAGTAAACTCAGGTGAACCACGTCTCACCAGAACGTGCAACCCGGTCAGGCAGGATTTCATATCCACCAGACCTCACAGAACTGTAGATATAAGGAAGCCTACACACTGTTTGCTGTGGAACCTCCAGGAGTGTCAACTTCATCACCCGGTCCGAGTGTACCTGTTTCCACCAGTAAAGGTACCAATAAAACCCTTTGTGTCCGTACATCATTCCTGAACTAACACTCAGAACTACCGAGCTGCCATATTCCATCAAGGATAGCTCCTGGCCCGGAGTATCCCACTCATCCTGTGGGAAGCGTCCCATCTAGCGCCGTACATCCCCCGGAGGCCCAAGCAGCGCCGGTGAAATCACCGGATTCCCGCAGGTGGCGTCACGACAAGTAAGAATTAACCCCATCCATTCAAATCCTCTTTTTGATCTGACCACCGGGCCCCACAGCCTCAGGCGTGGAACCGTGATGGGAGAAGCAACGCCCAAGACGTGAAGACCCGGCTACAGTGAGTCAGAATTTGGCGTCACGAACAGGATACGAGCAGACCCGTCTCCCAACGGGTATTGTGTGCTATTTAATGACTGTGATTATTGAACTGTATATTTGAACCGCCATTGCTGCAAGAAGGTGGGAAAAGAAGGGGCGTTACTGTGCAAAGGGCGTGAAGATAGGCCGCGCCCCACGCTCTGCGACTTCCCCTGATCGCAGCAGGAACCGGAAACTCCTGTTGTGCCTCACTCCTCACCGCGAGGCCGACAACTTCCGCTGAGGTCGAAAGGACTGGCCGCGCTTAACTAAGGGGGAGCGAGGATGAGTAGTCCGGATTCCAACAACGCGGTACCCCTGCAAGTAAACCAACCGGTCGCTCCACCGGGGCCACCAACGTACCTCCGGTTGGACAACCACCCCCGGTGGCATGCCGCAACAACCCGCTCCGATTATGCCGATATCTCTGCCGTACATCCCTAATGCGGCCTGGTTACCAAAGTACAGCGGTAAACCCGGTACCCTGGATACGTTCCAAAGGAAGATATGCCAGGTGCTGGATATGTACGCCATGACCGGTAAGCAGAGAGCTTCAGTTATAATGGGACAGTTAACAGATGCAGCAGAGCTGGAGACCCAACACTGGTCTATAGAAGCTCAGGAGTCTGTGGAGCAGATATTTGCTAAGTTAAACCGGGTTTTTGAACATCATACCGAAGCGGAATTAAGACTGTTGTTTTACCACTGTAAACAAAGGGCACAGGAGAGTGTCCTGGACTATTCACTGCGCTTACAGGAAGCACTGAGACTGTTAAAACAAGTCGACCCCGATAGTGTTAAAGATGAAAACAAAGCGTTAATTGGACAATTTGTTGTGGGACTTAGACTACCTGATGATAAGAAACAGGCACGCTGGTGGTCCCTGCAGAATCCTGGCGCAGAGTTTGATACTTTAAGAGACTTAACAGTGCGGGGACAGCAGTTCCCTACAGTGCCCGATCTAAACTCACCGCCACGTATACGAACACCCCTTCCTGTCGGCAGCAGCATCTCCAGTCCCTACGGTTCAGTCCAGCGCACAGACTATAACACCCGTCCGGTTCGAACAATGTGTGCGCCAATGTGCAGCAGCTAATGAAAGACATGGCCAAGCTCCGAGGTGAAAGAAGACCCAAGACAGAAGCAGGGTCATCGGACAAGATCCAGCTCGCTGACAGCCCCGACACGTCCCGTGGATGAAGAGAAAGACACAGCCGCCGGAGGAAAACCTGCAGATCGCCACAGCCCTGACAGACGCCGCGTCAGTCAAAAGAACGACAAAGAAGGACGTACCTACCATCCAGTCCTTTAAACGAGCAACCCCTGGGCGAGAAGGGCCAACCCCAGGAGTAGACTGTCCGGGCCCAACCAACTGGGAGTACAAGTACGTGGGAGACCGTCCGTACTTATCAATCATCATCGATGGCACCGCTACCACCGCGTTGATAGACTCTGGATCCCAGGTGACAACCATCCCGAGTATCCTTTACAAGCGGTTCTGGCCAGATGTTAAGCTAGAACCCCCACTCCCTGATCTGAACATTGAGGCAACTAATGGTTTGCTAGTTACAGTAGAGGGACAATGGGAAGCTACAGTAAAGGTGGGGAGGGTGCAGCTGAAGAGCCAGGGTATCATAGTGGTTAAGGATAAACCATACGACCGGGATCCACATGTAATACTGGGTACTAATGTCATGGTTAAATGTATCGATGAAGTGTTGTTCTTACTCCAACAGAGTGCTGATGCTGGTAAACCAAGAGAGAGGAGGGCTATCCAAAGAGAGATCCGAGCTCTGGTATATCAACAGCAGGTAAAAATGTCAAATGGTGAAATTGGCAGAGTACGGGTAACAGATCCCATTCCAATTGTGTACCACCCAGAAGTGAAATGATGATCTGGTGTCGAGCAGCCATAGGCTTCAGAGGCAGGACTACCAAGCTGTAGTAGAACTGTAAAGTCTGATAGTAGTCCTATGCTCTTGACAGCCAGAGGGTTGGTCGATGTGAGAAAAGTGAGAGTCCCGTAGCATATTAAATTATGGTGATGAATAAATCAGATGCCTAGATATTCTACTGTTGCAAAATTACACCAGGTTGAAAACAATGCTATAATTGATGTGAAATCCTCTCCCAAACAGTAACTGACGAACCACCTCACTCCAAGATCTGCTAGAGAGATGGTGTCAGGAACTCAGTGTAGAGACTGACAACACACCCTCTCATCAGAAAAATGGAGTATACCGGGTAGTTCGGGAGTACGAACAAGTGTTCAGCAAACATCCACTTGACTTTGGGAGGATTAAAGGGGTACAACACCATATCCCCACAGGCAACCATGCACCTATCAAGGAAAGGTACAGGCCTATACCACCCACTCACTACAAAAAGCAAAGGAGATGCTTCAGGACATGAAAAATGCAGGGGTCATTAGGGATAGCTGTAGTCCCTGGGCTGCACCACTGGTCCTGGTTAAAAAGAAAGATGGTAGTATGAGGATGTGCGTAGACTACAGACAAATCAGCAAAGTCACACACAAGGATGCATACCCGTTACCCCGCATAGACGAGTCACTAGCTGCACTTAAGTCTGCCAACGACTTCTCCACGTTAGATCTTACTAGTGGGTACTGGCAGGTTTCTGTTGCAGAGGAGGATCGTGAGAAGGCAGCCTTCACGACACCTATGGGACTGTGCGAGTTCAACAGTATGCCATTCGGGTTGTGCAATGCCCCAGGAACATTTCAGAGACTGATGGAGTGTTGTTTGGATCACAAGAACTTTGAGACTGTACTGCTATAACTTGATGATGTCATTGTATACTCCCAGACCTATGAAGATCACCTGCAACACCTGAGTGAAGTGTTTGAGTCGCTGTCCAAGTACGGTATGAAGCTGAAGCCGTCCAAGTGTCACCTGCTGAAACCCAAGGTCCAGTACCTAGGACATGTGGTCAGTGCCGAAGGCGTAGCACCTGATCCAGACAAAGTAACCGTCATCAAAGACTGGCCAGCCCCAACCACTCACAAAGAGGTATGCCAATTCTTAGGACTTAGGCTATACCAAGATAGCAGCACCCATGCAAAAACGGCAAGATCAGGGGACCCCCGCTCCACTGGGGACCAGAACAGGAACAATCCTTCCAAAAGTTAAAAGATGCTTTAACTGGAGAAGAAATCCTGAGCTATCCTGATTACAATCTCCCGTTTTTACTGTACACTGATGCAAGCAATGAAGGCCTAGGAGCCGTCCTAGCTCAACGCCAGCAGGGAAAGGAAAAGGTGATAGCCTACGACAGTAGAAAGCTCCATCCCACGGAAAGTAACCCGGAGAACTACAACTCGTTCAAACTGGAGTTCCTAGCCCTGGTCTGGGCAATCACAGAGCGTTTCAATCATTACCTGGCATCCGACCCGTTCACAGCTTTCACTGACAACAATCCTCTAACACATTTAGAGACTACAAAGCTGGGAGCCCTAGAGCAGAGTTGGGTAGCAAGACTCTCGAACTATGACTTCACTGTGAAGTACCGGGCAGGTCACAAAAACGGCAACGCTGATGCCTTGTCCAGAATGCCTAACCTAACCTTCCTGAAGAGGGAGAAGACATAGATGACCTGGAGGAGATAGAACTACCTGCTTTCCACCGTACGGGTACGGCAACATGTCATCAGGCGAGCCAGAGACGTGTAGAGAGGACCGTTAACCCTTTATCTCACCTTGACTGGAAAGAGGTTCAATCCAATGATCCAGACGTCAGCTTGGTCAGAGAGCTAATAACTCAAGAGCATGCCAGTATGGATTATGATGCCTCCCAAAATGCCAAGCGCCTGTGGAAGGAAAAGGGCAAGTTATTTGTCTACCAGGGGAAGCTATGCCGAAGGTATCTGAACCCCAGAACACTCGAACTCATCTGACAGATAGTGGTTCCAAAAACTGAGGTCCAAATGATCCTTGAAGCCTACCATGACGATGCAGGACACTTCGGATGGAAGAAGCTGGAAAGACTCCTGAAAGATCGTTTCTACTGGGTCGGTATGCGAGGCTCAATTGATAAATGGTGTAAAAATTGTGGACCATGCCACCTTTGAAGAAAGGACCACCTGACTCAGAAGGCTCCGCTACAACCAATTGTTACCACGAAACCCCTTGAAATAGTTGCTCTCGACCACGTAAAGTTAACCCCAAGTCGCACGGTTACACTTACGCACTCACCATAGTTGATCACTATTCAAGGTTCCTGGTAGTAGTTCCAGTTAAAGACTTAACTGCAGAGGTAGCGGCCAAAGCATTCCAGAGTTACTTCTGTCGCCCTCATGGGTATCCAGACCAAGTCTTGACTGACCAAGGGCCAGCCTTCGAATCAGCTCTGTTTCAAGATTTCTAGGACTATATGGGTGTAAGAAGATCAGAACCACACCATATCATCCTCAAACAAACGGTTTATGTGAGAAAATGAACCACATTGTGATTGACATGCTCAAAACTTACCCTCGAGGAGAGAAACCAATGGCCTGAAAAACTTCCAGACTTTGTGGAATATTAGTTCAACTAACTACACACCTGCTTACTTGATGCGAACAAGACCAGGTAAACTACCAGTTGATTTACAGATGGGAACCATCGAACCAACACCAGACTCTTCTGATGAAGATTGGGTAAACCAACGCCAAGAACAGTACAAGAAAGTACAAGAGAGTGTTGAGAGAAACCTAAATATAAGCAGAAGCAAACAAGAGCACGACTTTAACAAGCATGCCTCAGCAGAGCCCTTAAAAACAGGTGAACTCGTTCTAAAAAGAAAAAGAAAAACCAACAAATTAGATGACAATTGGGAATCAGAACCCTACACAATTATGCCGTCACAATATGACAACTCAAAAACTTGTGTTATCAGCAAAGACCAAGGAAATACCTTTACAACTGTATCAAGAGACCATTTGAAGAAATGTCCAACACAGTTAATACCTCAAGCAACCAGTTACCCTGCAGTAACTACAGTTGAAAAACAACAAGAAAATCTAGTCCATACAGTAATTGGAGACTTACCAGCCGACTGGCCACAATGCAATGGTGCATATATAATACCAGTTATTTCTTTCTACCAACCTGTAGAAAATCAAGAACCATTACCAAATCAACCAGTTCAAGAAGAATCATGTCAAGTGCAAGAGATGCAGCCTGTTATCTTGGAACCTGAGATTACTGTAATCGGTGAACCTGCTAGTCTAACAGTAAGACAAAGAATTCCTACACAACTGCCTACAGAGGATAGTCCAGTAAATAGACTACGTACATACTATAGAATTACAGCAACGCGTAGGAGCAACAGACCAACAACCAGTTTGTACACTACACCAACAGCTTTTGAAACACCCACACTACGCAGATCCACACGTAGTACATTAGGACAACCCTCAAGCAAATATGGAGAATGGGTTTAAAATGTAGTGGAACCATGTTACCTGTTAAACACTGTAAATAGTACCCGTGTTCAAAAACTGAAAAAAGTAGTTGTCAGTATTCCAGGTTTTCCGGCTTGCCGTTTGACCATTTTGCCCTCAGTCAGCATGGAGATCATTGTTTTGTTTGCCCTTCTTCCTGTCTCGTTTACATAAAGACCTGGCTCAGGTGAGCATTCATTGCTTGAGTATACTGGTTCCTGGTCTGCTCCAGCTCAGCTGTTCTCCTTGATCCTCTCAGTTCCCTGGAGCTCTGTGAGATCTCGGTTCACCTTACAGCTTCCTGCATCGTGCTTCTAGTGCCGCTGCTTCTACCTTCAGGCTCGGACGTTCAAGTTTGTAAGCAACTTCCCGGTTATTATCGTATGTACTGTGTGCTTTGTGGAACTTGTGTTTCATTACCTACTCGGAACTGTGTTTAAACTTGTTACCCGGTCATCCGGGTGTGGGGACCTTTTGCCACGGACTATATCTTCCGGTCGTTCCAGTACAAGGACTTGTGCTATGGACTACATGCATCTGGATTTACCTGCTTTGGACTATTGGTTTTTCGGACTGCTTCCATAAGGACTGTGCTCGACGATATATATATTGGGGTTGTATTATGTTGTGTGCTTTTGCTGTGTACTAAGTTCACCTTGTTTTGCTGTGTGTTTATAAATACTTTGCACCCAAGAACCCGTCTCTGCTCTTCATTGCCCTTAAGCGATCAGACTCCTCAAAACCTATACAATAGTATTACAGTAGTGTACAGAAGGGTGGAGAAACTGGGCCCTGTCCCAAGTAAATTAAGTTGGGGACAGAAAGTGCCTGGGTAGGGTAAGAAGGTTAGACCCGGCCTCCCAAGCAAAGACACCCATATGGAATGTATAAAGTTTAAAATGTATACCCATGTATGTCTTAAACCATCAGAGACTTTGCTGCTGGACTTTCCCCTTTTTCCCGTTTTATAAACTTGGACAATTGTCACAGGACTTGTGTGACCTAAAACTTACCTTTTTCCAGCCTGCGGCAGATGGACTAGTGCCGTATGGACTGCTTTTCATATTTTTCCTATTTTCCCCTTTTTCTTTTCAGTGATTTTTGTATTTTTCAGTAAGACTTTGTAAGTACCGATTATTAAAAAAAAAGGAAAGGTGTGGAGCTGTGGGAAGCACGTACGGCTGGGACCATGCGATGGCGGATAATGTGGAATGGAGAAACATTGACTGGGTAGGCGGATTGGCCGAGGCCACAGCAGAAGAATGGGCCATCCTCCGGTATGTGTGGAAGTTGCCCTCTTCGGACACCCGTGCAGGGTATCTATTAGGCTAGATGCTTGTCATGCATGTGACCATGCACAGGAGACAGGTAGAACAAGCTGCGAGAAGGGTGTAGGCTCATTCCACAAAGCTCCATGTGGAGCTCCCTCCTACAGCGACGTTAGTTGGACTCATGGCTTTAGAGCTGCAGTTGATTGACGAGCTCAAGAGGAAGGATGAAGAGGAAGAGACCACCGTCCCTGGACCAGTAGCACAACCGGAGAGTCCGGCACCTGAACCAGTGAAGGCCCGACCCCTCCACAGGCCTCAGAGGAATACCAAGAACCGGTGTCAGCAACATGGAATCATCCAGAGGGGACCGAAGCCGTGGATTCTGTAGCTACACCGTCACCTGCAACACCATCTGCACAAGAGACTGAGGCCAAGACACCGCCAGAACAGGTAGGACCACAGTGTGTCCCAATGTGTCTTGTAGCAGCCCAGCCTGCAGTAAATGGCCCCGAAAGAACTGGGGGCGGAACGGGACCCACTCTGGTCCTATGTGTTGACGACTCAAAGTTTCTTAATGACACCGGAGATAGCTGAATTAGAGCGGCAGCCTCCCCGGCTCCAGGCGACCCAGCTCGCCAAGTGGAAATAGGAAACCGGCGGTAAGGCGATTCCAAGCTGAGATGAGGCCACTCAGGAGCCTGTGGAAGAGAAACGTCTCTGTTCTTCCTGCGGCAGAGGAAAGAAATGACTGGGCAACCCACGTGAACTAAACTGTAAAAGATTGCAAAATGTTGCACCGTTGTGCTAGTATTAACATTTACTACTGTTGAATGTGTATTATTAGATAATGTAAATGGTTAATAAGGAAATTTACTGGCTTTAGTCAGTTATGATAAAGTATATACATAGTAAGAAGAATAAGTAGCCCGGTTAGGCCTTAGGATGTTTATGTTCATATTAATGTTTACAGAATTAGCGGTTAGGTTGTGACAGTGAGCTAATAATAGGTAATTGGGCCACAGGACTATGTGGTGGCCAGGACTTATACCTGTACATAGTTGCACCTCTTATGGTACCTTTACAGCCGCTACCGAGAGGTAGAAACTGGCCGTGTCGGAGACAATTGTACCTTGCATCTTCAAAACACGCGAGGTTGCGGCGTGTAATTCAGGTAGCACTTCCTGTCTCTTTGGATACCTGTCTTTCAGCCGTGCTCAAAAACAAGCAGGTATAAACCCTATGGTAGCGGCGTGTAATCGGGGCACAGGTACGGTATTTGAGTTACCTGGGGCATGCTACAGCGTCATGTATACCAAGCCCCATCAGCTATCATTGGTGGGGAGTACTGTGTACCCATTGGCTGTCCCTGTACAGGGCGGCATATTTAACGAGATGACCAGTCACTACACATTTGCTATAGCGTCATGTATTAGCCAGTCTTCTTGCGCTGGCGGCCAATCATGATGTTATTGCATTGTCCAATCACCGTACGAGGGCCGCGTAATACACAACTCTGTCATGCCTATGTAGTTACGGCGCACAATATGTACGCCCAGTATTCCCTTGTGGTAGCGGCGTGTAAATCAGGGAACGTGCTCCACAGAAGGTAACCTGTGGCACCCGTCGGTACTTCCAGGATTGAAAAAACCTACTGTGGAGCACCTTGTGGCGGCGTGTAAATGCGGCATCAGGTACCGTTAGGAACCGTTGAAACGCGCACGTGCGATACCTGGTGGTTTCTACCTTTCGGTAGCGGCGTGTAAAGGTACCATTAAGGTGCTTTCTTGTTGGTTTTCAGACCATGACTTGAAGGTGCAACTCAGGAGCCTATTGCACTTTGTTTAACCCATTTGCACTTGGAAAATTGCACTAAACTCTGACCCCAAAAGCCGTTGGCGTGGCCGAAGAATAAGGTAAATATGGTCTCTGTGCTCAGGGATGAAGTTGAAAGGTGGTTTGGGGCGGTAATCCACCAGTTGCACTTGACAGGCTGTGATGTGACGGACCGCACAGGCATCATTGCAGAGTTATTAAATGTTTTATTGTGATTTTTGCACTTTTTGTATTTTTATACTTTTCTACAGTTTGTAACATTTAAGAAAATGTGTCTCCCACACAGGAAAGGAAGATGTTATTGTTACTATGCACAAGAACAATTTTTATGTCCTTATCATTACCTTGTAACTTTTGTCTTACAGCCCGCAGACGTGCTGTGTTTAACAAGGAGGGAATGCGGTGCCCCTGTTGTTCAGTCGCCACAGTGGTACTGCACCTTTGCAATAGGTGTAGTATCATGCTCTCAGGTAAGAGGAGAAACTTTGCTGAGACACACCAATACACACCCAACACCAACCCAAACTCCAGGCCAGGAAGATGCTGGCTGGAGGGAGGAGTAGGTCTAGAGGGTGGGAGGTAAGAGTCAAGTTAGTTAGAGTTAGAGTGACACAGAGAGAAGGAGAACATCATGACAGGAAAGGAATTCTAGGGAACCCAGGTAGCTGGGGAAATGGAACAATACTTATAAATGAATAAATATTATTATACTATTCAAAAGGGTGGCTGCTGATGTCCAGGCCTGAGGACCAGAATCTACAGCTGGCTGGACGGCCGGGTAGAGGAACAAGCTGCATAGGGGTACTGGCCCCAATTCGGTCTGAATCTGCAGGACCATCAGAGATATCAGAGGCCACTGAACTGCAGGTGCAGTGGCCGCCACTATGGACTCTCCCAAGCGAAGGGACTACAGAGGGTCGAGAGGACTTGCAAGGCAGTCGCTCAGAAGGGTCCGCAGTCGCCTGCTTTGAGACTTGTAGCACAAAGGACACAGGGAAGGAAGGTGTAAAAAAGTGTCAGAGAAACAGGGCAGCAAGAAAAGGCTTTACACTCTGTCTCAGCATAGTGGACCCAGGCTACTTGTGAGCTGGCCAAGCTGTAACTTTGGAGGACACAGTACCCCCTGAGCTGAGTTGTTTATGGACTTGAACTGTAAATAAAGGTGACCGGAAAGAATTACAACCCTTGTGTCTTTCCTGCGCAACTCTACACCAACCCCTACTACCACCACCATCATCTATATCACCACCTGCACTATATCCCAAGGGCCCGTTCCATCTGAGGGGAGTGCTCCATCAAGCTGCCACAACACGTATCCCCTGGGGACCACTACAAGCAGCGCTGGTCCAATCTGACCAGACACCTCGGATGGCGCCATGATAAACTTTATTTCCCCTTTAAGTTTTCCCTTAACATGCTTGGTCAGGGCCACAGCTTCTGGTGTTGCCACCATGACTTCCATCAGCCTGATACCCCGGATTGTCCGAGTACCCTCGCCCTTTCAGCCGTTGCATAGCCAATTATCTACCCCTTCCAACAACACGTCTGCCATAACTTGCAAGTGTATTGAAATCCCAGCCCTTGTGCCCCTCAGCTGAACTCACTAATCCAATGTTGGAACGTGCCGATGAGAACTCAGAATATCATCAGTCCCAACGGTTTTAATTTTTGTTCACATGTGGAGTATTTTTTTTTTATCTATTAAATACGTTTTGAAGCCTGGCACACAATGCCCGTTTATTGAAATGTGAGATATATTAGAATATTATTGAATTGAAATATTAATTATATCAACATTTTTATTCTTTTGCATTCTACATATTATGACATTCATATCTACATTCCAGCATTGAAGATATTTAATGTAGTTATGTTTCCGAAAAAGAAAAGGTCAGCGGATGATTAGTGCCAGAAAAGTTTTCCTGTGATGCCTCCTGGAGGAATAATGTGGTATTGCATGACAACCATTTACAATTATGTAATACGTGGTTGCACTTCCACGTAGTGGGAGGCTTCTGCAGCAGCTCTCTGCTAATAGTATATGTAGGGAAGTCAGGATGAACCCGTTATGATATTAAAATGTCCTGACACTGCATATAAAGAGCTGTCCTTTGAAAATCAGAGATTCAATTTAAAATGTTACCTGTTGTTTGCATGAAAATATGATATAAATGAGCTAATGCTGAGTTTACATGTCCAGTAATCAACCGTTAGAACGGAACCAGTAACAATCCGTTGGTAAAAAAGTTCTGCAAACACAAGTTTCTTGTCTGTTTTGAAAAAAATTATTTTTGCAGGATCCGTTTTTTTAACATTGGTGTTTCTGGAAAATGGATCTATTACCTGATTACTATTTCATTTGACACTGATCCAGTAAGAATAAAGTGGATCTGCAATGAGGCTTATCGTTAACTGCTATCCACCCCCATGTGGCTTCCGCAACTGATGTAATGACCACAAACACCGGTCTCAGAGATAACAGTTGTCTTTACTTCAGCAGGAACGAGGGAATCCAACATTGAGTATATGTTATTGATTCAACCAGAGCTAGGGTGGATGAGGGACTCGGACACCGGGGCTACTGTGTGGGGAGTCACGGATGGTCGGGACCCCGGTGCCGTGCCCTGGTGATCAATTATACCAGATGTTGATGGTAAACGGTGGGGGTTAAAGGGGTTATTTACAGGGGAACGTGACGCCACCTGTAGAGATGGTACCGGCGCTGCCAGCCGGCCACTGAAGTGATGGAGGGGGGCAGCAAAGTGTGGTACAGCTCCCCACAGGTGGAGCTTTACCTCAGGGCAGCTATGATGGTGAGACGGTGAGGGAGGACAGTGATGGTAAATGGTGGTGCAGTTCTTACCCCATCTGCTGATGATGTTGATGATGTTAAGCCCTCCGGGCTGCGGCAGGAAGAATAACAGAAACAGTTCCAGTTTAACCCTGCTTTACTTGGTACCGACTGATGGCATAACAAGACACGGTACAGTTTGGTTTTAGGGTGTTGCTGCCAACTCAGGGTTTCTCTTATGGAGTCTCTAGATGTCCTCTCTTAGTCTTTCAGGGTCTATTACTTTCTTTCTCTAGATCTTTCAGTCTTTACCACCTTTGAAGAGCTCACCCGCCAGTCCTACGGTCTGTGTCTAGAAGATAAGGTCTGTCCACTACTCGGTCTGGACAGGGCAACCCGAGTGCAAAAGGCTCCCTTCCAGCACCGCAGTAAATGTCTGTCCCTTTTAATTTCTCCTAGTGTCCTGAACCGGTTTTCAGTCCTGAGGGGAGAGGTACCTTTGTGGCGCTGTCAGCAACCCGTTTCTGTTGGGCCTACAGCTCGTCGGTTTTTCAGTCAGGGCTGAACTCCTGGCTGCCTCGGTTGTCCGTGTCACCGGTATCCCCTCAACATGACCAGCTGGCTCCTACCAGCCCTGGCCCATTGCCATCTGTCCTGGGTCCCCACATAAAGATGGGGTACCCTCCACTCAGCTGGGCTGCCAGGCCTGACCACTCTGTCTGCCTTCCCAGCACCGACTGAGGTAAACTGTCAACTGTCACTCTTACTCTATCTTAAGCTCCGCCCCCACCTGTGGAACCTACTATATTACCAGTTCCCCCCACTCTAAGTGGTGCGGTCCTAAGTGAGTGCTAAAAATAGACTCCATAAGATTTAAATCCTAAACTAGCAACTTACAATAATACTACATATAAATAATAAATGCAATACTACTCTGTGGCGCCTAGCCGCAGGGGCGCCACATTATAGTGTGGCGCCCCTGCGACCAGGAGGCCACAAAGGGAACTGCAGCCAGGCAGGTAGGACATTGTTGCACAACAACACCCTCACAGCCCACACAACCCACGTGTCAGAAGGAGGTTTACATCCAGCCCTGAGATTAGAAACTCTATGAGATCGAGGGGTGGTGGATCAGAGAAGTGGGTTGGGCACACCAGAAGTCAGGTGACTAACAGTATATAGTGAGGGGGAGGAGTGAAGGGAGTTAATAGGCCGAGGTAGGCTGAACAGCAAAGACCAAGAGCAGCAGAGAAGCTGAGGAGTAGGCCCAGGGTGCCGAGCTGTAAAGACTGAAGGAGAATCACACGTTCTGTGAGTGCAAGGCTAGGAGCGCAGAGTCCGTACTGAGCAAGTGTGAGCCAGAGGGGAGAGAAAGCACGTCCGATGCTGATGCCATCAGGAGTGTGACAGGACAGAGAGGGACGGTGTAACCCGTGCCCTAGACAGCAGCTGAAACCACTAACTACAGGCAGAGGAGTCCCTCCTATGATACTGGAAAGGAACAGAAAGGAGAGAGCCTGGTAGAGCCTCGTGCTGAGGACTGCTGGAGGCTGGGCTGAGTAGAGTGTCGGCTCTAGAGGGGACCGTAGTTCACCCGGCATCCCCAAACACCGACGTGGGATCACAGCTTCATACTAGGATCCCCAACCCAAAGGACAGGCCGCTCAGTGACAACCAAGAGGGCCCACCAGGGGTCCGAGTCACCGCCATACTGTCCAGCGCACCACACACTACCCGTACAGACGGAGACAGCCTGGAAAGGACACTAAAGACTGTGTGAGGGGTCACAGAGAGAGAGTCCTGGCTGCAGGGAGCAAAGGGAACCCGGAGAGGGAGAAAGAACCCGTGTACTTGAACTGTGTACTGAGAGCTGTACTTAACCTTGTAAGAACTGCAAGCTACCTGTAAACTGTTGGAACAACAAAGAGTAAAGCTTTGGAAGACCCTGAATTGCCTCTCTTGTCTGCCTCTATCTGTACTCCATTCTCCCTCATACAGATCCAGCCTGTCAGCACCAGCCAGGAGGAGAGATCCCTGCAGCCTGAAAAGTAAGTGTGCTACAACCGCACCATAGACTTAACTCTTACTGCCCCGGGGGATACAGTTCTTCCCACTGGAACTATAACATCTTCGCTGCCATTCCACCACCCCCGGAGGTTCTGCAGCAGTTGCGGCCCCCCATCACTGGCCGCACCAAGTGGGTGGCGTCAAACGTGACATTTCCCCTGTAAATATTTCCCTCATCCATTGTGTGGGCCGGACCGGACCAGGACCACCCGTGACTTCCCCAGAAGCAGACCGGTCCGGTACCGAGTACCCCCGTCCCAGTGGGCTCCACATCCGTATCCCATGGGTAGGCCACGATTAATACAGTTTATAGTTAAATACTGACATGGAATTGAGGTTCTGGAGCTTTAAGAGCACAGATTCTGTAGATGTAGTGCTTGTAAATTGTTATAGGAAGGTTCAGAGTCTTTGTGCGGCTTAAAGCAGAAGGTTATATATAGCAAGAGACTTGTACAGATCTGGAAGTCCTGGTAAAGCACATGTAGGTCTGGACAGCGAGGATTCAGGGTAGAGAGCTTTTAGCATATTGTCTGTGGAAGACAGAGAAGGATTCTGGTTAATATGATGACCTCACTGATTGATGTTTGTTGATTGGTGGGATGGAGTATTTAAGTTGTCCAGGGATATACTATTATAAATCCACCTGAGGAAGACGATAAGCCTTCGTGGAAACATGTTGTGGTGAATAAAGAGGATTCTTGATCCATAAATACCTGCTTTATCTGTGCCTCTGCGCTCACTATAGAAAAACCTTTAATTGAACTGTTGGACCTCACCTTTGTGTGAGTTATTCAGAAGCTGCGGGGCACACTGCTGAAAATCCTTCACTACCTATGGAGCACAGGAGCTGTGGGAACGTTGACACCTGTGATTGGTGGGTATCATTTACGTGACCCCAGACACCACGTGACTGACAGGCGGCTGGCACCTGGACGGCTCTCCCGGCCCAGGTGGCCTTGAGAATACACTGGGGTTGTGCGGAGGCGGCACAACCCAAAAAGGTGAGAGCCCCCTCCTTTCACAACCTTCCCTTCCCCTTCAATGTGCATGTGGGTGCTCCCTATGGGAGCGCTTTCCTCTCTCTTTTTGTATTACCTATATTGCATTGACTCAGCGTGCTGCACAGGTGGAGCCAGAGGCCTCCATCGAGAAGCTGAGGGCAAGAGACCAGTCCCAGGGTGAGCCCGAGGTTCCAGGAGGTGACCAGCAGACCGACCAGCCGGCGACCAGAGCTGAGCCGAAGGACCCGGAGAAGCCTGACGTGCTCTGAGGAGAAGTCCTAGAGGTTCCCGCGGAAGAGCCCGACGTGATGGTTAACGCGTGCTGCCTGTTGTATTTAATTAGAAGCACGCGCCAGAGCTTATCTCTAAACCGCCGACACGCGCTGGGATTCTACTCTAGGGTATCAGCGTGTGCCGGACGGGTGCCATCAATTAACGGCATACTTTGAGCTTTTACAATGAAATACAAGCACTGTTTTAACACGGCTTTGATTTTAACACTTTATTAACCCCTCTTTACACTTCTTCATCTTATGATCTCTAGTTATTTATTTTATATTATTCATTTGCATTAGAATATTTAACATTAGGAATTGGAATCCTTCTTATCATTTATTCTTTCCCATATGAATATATCTTGATCTTTTTGATTTCTTGTTTAGCCTGGACTGTTTCGCCACATCCTAGACTATGAACATTAGAAGCATCAGTTCGAATTCTATTGCACTCCATAGGAACTTAATCATCTTCCTATTAAAAAACATATGCAATTAAAACATATGCTATTAATAGAGAGTCCACTCATGAATACATTTCAAGAGATTTTATTCATAAACATTTATATTCACTTTTATTGTTACAAACAACATTTTTAACAAAATTCAAATTTTTATTTAATTTTATATATTTTTATCAATTTCTAATATACTAATAAACTATTTATTACTTTTAAAAATAATTAGAATAAAATTATATCTATATTTATGCTTTTTAATGAAATACCTTTATATATATATATATTCTAAGAAAATACCTTTATGTATATATATATTCTAAGAAAATACATGGATGAACAATGTATCGGATCTTTCCAGCGCAGAGGGAACCTTCTGACATCTCAACAGAGAATTCCATCAGTTGATTTCTTTTCTTTTTAAAAAACTAAAAAAGAATAATATTTTATTACTGAACACAACTAATAACAACAAAATCAGGCTACCTTCACATTTGCGCTTTTGTCCGCCGCGTATGCTGCGCATGCGCTGGTCAAAACGCATGTATAAGCAAGCATGCGCAGGATTTTTCATCAGCATGCGCATACGCATGCGTTCAATGAACACTGCGTATACCTGCGCTTGTATGCGTTTTTGATCATGCGCATGCGTTTTTCATGCGCATGCGTTTAATAAATTGGTCACGATTTCACATGTCCCACCTACTGGCACGCCTAAGGGAAGTGACTTGAGCTCGTACGCATGGGCATCGTACGCACCATACGCAAATCCTCGCGCAAGCTTGCGCTCTCATAGGGCATAATTCATTTTTTATCAGCAAGCATGCGCATGCGGACGCGGGGAAATTTAATGTGCGGCAAAAAATGTAACATGTTGCGTTTATAGGCACAACTAATTTTCCTAAAGCGTACGCATGTGGACAGATACGCAAACGTGCGCGAGCAAAAGCAGTGTCTTGCGTACGATGCGTATACAATGATAAAGATAGGTGCGCAGTCCGCATGCGCATTTGAATATTGTTGTCCGCAGCGTGCGCTGCGGATACATACGCAAATGTGAAGCCAGCCTTACAAATCATATAATTTTTATTTAATTTTTGATTTTTATCTTATCACTTTATGGCCCACGTCACACACACAGATATCTGTGCAGATATTGTTCGCAGATCTCTGGTTGCAGTGAAATCATGGACACATTGTTCCATTTTGTGGCTGTGTACAAATGATACAATGTGTCCATGATTTCACTGCAACCAGAGATCTGCGAACAATCTCTGCACAGATATCTGTGTGTGTGACGTGGCCCTATGACACATTTCCATTTCACATATATATTTTAACTATCTCCACTATCATGCCCAGATTTTTTATCTGTATATATTTGTAGATACACATATTTAAGAATTTATATATCACACCTTCACTACTCTTAAAACTAGAACAAAGGGTGGTTTCACATTACGATTCCTGCAAATCCGACGCTGTCCGATAAAAATCGGACAGCATCGGATCCGATTTTTGCACTATGACTTACTATGGGGATCGGACCGATTCGGATATGCACTAATTGCCATCCGAATTGCGTCCGATCCGATTACCTCCGATTTTATTCCGCAGCCAAAATCGGAGCTTGCTCCGATTTTAGCTTCCTAGTCAGAAATCGGGTAGATTCGGACCGATATCGGTCCGAATCTATTATAATGGTTCCCAATGGTGCTCTGCTCGGACAGAAAATCGGCACCGATCTCGGAAACAATTTTCTGCACAGAGCATGCTCAAAGCCTCACAGACCGCTCCATAGCCCTCCCCCTGCCCTCCCACAGCTCTGTACAGGCACCATTTTGATAGGTGTGTGTAGGAGCAGCGTGGGTGAGGTGAGTGGACATATACAAACTGTTCAAACTGGGTGCAGGGGTGCACCCAGGAGACAGGGGTGCACCCAGGAGACGGGTGCACCCAGGAGGCAGGGGTGCACCCAGGAGACAGGGGTGCACCCAGGCTGCAGGTGTGCACCCAGGCAACAGGGGTGCACCCAGGCTGCAGGGGTGCACCCCGTAGGCAGGGGTGCACCCAGGCTGCAGGGGTGCAGCCAGGAGGCAGGGGTGCACCCAGGAGGCAGGGGTGCACCCAGGCTGCAGGGGTGCACCCAGGCGACAGGGGTGCACCCAGGCTGCAGGGGTGCAGCCAGGAGGCAGGGGTGCACCCAGGCTGCAAGGGTGCACCCAGGCTGCAGGGGTGCAGCCAGGAGGCAGGGGTGCACCCTGTAGGCAGGGGTGCACCCAGGCTGCAGGGGTGCACCCAGGAGACAGGGGTGCACCCAGGCTGCAGGGGTGCACCCCATAGGCAGGGGTGCAGCCAGGAGGCAGGGGTGCACCCAGGCTGCAGAGGTGCAGCCAGGAGGCAGGGGTGCACCCAGGCTGCAGGGGTGCACCGAGGAGACAGGGGTGCACCAAGGCTGCAGGGGTGCAGCAAGGAGGCAGGGGTGCACCCAGGAGGCAGGGGTGCACCCAGGAGACAAGGGTGCACCCAGGCTGCAGGGGTGCACCCCATAGGCAGTGGTGCACCCAGGCTGCAGGGGTGCAGCCAGGAGGCAGTGGTGCTGTCGTGGTTAAGGGGTGTGATCAGTGTGTCTGTGTGTGTGTGTCTGTATGTATGTGTGTGTGTGTGTCTGTATGTATGTGTGTGTGTCTGTGTCTGTATATATGTGTGTGTGTGTCTGTCTGTATGTATGTGTGTGTGTGTGTGTGTGTGTCTGTATGTGTGTGTGTGTGTGTGTGTGTGTGTGTGTCTGTATGTGTGTGTGCCTTTAGGCTTTGTGTGTGGGTTCCAGGCGTGCATGACAGTAGGTCGTGCAAAAGTTGAATAGTGTCAAAGATTCACTTAATTGTGTTCTCTTGTCGTATTTATGAGTTTAATGATTCTGATGTATATCTCTTTTTGCGTTTCCTCAGATTCCTGTTTGTCGAGCCGCGTCATCTACGTGACAACTGCTGAAAAAGCCAAGTTGGCGTTTACTGTTATAATCTAGCGAGGTCAGTATGTGTGTCCAATAATGTGTTAATTCACAGGGTGCAAAGATGTAATTGACTTCGACTATGTCTGGATGTATTAGTATGTGTGTGTGTCTGTATGTGTGTGTGTCTGTATGTGTGTGTGTGTGTGTGTGTCTGTATGTGTGTGTCTGTCTGAGTGTCTGTATGTATGTGTGTGTGTGTGTCTGTGTGTATGTGTGTGTGTGTGTGTGTGTCTGTATGTATGTGTCTGTCTGAGTGTCTGTATGTATGTGTGTGTGTGTCTGTATGTGTGTGTGTGTCTGTATGTGTGTGTGTGTGTGTGTGTGTGTGTGTGTGTCTGTATGTGTGTGTGCCTTTAGGCTTTGTGTGTGGGTTGCAGGCGTGAATGAGAATAGATGTGGTATTTCATTGGTGGTGCAAAAGTTGAACTGTGTGATGGTTTTAAAAAGTTGCCATTTTAGAATTTTTTTTTTTTTTTAAACACATTCATAACTCTATTGATAGAAATCCATTGTTTATTTTGTTCGACAGATTACAATTTTGAACTAGGGATTATTTTGTTGTAAAGTTTACAACAATGTCACAACATAGCCAAGACGGAAGTGCTGACCAGCAGGCCACTGTTGAGATGGCGACAGGGGAAATGGAGGATGTAAGGAGCCATTCCTCAAGCTGTCTATTTTATGTTTTGTAATTATGTTATGCTGGTTAGTTATTAATTTATTAAATTAGAATTACAACCTTATTTTACACAGACACCAACAGTAGAAGGAGGATCAGCAACGCAGGATTCCCAGAGTCGTCGTGGTACAGGCGGTCGTGGTAGGGCCCGTGTAAGTAGAGTATTTACTGTAATATCCAAAATTTTTTTTTTTTGCTTTCTAATGCTTTTACTAATTATTCTATACTTACCTTACAGGGTTCTCAGAGGGGTACGGATCAGGATGGAGAATTCCACATAGAAGCCGAACTCCTGATCCAATTGGTGGAGACAAGGAGAGCCCTCTGGGACCATCGGGACCCTAACCACGCCAACATCGCTACCACCAGACGACTCTGGGATGAAGTCTGCATGGGGGTGCTCAGAGGTTGGGAGACTCTGAACGACCGTGGCCAAGATCGTCACCGTAAGTTTTCCTTTTTTTTTTTCTCTTTTTTTTTACAGGTTTTAATTGTAAATATCTGGTTTTTTTATTCATCCGCCAATTAGGCCTCCTCTACTACACTCTTCATACTGTAACCCCCCACCCTAGATATAAGTTCATGTCATGTTCATAACGTGGCATCCTGTGGCCGACCGCTTCCACCAAGAAAACCTCACTGACGATATGCAGTAGTCAAGCTCGCTACACCACCGATAGCATGTACATTAATGTGTGTTGTGCACTGCCCACTTTTTTGTACGATCACTCACATGTGCTTATGAGACTGATCTGCTGTTCCACAGGCACAACGCATATAAAAAAAGCGGCGATAGGCTCGACGTAGGTGTACTTTGATGTAGGACTATGTATCGTCATTCTTTTTAAAATGTAATATTTTCTAGTAATATAAAGGAAGCAAACATAAAGAAAATGTTATACACTGGATGGATGTTGAACTGTATTTTTTTTTTCATAAAAATAAAAAAAAATTGACATGATAAAGGGAGTATATTAGGACAATGTAATGTGTTGGAACATATTTTCTTTTTCATGTTTAAAACATTTTTTGTCTACATTTTATTCTTCTTTTGCAGGTAACATAGTGAAAAGCAGATGGAATAATTTAAGGGACACCTATAGGATGCAGTTTAATGAGGACCTGCGGGTTCGCAGTGGGTCCGGAGCTTCAAAGAGGTCCCGGTACCGGTACTCCCGTGCGTTAGATTTCCTGCGACCCTGCATGATTGCTAGAGAGTATCTTATTTTAATTTTATTCTTTTCATTTTGTTGTTATACTTATTAAAATGTTATTACAGGTTATAAACATGTGTTTAGTACGTGCGTGAATACACTGATGTCTGGGTGGGTGAGCCTGAAAACCTTTTCATTAACAGAGCTGTCAGACGATGGTAGCTGTCCGTGTGCTATACGTGTCTCCACGGATAGCACACAGACAGCTTGTTTTTTCCGAGTCACCTTGCTTCTGCGACGTTGAAACTCTGACTTACGGGCCACTATTTTTCTCTGTTAATTTGATATTCATGAGCCTAATGCGTGGCCCCGTAAGGAGAGGATTGTACATCGCTTGATCTATGTGAGACTTAAATTGTATTTTGCTCAGAATTGCGTGTTTGCGACATGGTCCATACACACAAATGTCACACTGACATCCTTGTGTCTTTAAATGTGTATCATCGTTCCCTGGTTTTTCAAGATTGACATAAGTCGGCGTGTTTACAAAACACGCACACATGTGCAGCTAACGTACCCATGGTCCATGCAAAAACAAATGTGCTCAGTGATATAAGATATTGTGATTCACCAGATTACCTTGGCTTTTACATGTGTACGCACGGCAAGCACATGTTCATTGAGGCAAGTTTGTTTTCATCTGTGTTGTCTTAAAGCTTAACTTCTTTTTTTTCTCTTTTATACACAGAACGCACGGGAGTACACTGGAGCCCGCAAGACCAATTGAACTGCCTCCTAGGGCTGTCCCTCCATCTGCAAGCGGTGACGTCTTGGCTGCGTCCGTTGGCCCATCTGCCCAGCCAGAACACTCTGCTTCATCCTTTCCCTTGGAGGCCCCGGCGACTGCGGAAGACAGTGCGAGACGTTTTCCCCTATCTCTGCCCTCTGACGCTGATGCGATTACACCTGATAATCGCCATGCACGACAGCGCCAGAGGGGGGCAGATAGGAACGTTGCCCCTGAATTGTTAAACCTCTGTCAGCTCCAGCAGGAGATGTGGAGAGAATTGTCACAAAACATGACAAATGTTTTTGAGCGGCTCCACATCGACCTGATGGAGGTGAAGGGGTATTTACAAGATAATACCACCCTGTATTTTCGATCGGTGGTCAGGGAAATGGAACACATGTCCTCTGATCAGCAGTCCTATATATTACGGGGCTGCCAGGAACTGATGGAGCGGGCCAGGCAGATGGGCCCTAACATACGGACATCTCTTCCACCTCTGGCCCCCCAACCTCATCGAATCGATGATCCTCCGGACACTGTGGCTCCATTTCGCCAACATGTCGATAGACAACTCGGACACTTACAGTGGCCTGCTGAGTCAGCACATGACTCCCGTCGGACTACCCCTGGTGTATCATTGATGCCAAGATACACCATCCCAAGAGTTTCCCACCCTTCCTACCCATCTTCTGTTTCCTTTACCCATCCTCATTTTTCTTCTTCTTTACAATCCAACCCATCCACTTCCTGGCCTCTAACCACCCACCAGTCCTCCCAACCCCACCAGTCCTCACAAGTCCACCACCAGTCCTCACAAGTCCACCACCAGTCCTCACAAGTCCACCACCAGTCCTCCCAACCACAACAGTCCTCCCAAGTCCACCATCATCCCTCCCAAATCCA
Organism: Allobates femoralis; assembly: GCA_033576535.1. Lineage (NCBI taxonomy): Eukaryota > Metazoa > Chordata > Amphibia > Anura > Aromobatidae > Allobates > Allobates femoralis. The sequence continues at coordinate 60,497,025 of JARQOC010000003.1, forward strand.
CCTCCATTCCTCCCAAACACACCATTACTCCCAACAATCCCCTATTGTAACCCACACTTCCTCTCTTCCTAATCAGTACTCCCGCTCCTCCACTCCGTCTCTTTCATTCCTGGACCCTGCGACTCCCACCTCAAATGCTAACCTAGATCTTATAAGCCCTTCATTTCCATCACCAGATTCCCCCACTCAACCACCCTCCACCGACCCACCCCCTCCTCCAAGTTGTTTAGCGCCCACCACGACGTATCGTAGCCTTTAACCCCCACCCCCCCTTATTTCGTTGTTTACAGCTATAAATAAAATTTTGTTGGACCCGATAACAATGTGTTTTGTTTTATAATTTAATTTAGTGTCATGTAAAATTTACACAATTGTAATGGTAATGTGGCGATGTATGCATATGCATGTTGACATGTACATACATATACACATTACCATGTTTATACTAGGATTTTAAATGTTTATATGTTTTGGTACATTAGTCAACACAATACATGGAGAGTGCATTGGTTGACTTGTGTACTGAAACATATAGTACACATTCACAACTAAACAGTCCACTATTATGTTTCAAATGGCCTTTTGTCGATACCACACTATGGACGGTGCAACCCTTGTGGGCATAAAGACAAAAGTGATAAAAATGAAACACAGATCATAACAGTACTGACATAAACGCTGGATCAGAACACAATGGAGTTCATCGGCTCTAGAGCTTGGAGTAGTTCAGCAGACAATCATCTCACAGATGCTTGTACCTGAAGAGCCATGACCATACAATATTAAGACCCAAGTGTGCCTATAGAAAAATTGTTTCTGTGAATCTAATCCACCACAGTCTGACATATGGACAAGCAAGAACACTTTTAGAGAAGGTCAAGATTGTTTTAGCAACATGCACTGTTTCGTTGATCTTGGATATCGGCATTCGTGATTTTCAAGAGGGCAAAATAACACTTTTGCTATATTAACCTCCCTGGCGGAATGATTATGTCATGAATTTTGTAAAAGCGGTTCTATTTTTTTTGATCAAAAAAATCTTTGCTGGGTAGAAATTGTATACTTTTTTATTATGGCCCGAAATATTAAATTTTTTTATTAAGGGCAGAAACTGTATACTTTTTAATTTCCCGCCCAGTTCCGCCTCTAATGCGCCGCTGTGGCTCACAAAGACGGAACCAGGAAGTGATATGGAGTCATCCGAAGGGGCTCCCAACGCTAATCAAAGCGGGGACATCGCTGGATCACCAGGATAATGTAGGCTTCTTTCACAACACGGTGTGATCCGATCCGGGGCTGTCAGGGATGACCCAGACAGCCTCGGAACGGATCAGCACACAGAACGGGAGGGCCAGATGTGCCCTCCAGTCCTGTGTGCAGCCGCATGGCTGTAATTCCATCCGCAGCTGCTGATTTTTCAATACCGCAGCTAGCATGTAGCTAGCCGCAGTCCTGAAACAGCAGCGTTCAGCCGCATGTGTCCGCATCCTTCCTGGCCATCAGAGGGTGCAGAGCCGATGACTGTCAGAAACACACCCACCCCCCCTGCACCTCATCAAAGGCTCCAGGCGGTGGAGCTGTGCTGTGAGCTGTCAGCACCCCCCCTCCTCACCCACCGGCACCAGTAACCAGCCCAGCTCAAGCCCCCCCTCCCTCCCGGCACCAGCACTGCTGCTAGCCCGGGGGATGAGGAGGGGGGGCTCCTCATCCATCGGCCGCAGCACTGGTGCTTGCAACAAATTTCCCACACCAGCGCAAGCAAGCAGGGCAAGCCGATCACAACACCCCTCCCCCACTCCTCACAATGAGCTGCGGCACTCTCCGGAGGTTGGCGTTGACGGCGGGACTGCAGGAGGAGGAAGACCGGCGGCGGGGACCGGAGCACAAAAGGAGACAGCGGCGACGGGAGCTGGATCAGGTGAGCTGGAGGAAGCGGCGGGTGGAGGCTGGTCAGTGGCATAGCACAGGGGGATGAGCTTCAAGGGGGGAAGTCGCAGGGGAACAGGGAGGATGAGCGGGGGAGAGGGCACTGCTGCTAGCTCCCCAAACACCCCCCAGCTCCTCACAATCACCTGTGGCACTGGCAGCGGGTAAACCCCAGCGTGACTCAGGGTTAACGCTTGTGGCAGTGAAAGTTAACCCCGAGTTACAAGCGGGAATACCGCTAGGCAGGTTAAAATATTAATAAAAATGTAATACAACATTTATATACATATAAAACATAGATGAAATAACAATAAAAAGAAATTTGGTCATCAAATTTTTTTATTTTAAAGTTTAAAATAAAAACATAAATTGTTACTTGTTAAATCAATATAGAAAAAATCTATCTACAGGTACCTGTATTAAACAAAAGCAGTGGTTAAAATTAGTTTTTAATGTTAGATCATCTGATCTTGCCAAGGAACTCGTCCATCATCAGAAACAAAATAATTGGCAAAGCGATCACGCATTTCGGATACTGCGACAGTTGTACGCAATGGAGGGAGACTAACATTGTCCAAAGGGCTAGAGACGATCTCCTCGGGGTCATACACTGGTCTTTCTCGCTTCAAGATAAAATTATGAAGTACAACACATGATTTCACTACCTCGTCAATTGTCTGAGTCTTAAGATTTATCGTTGTGCCCAGGACTCGCCACTTTGCAGTTAGGAGCCCGAAAGCGCACTCCACCATTCGTCTTGCACGTTTCAGTCTGTAATTGTAAATCCTTTTGGTATTAGTTAAACCCCGGCTTATATATGGCTTTATTAGATTTGGGCACATTTGGAACGCCTCATCACTGACTATCACGTAGGGCATTGGAGGGTCTGTAGTGCCAGGAAGCGGTGTTGGTGCAGGGAAGTTAAAGTCATTGTTGTAAATACGCCGACCCATGTTTGACTGCTTCAAGATTTGAGAGTCGTTTCCCCGTCCAAATGCACCAATGTCCACAGCCACAAAATTATATTCTGCATCTACAATTGCCATCAACACGATAGAAAAAATATTTTTTGTAATTAAAAAATTCAGAGCCGGTTCCAGCCGGCTTCATAATGCGAACATGTTTTCCATCAACTGCACCAATACAATGTGGAAATTGGCAAATCTCTTCCAATTTTGCGGATATTTGCAGCCATTGCTGGGTAGTGGGATGCGGGATAAATTCAACATGTAAAAATTCCCACAGCGCCCAGCAGGTTTCTGAAATGATTCCAGATATTGTGGAAATTCCCATCCGGAATTGGTAATGCAAGGACGTGAGGCTTTCACCTGTTGTCAGGTACCTGCACAAAATCAAAAATGTATTATAGTATTACCAATCATTTTCAAATAAATTAGCATTATTACATGGAAAATAGTTAATAACATGTAGCTCGGGGCTACCTTAACGTCAATATCATGAGTACATATAGGCATGACGATGGATTACCACTACAAATAATGTACCTTGAGGACTCCAACACTGCATGGCCAGTAGTGAAACATTATTACAAAAAGTGGGAGAACACTTTAACACAATTTACATGCCCACAGGGCACAACATGACGATTATGCTCCGTTCACATCAGTCGTTTCCCACTGATCGCAGCAGATGCGTTGGAATAAAATTTTCAGACGCTTTAACGCCAATGTGCAGGTCATTTTCGTCAAGCCTCATGCAATGTATATGGTGCTTGCGGGAAGTGTACGTCAGGTGCAGCAATTGGTGAAACGGCACTTGCGCCAGCTTTTTAAGCCAAAAAAAAACAAAACAGTATTGTATTTTTATTGGACGCAAATGACGAAAGGGCGGGTAACGCACTTATTGCACATGAAGGACACTTATACCGCAAGCTCTATACACATTGCATGACGCTTGCTGCAAGTGAACCGCAGGTCTGACGTGATGCAGCAGATGCATTTTTAAATTGCATCTGCTACGATCTACGTCAAATTGCTTATACAAAAGGAGCGTAATACTTAAAAACGTTGGCAACAAAGTCTAAAATGTAAATGATAATGCCATCTCCAAAATAAAAAAAGGATAATGTAGTCAAATAATAGAGTGAAAAATATGAAATTACACATACCTAAGGGTTAACATTAGTCGCTCTTCTGTCGTTATTGCACGCCGGAAAGTGCTGTCCCGTCTACGGATGTAGCCTCGTACTCCATCACCATCCATGCCAAAAACAGAAACCAAATGCACTTACAGGACGCAGTCAGAGCCCAAATGTGAAGCAAGCCCAGCTGCAGGCTGATAAAATCACTTCTACCAACAAGATGTGGGAGGCGACCTGCCATGCACACACTAGGCCTGCATAGAGCGCCATTCACACTGATACATATGATGCAGAGTGTCTGAAAGCTACCCAACCGCTCCGCTGCCTGAGCATTGGGCCGCACAGTACGATACTTCTGCACCACTAGATGAATGGCGCCCCTATGGGCCCAACTGCACCCTGGATGGATAAAAAAGTGCAAAAGTTTTTTATATAATAAATAAAAAACCTTTATAGATGGGATTTTGGTTCATGTGTTGGCCCAAGACATTTAAGCTGGTGACCCACGACAAGGGATCCCATGCTCACCAGTCCTAACAAAATTGTACAAAAACTACTAGAAAAAAGCAGCATCAGAAAACTCACCATCCATGCCATAGACAGAAACCAAAAGCACTTACAGGACGCAGTCAGAGCCCAATTGTGGAGCAAGCCCAGCTGCAGGCTGATAAAATAACTTCTACCAACAAGATGTGGGAGGCGACCTGCCATGCACACACTAGGCCTGCATAGAGCGCCATTCACACTGATACATATGATGCAGAGTGTCTGAAAGCTACCCAACCGCTCCGCTGCCTGAGCATTGGGCCGCACAGTACGATGCTTCTGCACCACTAGATGAATGGCGCCCCTATGGGCCCAACTGCACCCTGGATGGATAAAAAAGTGCAAAAGTTTTTTATATGATAAATAAAAAACCTTTATAGATGGGATTTTGGTTCATGTGTTGGCCCAAGACATTTAAGCTGGTGACCCACGACAAGGGATCCCATGCTCACCAGTCCTAACAAAATTGTACAAAAACTACTAGAAAAAAGCAGCATCAGAAAACTCACCATCCATGCCATAGACAGAAACCAAATGCACTTGCAGGACGCAGTCAGAGCCCAAATGTGAAGGCCTAGTGTGTGCATGGCAGGTCGCCTCCCACATCTTGTTGGTAGAAGTGATTTTATCAGCCTGCAGCTGGGCTTGCTTCACATTTGGGCTCTGACTGCGTCCTGTAAGTGCATTTGGTTTCTGTTTTTGGCATGGATGGTGAGTTTTCTGATGTTGCTTTTTTCTAGTAGTTTTCGTACTCCATCCACCAACTCGTCGAAACTACAACAAGACATCCGCATGTAATTGTGGAATTTTTGAGGATCATGACACAGTTGTGGGTACAAGACAGCAAAAACTCCATGAGTATGCCGGTGAAAATTAATTGGGTGCATCCATAATCAACGGCGTTGTCTTCTACGTTCCGCATCCCAGGCTACCACTAAACGACGTGCAGCTTCAAAAGCGAGATCCATGTGCCTGCAAAACTGCTCATGTGCTGCTGCCATTTCCACAAGAAAAAGTGTTGAACACACTGTAGAGTTATATATATAGACACAGTGGGAGGAGTGAACATAAAATCGGATCCGATTTAAATTCGGATCGGATGCACAAATCGGATACCATCGGATGCAATCGGTCCGATTTTTTATCGGACAGTGCTGCTCGGAGATGGCATCCGATTTGTTGCATCCGACGCTGTCCGATTTAAATCGGATAGCGTCGGATTGCACAAAATCGTTATGTGAAAGTAGTCAAAGCATGAAGGAACATATAGCACAATGGGTAGTGCACAGATGGAACCTATAAGACTAGATTTTATAGGTTCTCCATTCATTTTTTGAGTTCTATTCAGCATCGTGTCACTTGATTTAATCCGTGTTTCTATTTTCAGTTTTTTACATATTTTTAGATCATTTGTATGATATAGCAACCTCACAATCCATATACGATTATAACTTCAGTGTTTCGTAGAATTTTTTGGCATATTTGATAGAATTAGTTTTTTACTATGCAGCCTTGTTGATAAACAATGTGATGTCGTTCTGTGATCCTCCCTGTAAGCTGATGTCATAGCCATTATCTTTTGACGTCTTTTCTATGATAAATATGAATCTGTTCAGTACGATCTTGATGTTCCCTGAGGAAGGAGCTCGGCACGTGGCTCCGAAACGCGTCGGAAATAAATCTATATCACCAGTACCCAGACGTCCAGTGTCGTTGGTATATCTTTCTGACAGCAGCGCGGACATAAAGGTACTTCGTCCGAAAACCTTGTGATTTAAGCACCGCATCTATGTGGAAGTACGGTCCCTGCAGCAGCTGTTTTTGAGCGATTACGCTGGTTGTGTGCTACACAACCGCACCAGACCCTATTTGCGCATTCTCAACTGCTTAGATATATTCATTGTGTCCATGGAAGCCGATCCCACATTGCTATTAAAAAGCTCCGTCAGGATAGAAGATAATTGCACAGACTCTCCAAACACCCGAGTTGTATTTCTATTGTAATTCTCTTATTCCAAAGCAAGATGGCAGTCAACTACCTCCAGCGTTAGATATCCTGACCAATATCGGGTCATACTCTGCAGGTAAAAATATATCCAGATATCCAGGTTAGACATAGTCTGGAATATGGAAGCCAATCTATATACAGTATATAAAGCAGAAAATCTGTGTGTGGGGCCCATTGAATACAAAATCACAGTATTCACCCGATTTCAGTGAAATTTTACATGGTCCATCTTTACCACCAGACTAAAAAACACTGAAACCACTAAAGCTTGACAGCTCCCCCCCTTAACTACATTTGCCCCCCTGTGTATCTGTGTGTTGAAAGCAAAGTCACATTTTTTTTTACCAAAGGGTCTTAAATAATTAGGGCAGAGACACACTTATGAGAGCTGCATGCAAGTGTCTCATATGCATCTCGCATGAGTCACCCAGCCCGAACACCGGTTCTCTGAACTGGAGCGTGGAGTTGATTGTATTTCTATGGAGCTCCACGCTCACGTCCGGGTGACTCATGCGAGCTGCTTGCGAGACACTCGCATGCATCTCGCATAGTGTTTTTCCATCTTTTAAAGTTATGGCGCCCAAAGAGTCGCTCTTAAAGGGGCAGCAACCATAAAGTCGCTAAGGAGGGGCAACCTGATAACTCGCTCTAAAGTCTGTAACTATAGCATCGGCTGTCAGCAACCAGAGCAGAAGGAACTGGGGCCTCATTTATGAGAATTACTTCGCAGCAAGGCTAGGGTCAGACCAGCCAAAAGGATGCATTTTTTCATGTGCAAATGTTTAAAAACAGGTCCGTTAACACACCCATAGACTCCAATGCAATAAACACATTGCCAAATTGCAATGCATTTGGCGCTATGCGTTTTTTTAGCAGACATCATAACGCATTCTGCATCATTTTTGGGCCTGATATTGAAAACGGATGCATTTTTATAACATTGGAGTCTATGGCAAACGTATCCGTTAACGCATGGTACATATACGTACCATGCGTTAAAGCATGCATCGAAAAGGCAAACACGTCATGTGAATGCAAAAGTAAATAAAAAAGCATACTTTAACGCATCCATCAAACTGATGCAACCTCCCAAATGTGACCCTAGCGTAAGATCGTCCTGGTGCCTATAGCCTCTGCAGAAGGAACTGGGGCTTCATTTATGAGAATTGCCTCACAGTAAGATCATTCTGGTGCCTATAGCAACTAGAGAACAGCTTTCAGCATTGAAGTTACAGATACAATTTTGGCCCAAAAGGCTTTATGGAATTAAAGTCACTGAGCTCAACAAGTTGCTCTTTAAAGTGAATCTTCGTTCTACTTCTCCTATGCTACCACTACCTGTCCTTGCACCTTGCTAGCTGATCCCTAACCTTCCCTGTCTGATCTAAAAGTGCCCTATAAAGTGTAAGAAAAATGATTTATAACTTACATGCAGTCTCCATCCGGAGACTGGAAAGGCGGGCTCCGGGGCTCCATTCTCACCCCCTCACTGGCTCCTAGAACACCCCGCTGGGTGTCATCATTCCTTGTGCTGTGCTCCTCTTTTTGAAATTCCTGCCTCCTTTGCTACTATAATGCGCAGGGCCGGAATGTCATATCCGGCCTGGTGCATTGTGGGGCTGATCACGTGGTACGGCCCAGCTCCAGCGCATGTGCACTGCGCATACTGAAGCCGTGAATTAGCTGTGAAGCTGAAGGACGGGGCAGGAACCAGGGTGCCGACCCTGAGGTGGTGAGGACGATCCAACCTCCAACCACAAAACTGGCCGATCACGGGGTCTTTATGTCCCGTGGACCCAACCCCGACACAGCGAAGAGAAGGCCGCCGTGCTTAGGCAAGTGGACCAGGTAGGTCGCCAAATGTGGACCGTGGCCGCTGGATCGTAGCTTGCGCGCAGAAGCGCTAAGAGGGAAGGCCCATGGAAAGAAACACAAAAATGGGGGTGGCTTGGACGAGCCATCCCGGCTGCTAAAAGACTACCAGAGCCGCCACTGCACTGGCCTGTAACTTGTAACATCTAAAGAGAGAAGCAAAGTAAACTGGGTTGAAACTCAGCATTGTATGAGACTGCTCCTTTTGCGCCTGAGGAGAGGTAGACTGAATCGGAGAGCAGGCAGCAGGAGCCTGCCAGAGAGTGCCCCTGATCCCCCCAGCCAGCTCGACCCCGCTGGCCTGCCATTTCCCCAACCATCTCAATAGACTTTACAGTTTCCCTGGGGACTTGCTCTTCTCGTGGAGAACCAAACCATCCTTGCTGCAACCCCCATCATCCCCAGAGGTCCCCATTGCAGCAGCAGCCCCACCGCCTGCCTTCCACGGGTGCCGTCACAACTAAAACTTTTATTTTAGATTTTTCTTTTCATCCCTGTTTTGCAAATATCCCCTTTTTACTGATCGCCCGACGATGGGATCACGGACCGGGTCACGCCCCCGTGACATCCCGCAGCCCCAACGAGAGTCGAGAGGGGCCGCCGGGCGAGTCAATGGCATCATATGATGATATGATGGATTTAATTTGCTTTTCTTTGCAATACTTTTTGTAAAGTCCCAATATTTACAATCCTAAATAAGACACCATCAAAGCTTGAGCAGTTTTAGTCAGCCATGTTTACGGGAGGCTGAGTGATAACTTATATGGAGGTTGCTTGGGTTGTATTTCAGCTATCCTACATTCACGAATAACAAACCTGTCAAACCTATAAAAGAGCCATGGCTGGCAACGATCTCCTGGGATATTCCGTTTTGCAGTTAGGTGTTTTTGCAGATTGTGATTTCTTAACTTGTTATGTTGCATAAGTGGAATTATTTTGACTTCAGCGACTTCAGTTATTTGTGATCTTGTGCAAGTGCCCGTCCCTGCACTGGCATCTTACAGCTCAATGTCTGAAATATTTAGCATGTGCGGACAAATTTACTGTGTGAAATGAATAGCCACAATGACGTGAAGTGGTATGCACTGAAATTATACACTACTTGTTTGTTATTAAGTATTTCAGTGTAGGGATAGATAGATAGATAGATATATAGATAGATAGATAGATAGATAGATAGATAGATAGATAGATAGATATAGATAGATAGATAGATAGATAGATAGATAGATAGATAGATAGATAGATAGATAGATAGATAGCACTCAAGATATAGTGTGAACTGGTGCAAGCGGCGATGCTGGAACAAACAACAAGAAAGATTCACTGCAGCACTCAGCTACTACCAGTGATGCACACATGCTAACAAGCGGTCTATATATGAGGAAAAAATTAAAAACTTAAGTTTTTTTCAAAAAAACTCAATATTCTTATTTTTTTATTTTCTGGGGTTCTTGGTACATATATTGGCCAATATCTGTTTGCTCATCAACCACGCGACGGTGACCCCGTGGAGTTGCTGGCTCCATAGCTGCACTTAGCACCCTCATCTCCCCCAGGTGGTCTGAGGTTGAGATGGTGTCCACCCACTTAGAAGTGGGACAGGGAGGACAAGGGGGACAGGGATGCCAGTGGAGGACTTATCAGACCTGGGGGCACCGTGGTGTGGTTGATGAGCAAACAGATATTGGCCAATATATGTACCAAGACCAAGAAAATACAAAAATAAGAATATTGAGGTTTTTTTTTTAAAACTTACATTTTTTATTTTTTTCCTCATATATAGACTGCTTGTTAGCATGTGTGCATTTTTGGTAGTAGCTGAGTGCTGCAGTGAATTCTTTCTGGTTGTTTGTTCCAGCATCGCAGTTGCACCAGTTCACACTATATCTTGAGTGCATCACCATGAATTAGAATATCATCAAAAAGTTCATTTATATCAGTAATTCAATACATCAGGTGAAACACATATATTATATAGAGTCATTACACACAGAGGGTTTATTTATGTTAATGTTGATGATTATGGCTTACAGCCAATGAAAACCCAAAAGTCATTATCTCAGAAAATTAAAGTAGAGAGGATGAAGGGTCTGAGGGATAAAATATGACCTAAATAGGTATCAGAGGCTTCACCTTGTGTGGTTGTGAGAGTCAAGGACATAACATTTCTGGTCAAGGACATAACATTGACAATATGAAAGTATTAATTTTGAGAGGTAATTTCAAATCACAAAAACATCGAAGGGTCTGTGAGGCTAGGGTCACACATGCGATGCGTTGTTTTTTTTAGAAATCGTGATCCAGTTTTGAGCTTTCAAAAAGCTCAAAACGAGAGCAGGAACCGCTCCCCATAGGAGCCCATTATGGTAACCACATTGCTTTACAAGCAATCCAGTTACTGACTCCGGATCTGCAGCTTGTGCTAAAAATTTTGCAGGCTGCAGTTTTCGGAGCCGTTCTCTGACCCGCAATGCGGTAACCGCATTGCTCAGGATATGTAATCCTGAGCAATGCGGTTACCGTATAGTTTGTTCATCCCTGCTGCAGCAGGGATGAGCAAACTGTTAACAGTGTAATAAAAGATGCAATTTAGAAAAAAAATGACGCGGGGCTCCGCCATATTTTTGGTTCAGCCAGGTACAACTTTGCAGCTACGGACTGCCACCAACCCCCAGCTGCCTCGTTGTACCTGGCTGGCAACCAAAAATACAGCGAAGACCATTTTTTTTTTATTTCTAGAACTAATTCTAGAAAAAAAAATGTCGTGGGGCTCCGCCATATTTTTGGCCCAGCCAGGTACAACTAGGCAGCTGGTGGCTGGAATCCTCAGCATGGAGAGGCCCAAGCGTTCTTGGCCACCCCAGAAAATGGCGCATTCATTGAAACACCATTTTCTGGTGCTGCACCCAGGCCCTTCCAGCTGCCCTGGTGCTGGTGGAAAACTGGGTAATAAAGGGGTTAATGCCAGCTTTTTATTGGCACCTGACACTAAGCCCGAGATTCATAACGTCAGGCCAATGTTAGACCTGGCCATTAGGAATCTTTAGTAAATAGTCTAAAAAAATTAACCACAGAGAGAAAAATCGTTTTATTTGAAAAAAAAACACAAACAAAATTCGGACTCCATCTTTATTATAAAGATCCGACGTAGTCCACAATGAAAGTCTCACGACGCTCGATCACCTCCGATGTAGTCCATAACAAAGCTCGATCGCCTCTGCTCAATCCAGAGACTGCTGCAAGGGATCAAGTGTCCTCTTCTTACAGTCTCTGGGGTCAGAGTTATGGTGCACTGTATGGCAATGATCTGTCATACAGTGCACCATGACTATGATCCCAGAGACTACAACAAGAGGACACTTGATCCCTTCTTGCACCCATCCATCCATCCATGCATCCATCCATCCACTCATCATCCACATATGCACTCATCCACGCATGCACCCATCCACGCCTGCACACACACACATCTATCCATGCACACATCTATCCATGCACAAATCCATCCATGCACACATCTATCCATGCACGCATCCATACATCCATGCACCCATCCACGCATGCACACACACATTTATCCATGCACACATCAATCCATGCATGCATCCACACATCCATGCACGCACACATCCACGCATGCACACATCCATCCATGCACGCACACATCCATGCACGCACACATCCATCCATGCATGCATCCACACATCCAGGCACGCATCCACGCACGCACACATTCACGCACGTACACATTCACGCACGTACACATCCATGCATGCACACATCCCTCCATGCATGCACACATCCATCCAAGCACCCATCCACGCATGCACACACCCTTCTATCCATGCACATATCCATCCATGCACACACACATCCATGCACGCACGCAGGTCTGGGGTGGAAGGTGTTGGGTGCTGTGTGTGTCAAGGTGTACATCCCTCCCTGCACCGGTGGGTCCTGTGGCAATCCCCCGCAGGGGTGCCACATTCCCCCCTAGTTAACTTCAGTCCTCCGGGACTGAAACATTTTTCAACAAACATAACATGACTATTTACATTTGAAAGTTAAACAGAGTCTCAAAATAAAATTTAGAAAAACCAGGGAAAAATGGGAAAACCAGTTTACCAGTCCATACAGTGCTAGTCCATCCGCTGCAGGCTGCTTAAAGTATTTTTGCCACCACCAGTCCTGTGGCTATTGTCCATTTTTTTTTTAATTATAAAAAGTTCAAAAAGTCCAACAGGTAAAGTCTCTGTAGGCTTAAAAATTCAAAACACAACAACAAACACGTACTAAGGGTGCCTCGGCGTAGGAGTTTTAGGTACTGCAGGGGCCTCTACCGGTCATAAGCGCTGTAGGCCTCCTGGCCCTGGGGTCACCTATTGGCCAAGATTTTGCTGTCCCTAGACAGCTCCTTACGCCAACTCCACACACCCCTCTTTATCATGTTGTGTACCTGGTTTGGGTAGTTTTGGCCTACTCTTCACCTTTCTGTACACTAACATTAGTTACATATTTACATTTTAAACATTTATTTACATTCTTCTATGTTCACATTTTATTGCCTGTATCTTAGTGGTGTTTGACCCAAGTTACTATGTGTTGACCTACGTAAAACTGGTATTCCACTAGTGTGTGAGCCTGGTGTAGAGTGAACACTATTTACTGACCCATGTGTTGATCTGCATAGCACAGGTATGCCTGAGTGTATGCGCCGATTGCAGGGTTCTCTGGCTCTGCTACAACGGGTGGTTCTTCTGCTCTTGGTTCTTCTACTGGTTGTGGGAATGTCAACATTGGGATTAGGTATGCACCTTCTATTTGGGGCCAATCTACAGATAGTTCTCCTATGAGGGTCTGGACTGTCTTTGGCTCCTCTTCTTCGGGTTTTGGACAGGGTATATATTCCTTTGGTTGTGGTGGTTGAGGGCACTTCTTTAAATGATCTCTGGACACTGTAGCTGTTGTTTCTCCATTGTCTTCGCTGATCAGACAGGTTTTCTGGTTGTCAAAGTTTGATGGTAATACAGTGTATGGTTCTGCTTCCCATTGATCATCTAATTTGTGGAGTCTCCTTTTTCTTTTCACAACCAATGTGGCTAGCAGAGTATACATGGGGCTCTGTGGGTAGCAGACTATACAGGCGGGTCTGTGGGTAGCAGAGTATACAGTATACAGTGGGTAGCAGCGGGCATGGCGAGTCGCCTTAGCAGCGCGAAGCATTGGCCGCGAAGCGGCCATTGCGAGTCAGAGACTCGCTCTTCTAGAATCCCAATGCATCTGCATCGGGCACCCAGCTAGTCTATTATATAATCACGAATGGGTTTTTTGCCCCTTTTGAGTCCGCTCTCGCTGCGAGTCAGCATGGTCATGTGGATACGACTGAAGCATTGGCCGCGCAGCGGCCATTGCGAGCAGTTCTAAGGCGACTCGCTATGCCCGCGCAGCGGGCATGGCGAGTCGCCTTAGCAGCGCGAAGCATTGTCCGTGAAGCGGCCATTGCGAGTCAGAGACTCGCACTGCTAGAATCTCGATGCATCTGCATCGGGCACCCAGCTAGTATATACATATCCACGGTTTGAAATTAGCCAGCTCCAGTGTAATCTCAAATATAATTCTAAAGTTGGTTTCTTGCTTCTCTCTGTATTTTGCCAGACTTCTCTCAACACATTCCTGTATTTTCTTGTACTGCTCTGTTCTTCTGGTATCCCAATCTGCATCTGAGGTGTCTTCTTCAGGAACTACAATGCCCATTTCAAAGTCTACTGGCAATTTTCCTGGTCTTGCTCTCATGAGGTATGCAGGGGTACAATTTGTTGAGCTTATTGGGATGTTGTTGTAGATGGCAACAAGGTCTGGAAACTTCTCTGGCCATCTGTTTCGCTCTTCTAAGGGCAGAGTTTTCAGCAATTCTATTACCATGTGATTCATCTTTTCACACATTCCGTTGGTTTGAGGATAGTAAGGCGTGGTACGAATTTTCTTGCATCCGTATAGGTTACAGAACTCTTGAAATACTTCCGCTTCAAAGGCAGGACCTTGGTCTGTCAATACCCATTCTGGATACCCATGTGGTCTGCAGAAATAGGCTTGAAAGGTTCTTGCGGCTGTCTGAGCTGTTAAGTCTTTCACAGGAACTACCACAAGGAATCTGAAATAGTGGTCCACTATGGTAAGAGCATAGGTATAACCCGATCTGCTGGGTGTGAGTTTGACGTGATCTAAGGCTACCAGTTATAATGGCTGTTTAGTAATGATAGGCTATAGTGGTGCTTTCTGGCTGCTACGGTCTTTTCTTCTTAATGAGCATGGTCCACAATTTTTACACCATTTCTCTATGGTAGATCTCATGCCGATCCAATAGAATCTCTCACGTAACAATATTTCCAGTTTTCTCCATCCAAAGTGTCCTGCTCCGTTGTGGTACGCTTCCAACACCATTTGGACATCTCTCTTTGGAACCACAATTTTCCATACCATGTCATGTGTTCTGGGGTTGATATACCGTTTACACAATTGACCTTGATAGATTAATAACCTGCTTCGTTCTTTCCACAGGTATTGGGCCTCTGGTGGAGCATTCTTGTCAAGTTGGGAATCCAGTTGGGTTACCAGCCTCTTCACTAGGCTCACTGCCGGATTACTGTTTTGTGCCTCTTTCCATCCATAGTGAGGCAACGGGTTTAGTGCAACATTCTGACGGTTCTGGTAGACATGGGTTTCTGTCATTTTCTACTCTTATGGAAAGCTGGGAGTTCTATTTCCACCAGGTCATCTGCCTCTTCAAGTCCTTGCAAATGTACTTGAGGGTTTCGGGAGAGGGCATAACCATTTGCATTGTTACGGCCTGCCCGGTACTTGATGGTAAAGTCATAGTTCTATAGTCGGGCCATCCAGCGTTGCTCCAGTGCACCAAGCTTTGCGGTATCCAAGTGTGTTAATGTATTGTTGTCCGTGAAGATGGTAAATTTTGAAGCTGCCAGGTAATGCTTGAACCGCTCTGTTATAGCCCAGACCAAGGGCAGTTCTCCGGGTTCCTCTTGGTGGGTCGAAGTTTTCTGCTGGCATAGGCAATCACTCTTTCCTTGCCATCTTGTATCTGAGATAGTACTGCTCCCAGACCAACATTGCTTGCGTCGGTGTAGAGGACGAATTGTAGGTGATAATCAGGGTAAGCCAGGATTTCCTCACCGGTCAGAGCCTGCTTCATCTGTTTGAAGGAGTCTTCTTGTTCCTTTCCCCATTCCAATGGTGGCTCTGAAGACCTTCTCTTCTTAGTTTGGCCTACCAGAAGATCTTGTAGGGGCGCTGTCATCTTTGTGTAGCCCTTATTGAATCTTCTGTAGTACCCAACCAAACCTAAGAATTGACGTACCCCGCTGACGGTGGTTGGCCTCTGCCAGTCCTGGATAGCTGTCACTTTTTCCGGGTATGGTGCTACTCCATCTGCGCTGACCTCATGCCTGAGGTATTGGACTTTTGGTTTCAGCAGGTGACATTTAGATGGTTTGAGCTTCATCCCGTACTTTGTTAGAGCTGTAAATACCTCCGTCAAGTGTTCCAGATGTTCTTCATAGGTTTTGGAATACACGATGATGTCGTCCAGGTATAAAAGCACTGTCTCGAAGTTCCGGTGTCCCAGGCAACATTCCATGAGTCTTTGAAACGTTCCCGGTGCATTGCATAACCCGAATGGCATGCTGTTGAATTCACATAGGCCCATTGGTGTTGTGAATGCTGTCTTCTCTCTGTCTTCTTCTGCAACGGAGACCTGCCAATAGCCGCTAGTGAAATCTAACATAGAGAAATAATTAGCAGTCTTTAATGCAGCATGAGACTCCGTTATTCGGGGTAACGGGTAAGCATCTTTGTCAGTGCTCTTATTAATTTCCCTGTAATCCACACACATCCTCATGGTGCCATCCTTCTTTCTGACTAGGACTAAGGGGACTGCCCAGGGACTACAGCTATCTCTTATAACCCCGGCTTCCTTCATGTCCCGCAGCATTTCTTTGGCACACTGGTAGTGGTTTGATGGAATGGGTCTGTGTCTCACTTTAATTGGGGGATGATCTCCTGTGGGTATGTGATGGTGTACCCCTTTAATCCTCCCAAAATCTAATGGACGCTTACTGAATATCTGTTTGAACTCTTTAGCTACCCGATAGACTTCGTGCTTCTGGTGGGGAGGGGTGGCATCAGTTCCTACGTGCAACTGCTAACACCACTCCTCTAGCTGTTCCCTGGAGTTGTTATCCTCCGCCTGGTCTGACGGGGAAAAAGGCTCTACTGTCTGTATGTTGTTGTTACAGGCAGTGTACAGCTTTGCTAAAGTAGCATACCGGGGTAGTTTTGCTTCTTCATCCCCACAATTTAATACACGGATTGGTACTCTTCCCTTGCGTACATCCACCATCCCTTAGGCTGTCAGTGGTGTAGGTCTATGCTCTGAATATACCGGCAGTACAACTGACTGATATTCCTTTCTTCTGAGACCTATAGCTGCTCGACACCATATCATCATTTCACATTTCGGTGGTAACACAATGGGAAAAGGGTCTGTTACCTGTACACAGGGGTGCATCAAGCTTTCCTGCCACCTGAGCCTGATACCAAGGAGCGGGGGGGAAGGGGGTGCTAGTAGCTCCCAGCTGCGGGTGAGGAGGGGGGTGCTAGTAGCTCCCAGCCGCGGGTGAGGAGTGGGGGGGGTGATAGTGGCTCTCAAGCGCTGGTGAGGAGCGAGGGGGTAGGGGGTTATGCTAGTAGGTACTGGCGAGCAGCTACCGCCGCGGCAGCATGGGCGCCTGCGGTCTCTTACTGCAGCCAGTGGCGCCCATCACACAGTGAGTCACTGTGTGGTTTTGACGCCGCCCCCTTCTGCACAGCCACTCCCCCTGCCTGCTTGCCGCCTGAGTTAAAGGGCTCACACTGTCCAATGGACGGTGCGGCCCTGCCCGTACACTGCCAATCTCTCCCCCAGACAGATTTACCTGTTGCTTGTGGATAAGGGCTCGGATTTCTCTTTGAAGGACTCTCTTCCATAACAAGCAGTTACAGCAATCTGTTGGAGCAAAAACAACTCTTCTCCAAGGCAGTTTTCAATCACATTAGTACCAATTACCATGTAGGGGTATTTTTCATTAGGGTCATCTTCTACCACACGTAACCCTTGGTCTTTTAACTCCACCCTCCCCAGCTTTATTGTCACTTCTCTAAACCCCACCTTAGTCAGTGGTTGTCTATTAGCTGCAAGAATGACAAAGTTAGGGTCTGGGGCTCTAAGATCAGTATCAGACCAAAATAGTTTGTAAAGGATACGTGGGATGGTGGTAACCTGTGACCCAGTGTCCAGTAGGGCCGATGTGGGGATTCCATCTAGCGTAATGTTGAGGTACAGACGGCCTCCCACGTACCAATTATGCCAGTCATATGGGCCCGGTCGTCCTACTCCTGGGGATTAGCTCTCAGACCCAGGAATTTTGGGTTTAAAGGACATCCTCTTGCGAAGTGGCCTGGTTTGTTGCAGCGTAAGCAGATGGGTTGTCCTGAAGAATCCGTGTAGTCGCTGGCTCTGCGTTGGAATGGTGCGTTGGTCCCCAGAACGGGCGACTTGTTGGTCCCCAGAGCGGGCGACTTGTTGGTCCCCTCCACGGGCGACTTGGGCTTCTGTCGAGCCCCAGGCTTTGGGGTACTCCGGTATCAGCCTCCATGGGGTTAACGCTCCTGTGTCACGGGGAGTGGTGGCCACGCGCCTGATCCCGTGTCCTGGGCGACTTCTTTGAAAAAAGGGTATATTTACAGGGGATTATATTTACAAGCTGTCGTGACGCCACCTGTAGTTTCTGGTGAGGAGTCACCAGTGCTGCCACAGTCCGCCGGAGGTAGATGGTATTGCGGCTAGTTTGTCAAAGTCCTCTACAGGTAGGGCTGGACCTCCGGGGAAGCGTTCCTGTATGGGGAACAAGTTCATGCAAAAAGGAAACACAGGCAGAGGCAAAGTCACTTTTCCTGTGGGTACTTTACTGTTAGTTGTAGCAGTTACAGTTCAGCACTTAGATGTTAATAGAACAAGTAGCTGACGGGTGGTTCCAAGTGGATCCCAGGTGGTATGGTGGAACCCTTGGTGTGCCTTCATTAACTAACCCGTGTTCATTCTTCCTTGCTTTCCAGTTTGGTGTTAAGTCTGGTTGATTTAGAATCCAGCCTGACCTCCTGTCCTCTCTCACCTTCGCTGTCGTTCGGTAACCCTCTTCTGGCTGGCCGCTCGTTCCCTTGGCGGTGCCTGGTGCCCTTCTTGAAGACTGCATGGTGTCCGGGTGTCTTGAAGACTCCACGGGAATCCGGATTCTCTGCCGTGCATATAGCTCCAGCAGTCTGCGGGCTCCGGTGCCCGGTAAGCTGTCTGGGAGAACCTATCTCGCTGGCTCCTCTTTCCCAGACCGCTGCTCTCCTGGAAAGCTCCTTTCACATTCTCCTTAAACCTTCTCTTCTTCTTCCATCTCTCCTCAGACCAGCCTGTCTCATACGCCCCTTATCTGATCCAGACTCACTGTCTGACGACCTCCTTGTTCCCTGTAAAGGTGAATTTATTCCCTCCCAGGTAACCTCCCACCCTCTAAGCTAATGTGAGAGTGCTGGGAATGGGTCCCACCCACCATCCTAGGGTCCACCTGCAGCTGGAGCATCTGCACCTCTTTTACAGGTGCAGTACCCCTCTGTGACGCCTGCCTGCATTGGCGGGGCACCACACTTCCTCCTCATCCACGAGACATCCTCAGGGCAATCAGCTAGCTGGATTCTGCTTGGTGGTTGTGTTCCCGGCCTGGCTTTCAAGAGCTTTAACACATAGGCCATATTTTTGGTTAGCTGCAGCACCTGGTTACGTAGTTCATCATCAGGGTTGGTTGCTACAGCTTGCCCTACCGCTTTTGCAGGGTGTTTGGGGGTAGGTTCAACATCTATGGGAGAGGTGTTAACCTGCCATGATTGGGTTGCAGGTTCTGCAGGCAATGGGTCTCGAAGCACGGTTATAGCTTGGTCTTTTAAAGCATTAAAGTTCACATCAGGATGATCTAAGACCCACATATGTACCTGCTGGCGGTGGTAGTCCGACCTTAATCCATTCATAAACTGTTCTGCAAGCATTTTATCTTCTTCTAGCACACTTGCTGGGTCTACCTGCTTTAAGGACCGGAGTGCCCTTGTAAATGTAAGGCAAAGTCTCTCATGGTATCTTGCGGTCTCTGTTTGCATTGGTAGAATATGATCCTTAGTTCAGATGTAGGCATTTTTCAAAAGCAGCTTTGAGTGTGTCAAATACTTTTGCTGCGGAGTCTCTGTCAGCATCACTCCAAGACTTGACCTCCAGCTCTGCTGTGCCTGTTAATTATCTCAGCACAACGATGGCTCTCTGCTTTTCTGTCATAGCATACATGTCCAGCACTGCACACATCTTTTGTTTGAAGGCTGCTAAGATACCGGGCTTACCCTCGTAGGTTGACAAAAATTTTGCGCCCGGTATGTACGGCAAGGCTAACGGCATTATCGGGACCACTGCTCCAGGTGTTGCGGCTACCACACCGGCTGAGGGACCGGATGGTGCTGCGTTCCAGATATCCCTTCTGGCAGGGACCTGAGCATCGTCCGCTTCACTCATGGTGGTGCCCCCCTAGTTAACCACTGCCATCCGGTGAGGTAAACTTTTTCCGTTAGTCAGTGGTTCTACAAGGGGAGTGAAGCACCTCGGGTATTTCTAGAACCAGACACTGCACTTAGTCAATCCCCAGCAGAGTGGAGTGGCGGGGCTTATCTTCGCGCTCCTTTCTAGCCGCGACACTCTTCCCGCTCTGTGACGCAGTAATGGCAGCCCGATTTTACAGTTCACAAAACAGTTAATTAAGTTCCATTTAAGCACACAGTACCCGGTTTTACCGGGCACGGGATCCTGTTTGTAGGGGGTACTCGGATACCAGAACAGGGGGTCACTTCAGTGGGGGGATTGTGGCGCCCCGCAACGAGTGCGTCACAGGAAGGTATTGCATCCCTGACTGAAGATGTAATATCTTCCGTCTCAGTGATGAAATAGTTGAATCCCAAGCTCCATATACCACATGCACCACTCAGAGGTAGAGGGCCAATCAGGTCCTGTGGGAGGAGTGTAAGGTGTAGTGTGGGGGAAGTTAGGAGGAGAAGCAGAGTTGGAGGAGAGTAGGAGTTGTGTTCAGGAAGCAGGAGGAGAAGGAGCAGGGGTCTGCACAGTGCCGTGCAGCCCTGAAAAAGCAACTTAATCGGGAGGGCACCAACAAGCGGTGACCCAGACCAGAAAGCAGGCAAATAGCAACTAAGCAACGGGTTCAAAAGACACCCATGCCCTAGTCCTACCGGACACCGGTTCCGAGGCAGTCAGTCGTCCACCGCTGTCCTGCAAAACGGGAGTGATGGAGTAGCTTTTTAGGAGCACCTCACTGCAGCCGCTAACCCAGCCGTCTTACCAGCAGGGTACCCACCATTGGGACTCTGGACCCTTCACAGCCCAGGTTGGAAACCCGGCTAAGGTAATCCAATAGAGATACCCAGTGCCTTGAACTGGTGCACTAAGGCCGCGACCGCAACAAGAATAGGACAGCTAGTAAAAGAAGGAACACTGTGGATCTCTGGACAGAGTTTGTTCATCACTGGGACCACCCGGTCCATTACCTAAAGAACTGTATACCGTGTACCGCACCGAACTTACAGTAAAGACCCGTTGCAGAGGAGAATTGTGTCAGTGCATTTCTTCCAG
This sequence comes from Allobates femoralis, assembly GCA_033576535.1. Classification (NCBI taxonomy): domain Eukaryota; kingdom Metazoa; phylum Chordata; class Amphibia; order Anura; family Aromobatidae; genus Allobates; species Allobates femoralis. Next base: position 60,518,262 of record JARQOC010000003.1, read on the forward strand.
AACTGTTATTAACCCTTGCTCATAAAAACAACCGAGCTGCCGTATTCCATCCAGTGCAGCTCCTGGCCCCGGGGACCACTGCTCATCCTGTGGGGAGCATCCGATCTAGCAGCCGCACATCCCCCGGAGGCCCAAGCAGCGCCGGTGCCATCACCGGACACCCACAGGTGGCGTCACGACAATCAAGACTTTATCCCAATCCCTTATCCCCTTTTCATTTGACCACCGGGTCCCACAGCCTCAGGCGCGGAACCGTGACAAGTGAAGCATCGCCTGAGACCTGAGAACCCGGCAACGGTGAGTCAGGATCACGGCTGGGCGGTTCCTGGTTCCGTGCCCTGAACCCTCAATGGCGGGGTGGGGGTGATGATGATGGGGGATTTGTAACGTGACTGCACCTGTGGTACCAGGTATTGGGATCACCAGCGCTGCGGCTGGCCGCTGAGGTGATGTAAATGCAGCTTTGGTAGTACAGCTCCCCACAGGTGGAGCTTTACCTCAGGGCAGAGGGGTGGATGAGGGGAGTAGTAGTAGCGGTTCTGCTGTGAATGCTGCAGGCGGCGGCGGTGAAGCAGACACAGACACACAATATTCTCTGTTTCGGTACCTTTTTACTGATGTCCGGTAACAGGCACTGTCCAGGACGGTAAGTAGGTTTCGATGCAGCTTGGGACATTCACCTTGGAGAGTTGTGAGGCCTCCTCTGTTAGTATGTGCGGTGTTTGGGGTAAGTTCAGCCTGTAACTGAACTTGACGCTCTTTCTCCCTCTCAGGGTGCAGTTCCACAACCGACAATGAGGACCTTTCTGTGGGGATTCCTATTCTCTTCTTGGGCCCCTGGTCCAATGCTTGGTCAGGTTTGGTGTCTCACTTGGTGTAACTTTAGGGGGACTAGATCCTCCTGGTTGTTCCGGGCTTTCTCTGCTACACTTTAGATAAATAGCAACTTCGGACTCCAGTGTCCGGGTGGGCTAAAGGGATACCAGGTATGTTCCCTTCTTCTTTCTTTCTACTTCTTCCACTGGCCTCCGTCCCTCTCCCTAGGGCGTTGTACAGCGAGGTCAGCTTTCCTGATTCTGGGCCTAGCTTGTTCCCAGCAACCAGCTCCTTCCAGTCCTTCCTTCTGTACTGTCTAGCTGGAACTAACTGCCTGGAACTAACTAACTCCCTCCTCCCCTCAGGCCTGGATCCTTATAGGGGATCTGGCTTAAGGGAAGCCAATGGGGCTCCCCCTCCAGATCTGGGGTGGAAGGTTTTATGTGCTGTTGTATGCCATCCCTCCCTGCACCGGTTTGTCCTGTGGCAATCCCCCGCAGGGGTGCCACACATGCCTGTTAGTGCTTCAGTTTGTAGATTTTCGGGATGTACTCCGCGCTGACCACAAAAGATTATGTTAATAAGAATCTTTATTTACGTTTCATGGTCACCTGACCACTTCATCAGGGCATATATTTGATATGCCCTGATGAAGTGGTCATGTGACCATGAAACGTTGGCTATTCCTGTGTGGTGTGTGTTGGTGCTAATTAAAGATTCTTCTTAACATAATCTTTTGTGGTCAGCACGGAGTACATCCCAAAAATCTACAAACTCGTGCATCCTTGCCTCACGGGATCTGCAGCGGCCGGGCTCTATAAACTAGTTGTGGGTGTTCATAACCAAAGGAGGTGAGTGGATCCTTGAAGCATCATTCTTGGTGTCCCCCAGTAACTACTCAATGTGCGCTCCCCTCCCCTTTCCTTGTATCTTGTTAGTGCTTTGGCACAATTTTTTTATTATAAAAGTCCTGGATAACCCCTTTAAACGCTAAAACATTGGTTAATCAACCTGGCAGATCGTAATGAAAAATTGGAATGACAGCAAGAAGCAGAGTTGCACCTCTGCACAGACGGATCGTGAGATAAGAATCGCGCATTGTGATCCATTCTGTACTGCAGGGGAATTTAGACATCAGATACTAAAGCGGCCCTGGAGTTCCCCACCCTAATGGTTTATGTAGACAATTTTTAACACCTAAGGCCGGCTTGACACCACGGTTTGGAGCGGTCAGGTTCAGGTGTTTTGCAGGATGCACCAGACAGAACCTCACAGCACCGGACAAGCACAAACTGAGGGCAAATATGCCCTCCGATCCTGTTTTGTACAGGATTCGCTTCTCTGCTGCGGTCCACTGGTGAAATTTCAGCTAGCGTGTGCAGGAGAGCTGCCCGCGGTGCTGAAATTTCAGCTGTGGAGCTCTCCATGGTGCTGAACTTCAGTGCCGACTCTGAAATGCTGCTGTCCATGGTGCTGAATGAGCGCCACCGCTCTTCAGTAAAAGCATCTGGAAAACCAGGGCGATCCGGCGCCCATTGACTCCCATGTTATGGGCACTGGATCGCTCCAGACCCAGTTTTGTTAGTTTTTTGCACCGGACACAAAAAATGCTGCAGACTCCGATTTTGTGTCCGGGGCCAAAAAATAACACAACCGGATCCAGCCGGAAAAGCACAAAACCAGAGGCCAAATAAGGCCTGTCCAGCACCATAGGGACACATGGGGTCAAAACCGGATCAGGTTCTGTCCGGTTCAAATTAGACAGAACCTGACACTACAAAACCATGGTGTGAAGCCGACCTACAGTGCAGGTTTTCAGGATTTGCACAGGTGTTGGAATCATCATCAGTGCTGGTGATTGTATTATCAACTGTACAATACAAAGGAAATCCTGAAAACATGACTTGCTGGTGGCCCTCAAGGCCCCTGCATTAGATGGTATTTGAATGACATTGGGCTACAATCCAGATGTCTGGCTACAGGTGTTCATTGACCTCACACCGCCTCTCAAAGGCTATCATGATGCAGAGCAAGACGGCACTGGAGGCTGGAATGGAGGTCTATGCTCTTCAGTCACACTTGACTCGGATGCAATCAAAGTCAGAGATTGGTCGGGAGACAACTTGGGCAACACAATAAAGAGGCCTTCATGGGGAATGTCACTCTTGGGATTATGGTTTGGGGTGGCAAAATGTACGGTATTCTTCTTTCCACATGTAATGAAGTCACAATTACACAGATTTGGTTGTGGAGCCAGTGGTGCAGTCATTTCTACAAATGCCTAGAAGCTGCTTGCGTGGCCTGGACGTCTCTGGACTTGTCTCTCATCGAGCACAGCTTGGATGTCATTAGTTGGCTATTGCACAGGAAGCTGCCAGCAGCGGATCTTGATGATTCCCATTCGATTTGGCAGAACATTCCTCAGACAACCATTAATAACCTGATCGCAGCCAAGCCTGGAAGTGCCGGAATATCTACACAAAGTGCTCATACTCCATAGTGAATAAATTGTGAGGTTTAGAAATTACTGTTTCTATCTTTTCATCATTTGCAGACTCGTCTATCCATCCTGTAATCTCCATAATTATAATTCTAAAACATTTCTTCTTGGTGTTGCAATTTCCATATTGAGCAATATATGTACAGGGTGGCACAAGTGGCTCAGTGGTTAGCACTGTATGGTGGCTCAGTGGTTAGCACTGTATGGTGGCTCAGTGGTTAGCACTGTATGGAGGCTCAGTGGTTAGCACTGTATGGTGGTTCAGTGGTTAGTACTGTATGGTGACTCAGTGGTTAGCACTGTATGGTGGCTCAGTGGTTAGCACTGTATGGTGGCTCAGTGGTTAGCACTGTATGGTGGACTCAGTGGTTAGCATTGTATAGGTGGCTCAGTGGTTAGCACTGTATGATGGCTTAGTGGTTAGCACTGTATATGGTGGCTCAGTGGTTAGCACTGTATATGGTGGCTCAGTGGTTAGCACTGTATGGTGGCTCACTGGTTAGCACTGTATGATGGCTTAGTGGTTAGCACTGTATATGGTGGCTCAGTGGTTAGCACTGTATATGGTGGCTCAGTGGTTAGCACTGTATGGTGGCTCACTGGTTAGCACTGTATGGTGACTCAGTGGTTAGCCTGTATGGTGGCTCAGTGGTTAGCACTGTTATGGTGGCTCAGTGGTTAGCACTGTACGGTGGCTCAGTGGTTAGCATGTATGGTGGCTCAGTGGTTAGCACTGTACTGTATGGTGGCTCAGTGGTTAGCACTGTATGGTGGCTCAGTGGTTAGCCTGTACGGTGGCTCAGTGGTTAGCATTGTATGGTGGCTCAGTGGTTAGCACGTACGGTGGCTCAGTGGTTAGCACTGTAGGTGGCTCAATGGTTAGCAGTGTACAGTGGCTCAGTGGTAAGCACTGTATGGTGGCTCAGTGGTTAGACTGTATGGTGGCTCAGTGGTTAGCACTATATGGTGGCTCAGTGGTTAGCACAGTACAGTGGCTCAGTGGTTAGCACTGTATGGTGGCTCAGTGGTTGGCATGTATATGGTGGCTCAGTGGTTGGCACTGTATGGTGTCTCAGTGGTTAGCATTGTATGGTGACTCAGTGGTTAGCACTGTACGGTGGCTCAGTGGTTAGCACTGTACAGTGGTTCAGTGATTAGTACTGTACAGTGGCTCAGTGGTTAGCACTATATGGTGGCTCAAGCTCATGGTTAGCACTATACGGTGGCTCAGTGGTTAGCACTGTATGGTGGCTCAGTGGTTAGCACTGTATGGTGACATAGTGGTTAGTACTGTACGGTGGCCAGTGGTTAGCACTGTACGGTGGCTCAGTGGTTAGCACTGTATGGTGGCTCAGTGGTTAGCATTGTATGGTGGCTCAGTGGTTAGCACTGTTTGGTGGCTCAGTGGTTGCACTGATGGTGGCTCAGTGGTTAGCTTGTTTGGTGCTCTGTGGTTAGCACTGTATGGTGGCTCAGTGTTTAGCACTGTATGGTGCTCAGTGGTTAGTCACTGTAAGTGGCTCAGTGGTTAGCACTTATGGTGGCTCAGTGTCAGTGTTAGCACTGTATGGTGGCTCAGTGGTTAGCCTGTATGGTGGCTCAGTGGTTAGCACTGTATGGTGCTAGTGGTTAGCTCTGTAGGTGGCTCAGTGGTTAGCTCTGTATGGTGGCTCAGTGGTTAGCACTGTATGGTGGCTCAGTGGTTAGCTCTGTATGGTGGCTCAGTGGTTAGCACTGTATGGTGGCTCAGTGGTTAGCTACTGTATGGTGGCTCAGTGGTTAGCACTGTATGGTGGCTCAGTGGTTAGCACTGTAGGTGGCTCAGTGTTAGCTCTGTATGGTGGCTCAGTGGTTAGCACTGTATGGTGGCTCAGTGGTTAGCACTGTATGGTGGCTCGTGGTTAGCACTGTAGGTGGCTCAGTGTTAGCACTGTATGGTGGCTCAGTGGTTAGCACTGTAGGTGGCTCAGTGGTTAGCACTGTATGGTGGCTCAGTGGTTAGCTCTGTATGGTGGCTCAGTGGTTAGCACTGTATGGTGGCTCAGTGTTTAGCACTGTATGGTGCTCAGTGTGTTAGCACTTATGGTGACTCAGTGTTAGCACTGTATTGGTGGCTCAGTGGTTAGCATTGTATGGTGGCTCAGTGGTTAGCACTGTATGGTTGCTCAGTGGTTAGCTCTGTATGGTGGCTCAGTGGTTAGCACTGTATGGTGGCTCAGTGGTTAGCTCTGTATGGTGGCTCAGTGGTTAGCACTGTATGGTGGCTCAGTGGTTAGCTCTGTATGGTGGCTCAGTGGTTAGCATTGTATGGTGCTCAGTGGTTAGCACTGTATGGTGGCTCAGTGGTTAGCTCTGTATGGTGGCTCAGTGGTTAGCACTGTATGGTGGCTCAGTGGTTAGCACTGTATGGTGGCTCAGTGGTTAGCACTGTATGGTGGCTGAGTGGTTAGCACTGTATGGTGGCTCAGTGGTTAGCACTGTATGGTGGCTCATGGTTAGCCTGTAGGTGGCTCAGTGGTTAGCACTGTATGGTGGCTCAGTGGTTAGCACTGTATGGTGCTCAGTGGTTAGCACTGTATGGTGGCTCAGTGGTTAGCACTGTATGGTGTCTCAGTGGTTAGCACTGTATGGTGGCTCAGTGGTTAGCACTGTATGGTAGCTCAGTGGTTAGCACTGTATGGTGGCTCAGTGGTTAGTACTGTATGGTGGCTCAGTGGTTAGCACTGTATGGTGGCTCAGTGGTTAGCACTGTATGGTGGCTCATTGGTTAGCTCTGTATGGTGGCTCAGTGGTTAGCACTGTATGGTGGCTCAGTGGTTAGTACTGTATGGTGTCTCAGTGGTTAGCACTGTATGGTGGCTCAGTGGTTAGCACTGTATGGTGTCTCAGTGGTTAGCACTGTATGGTGGCTCAGTGGTTAGCACTGTATGGTAGCTCAGTGGTTAGCACTGTATGGTGGCTCAGTGGTTAGCACTGTATGGTAGCTCAGTGGTTAGCACTGTATGGTGGATCAGTGGTTAGCACTGTATGGTGGCTCAGTGGTTAGCACTGTATGGTGGCTCAGTGGTTAGCACTGTATGGTGGCTGAGTGGTTAGCACTGTATGGTAGCTCAGTGGTTAGCACTGTATGGTGGCTCAGTGGTTAGCACTGTATGGTGTCTCAGTGGTTAGCACTGTATGGTGGCTCAGTGGTTAGCACTGTATGGTAGCTCAGTGGTTGACACTGTATGGTGGCTCAGTGGTTAGCACTGTATGGTGGCTCAGTGGTTAGCACTGTATGGTGACTCAGTGGTTAGCACTGTATGGTGGCTCAGTGGTTAGCACTGTATGGTGGCTCAGTGGTTAGCACTATATGGTGGCTCAGTGGTTAGCACTGTATATGGTGGCTCAGTGGTTAGCACTGTATGGTGGCTCAGTGGTTAGCACTGTACAGTGGCTCAGTGGTTAGCACTGTATGGTAGCTCAGTGGTTAGCACTGTATGGTGGCTCAGTGGTTAGCACTGTATGGTGGCTCAGTGGTTAGCACTGTATGGTGGCTCAGTGGTTAGCACTGTACAGTGGCTCAGTGGTTAGCACTGTGTGCTGGCTCAGTGGTTAGCACTGTATATGGTGGCTCAGTGGTTAGCACTGTATGGTGGCTGAGTGGTTAGCACAGTATGGTGGCTCAGTGGTTAGCACTGTATGGTGGCTCATTGGTTAGCTCTGTATGGTGGCTCAGTGGTTAGCACTGTATGGTGGCTCAGTGGTTAGTACTGTATGGTGTCTCAGTGGTTAGCACTGTATGGTGGCTCAGTGGTTAGCACTGTATGGTGTCTCAGTGGTTAGCACTGTATGGTGGCTCAGTGGTTAGCACTGTATGGTAGCTCAGTGGTTAGCACTGTATGGTGGCTCAGTGGTTAGCACTGTATGGTAGCTCAGTGGTTAGCACTGTATGGTGGATCAGTGGTTAGCACTGTATGGTGGCTCAGTGGTTAGCACTGTATGGTGGCTCAGTGGTTAGCACTGTATGGTGGCTGAGTGGTTAGCACTGTATGGTAGCTCAGTGGTTAGCACTGTATGGTGGCTCAGTGGTTAGCACTGTATGGTGTCTCAGTGGTTAGCACTGTATGGTGGCTCAGTGGTTAGCACTGTATGGTAGCTCAGTGGTTGACACTGTATGGTGGCTCAGTGGTTAGCACTGTATGGTGGCTCAGTGGTTAGCACTGTATGGTGACTCAGTGGTTAGCACTGTATGGTGGCTCAGTGGTTAGCACTGTATGGTGGCTCAGTGGTTAGCACTATATGGTGGCTCAGTGGTTAGCACTGTATATGGTGGCTCAGTGGTTAGCACTGTATGGTGGCTCAGTGGTTAGCACTGTACAGTGGCTCAGTGGTTAGCACTGTATGGTAGCTCAGTGGTTAGCACTGTATGGTGGCTCAGTGGTTAGCACTGTATGGTGGCTCAGTGGTTAGCACTGTATGGTAGCTCAGTGGTTAGCTCTGTATGGTGGCTCAGTGGTTAGCACTGTAGTTTTGCAGCACTGGGGTCCTGGGTTCAATTCCCACCAAGGACAACATCTGTGAGGAGATTGTATGTTCTCCCCATGTTTGTGTGGGTTTCCTCCAGGTTCTCCGGTTTCCTCCCACACTCCAAAGACTGATAGGATATTTAGATTGTGAGCCCCAATGGAGAGAGTGCTGCAAATGTATGGAAAGCGCTATGGAATTAGTAGCGCTATATAAACTAATAGATATTTTTATTATTATAATTCCAGAACGATCTCTTCCTCTTGTTGTTGGAATTTCAATATTGAGCAATATATATATATATCTATTTTACATCGAGGACATGTTTTACTCCCAGTCCTTTCCATCCTCATCAGACCTGCATTAATCGCTTTGCACAGTCTGAGTTGAGCTCTTTTCTTGCAGTCTGTGCACAGCGCCACCTGGCGCCCGTAGTGAGTGTTACATCCCTTGCAGAGTCCTGGTCTGTGTAGTTTCCTTTGCTGACATGTCAGTGTATAAACCTCAGTAGTAGTGAGGTAAGGAGACTACATTACCCGTGATGCCTCTGGGCTTTCTTGCCTGCGCTATTGCTGTCCCAGAAGCATTTCTCAGCTCGGTGCTGAGGATGAGGAGGAGGAGGAGGGGATAGTGGAGGGGCAGGGTGTAGGACAGGAGCAGCTGCCTCTGCTCTCACTGCTTCACTGCTCTGGGGATTGCAGGCTGCTTGGATGGAATAGAGGAGGGGGATCATCCATGTGGATGGGATGTCTGTGCTCAGCTGATGTGTAACAGGTACAAGGATCAGCAGAAGGATTGAGGATTGCTGCAGCTGGATGGGATCTACAGCATGAGTGCAGGTGAGTGTGGCCCCATCCTACCTGTATAGGAGGGGCCACTCATATGTATAGTCTTAGAATGGGGATACAGTTCAGCATGATCACCTGGGGAGGGGGTGATAGAACATGCCCCCCACCCATCCAGTGCCCAGATCATCTTTATATATGGGAGTCATGTGTCTATACTGTATATATAGGGCATCATATCAGCTATAGCACAAGACAGTGCCCTTTATATATGGGAGTCATGTGTCTATACTGTATATATAGGGTATCATATCAGCTATAGCACAGTGCCCACTTTAGCTTTATTCATGTCTGCAGATCTGCAGGATACTGCATAGAGCATCTGCTATATGGATTGGTTTAATAGTGATGGATCAGCATTATTAGCTACCTTTTCTGGTTGTAAAGGGGTTAATTTACCATGTGGGTAAACGCCTTTGCAAAGGAGGCAGGGATCCTCCTGTCAATCAGTGGTGCTGGTCCTGGAGAGCAGAGAATGGATGTCTCCTCCAGTGATCCAGGCTCCCCATCCTCATCATGTGTAGCAGAGGGATGGAGCACATTGCTACATGGGGTTTATATATAAACACAGTGATACATAGTGACAGATGGGTGCAGAAATGACAAGTGGCAGGTGGAGGGGATGACCAGCGTGCCACAGCATTGTCATGACTCTGTGTTACCCTGCCTGCGCTCAGAATACATGGCCCACTTTATACAGCACCACCCATTGCAGAACAGAGGAGATCCAATGACCTGCATCGGCTGAGGGCCATTATACACTAAATCTATAATATATTGAGAGTTTGGCTAAGTTGGGTGTTAATTGTCTGGTACCATATTTGCAATATTAATTGATAAAAATTCCATGTTCCATTTTTGGTTTCTAGGATTCCAACCAATCAGGTCATAAGTCAATGTCCACATTCCATTTGTCTGTTCCTCCCAGGGGAACAAAGAGAATTAATGTGCAAACCCGAATCAGAGGACCCCCCCAGCACCGCAGCACCTGGGGCCGGTCCGGGGTTCGTATGTCTCCAAGGTCAACATGATCTGTATGCTTTCTGTAGGTGTCCTCCAACACTTGGTCGGTGTGTGAAGATGAAAGGGTTAAAATCCAGATATTCTACCATAGTGATTGCTTATTGTCAAAGTAATACTCCTTCATCAGGATAAACTCACTTTCCTCCAACACTTGTAAGACGTCCTGATAGGGAATGTGGATTGTGAGCCGCAATCAGGGTGGTGATTAGTGGCGTAATTTCAGGCCCAGGGGCCCCAATGTGAAAGCTCCAATGGGGCCCCCAATTATTGGAAATCTTTAATAGTATTAGTCTTTTTATATAGGCCAAAGGGACTTTTGGGGCCCCCCTAGGCTGCAGGGCCCAGGTGCGATCGCAACCCCTGCACCTATTGTAGTTACGCCCCTGATGGTGATGATGATATCTGTAAAGTGCTGTATATACCGACATACTAATTACTATATACAGGTGCATCTCAATGAATTAGAATATCATCAAAAAGTTACTTTATTTCAGTAATTCAACACATAAAGTGAAATGCATATATTATATAGAGCCATTACACACAGAGGGATTTATTTCAAGTGTTTATGTCTGTTAATGTTGATGATTATGGCTTACAGCCAATGAAACCCCAATGGTTATCTCAGAAAATTAAAGTAGGGAGGATGAAGGGTTAAAACCACACTTCCTCAAGACATCAAAGGGTGAATATAATATTGATTTATTATTCAACGCGTTTTAGGGCTGACAGATACGCCCTGAAACATGGCAATATGATATTGATTTTAGATGATGTTCTAATTCATTGAGATACTCTAGTAACTGAATATTATGGGGTTTGGTTATGTGTCAGTTTTAGAAGGAAAGAATAAAGGTTTGTTCACATGTAGCTTCTTTTATTCTTACGGATTCCCCCGCAATGATGCAAATGGATGCACTCACCCCCCCATTGTGCATGGCCCCTAGGGGTCGTGTCATTGACAAATGCATTCTGCGCATGCGCAGAACTTGGAGCGCCGGTGGGAAATCCGGATCCACTGGGATCTGAAGTCCGGGTCACTCTGTGACTCATAGGCCCTCATTGAGATTTCACCCGGGGTGCCATGGATCCAGGGGGTTCACGTTTTTTTTTCACAAAGACAAAATCGCAACAAGATGCAGATTTTGTCTCCATGAAAATTCTGTGACCCCCTGCATCCACTGCATCTAGGGCGAATCGTACTCAACTGGATGCACCCGCAAGTGTCTGCGGCCACTGATAGTCAACGGGCTAAACTGATGCGGGTGCACCTAGTTTATGATGCATTCACACAGATACCAACAAATGGCAGTGTGAAGCCTAAGTTCTCTCTTTCTTCCATTCTAAAACGTAATATAAAATGGAACCATCACAGACCGGATAATAAACGATGGGTCACTCTGCTTCCATTGGTAGCAGTTAGCCTGGCTTCACTCTTGTGGTCAGGTGTGATCAGGCTGAAAATGCGTCCGACTGCAACCGGGTTCATTGTGCGACCGTATACAACCACAGAGAGTGTCGGATCAGGCAAAAATAACCAGCTGCGGTTGCATACAGAGTAGGGCAGCACAGTCGTTGCGGCGTGGGACTTGAATGGGGTCGCGCAGTCTCTGTGGCACGATGCGGTAAATCACAGTTCATCAGTAAGGAACACTGACACTTGCTCACTCTGAACAGGTACTTTACGCCGGTAATCTGCAGTTTTACAGGGTAATGCAATTCTTTCAGCTGAGGTAGTGGACCGGTGTCCTGGTAGTGAGCAGTGACCCTCTGAAGCTCCACTGGTGTTCCTTCTCTATCACGTTCTCTGTCCTTTTCTGTGGTGCCCTGCACAATCCCACTTCTTGAACCAGCCCGTCAGGTGATATGGGAACCCTTTATCTCTCCAAAGGGGAACCCAACCCAGTCTAGCGCTTCTGGTGGAGACTGTGCTTGGTATAGGGCGATTGGATCGTGCTTCTAAGAGACATCACGCCGGTAATTTGCGGTTCAGGGATGGACGTCTGATCCACATCGGAGCCGGTACCCGCTTCGGACTGGGCCCGGATGATTCAGTTACACTCTATCTGCCCCTTTCTCTTCTGGGTCACCAGGTTGTGGTGCTCTCCCTGTTACTTCTCCTCTTTTACACTGTCTTCTCACTCGTACTCTTCTCAACTCCTGTTCTCCTGCTCTGCTTCTTCTCACTGTTCCTACCTTCCCCACTCACTTTATAACCTAGCTTCTCCACCCACCAGGACCGGTTACCCTAGTAACGGGCGTCTGATTGGTCCCCTAGGTGTATGTGTGTGGTGCTGGAGCCTCAGGCTTCTACTACCCCCTACCAAGACAAAGCATACTGCACCTTCTGTTAGGGGTGCAGTACCTTTTGTAGCACGCTGACTAGCGGGGCGCTACATATATATCAGTGCACAGGGGGGCTAGAGTCATGGGGGACCCCTTCCCTGAATGCAGCAGGCAGTGGTGCATTTACATTGCCATGCAACAGGGGGTGACAAGTCCTCTTTAAATGGGACTGATTAATGGAAAGTGAATAGGGGATAGTGAATGACGACTGACATTACTTCTCTCGCTAATAATCTCCCAGACTCTCAAAGGGTCACCTCCAAAATGCAAATTCAGCAACTTAAACATTTATATAGGGGACTTCCGACTTAGTCCCTTTAAAAATTATACCAGTAATGTAAATTTTAATGTTGTAGTTGCTGAAAACTGACTCTTATCTCATTTGAAATGACGGCACTTTGGTGCACCCTTGGTGTAGCCGAGGTCTGTGCGCTGTGCGACGACTTTTTTTTGCGTCTTGAGCTGTTTTTATCGCCCGTTATTGCATTCTTATAGCAATGTTGCTGCGACCAAACAAACGTAATTTTTTTTCTGTTACACAGTTTACAGATCTGATTAATTGATTTTATATTTTGATAGATCGGGCATTTCTGAACGCAACAATACCAAATGTGTGTAGTTTTTTTTACATTTATTTTAATAGTTTTATTTCCAATGGAGCAAAAGGGGGGTGATTTGAACTTTAGTGTTGTGTTTTGTTTTTATATTTTGAAAAACTTATATTTTTTTTTTCTTTATTTATTTTACTTGGCCCACTGGTTGGCCTCAGCACTCCACTGTCTGATCGCCTCCCCTGTGTTCGGATGGCTACAGCCCATCTGAACATAGGGTAAATGATCAGTTTCTGCTGGTGACCTCACTGGGACATCGCCAGCAGGAAGTGATTCCATACAGCTTCCGGGGTCATTACTGGACCCGGCGCTGTGAAGGTAACAGACAAAGGTGCCTTGATCGCATCACAGGATCTCCGATCCCGACGGAAAACAACGCGATCCCCGCTACGGGGCTTTTGGATTGCACTGTGAGTGATTAAGGGTGGCGTCACACCTGGCGACGGCACCGTCGATGTATTAGGCGATGTAGGGGCGTGGCCTATCAGCACCTAATGTAAAGGGGTGATGTTGGCGCCTCTGAGTGGTCACCTGGTTTCACATCAGTGATGTGAAACCAAGCTGCCGATCTGGGGCGATGTGTCCACATCGCCCATGTAAATGGCCGCCGGCGACCTGACAGGCGATGGGAGCCATAGGCTCCCATTGTACTGCATCGCCGCTGGGGTTTAGAGACACCCCGGTGGCGATGCCGCCTGTCAGATCGCCAGCGCGTCGCTGGAGGTGTCGCCCCATGTAAATCGGGGACGGCGACCCTGGCGGGGCGCCAAAGGCGTGCGCGCTCCCCGCCAGTCGCCGCCGACATCTGACGGTACCCTAAGGGTCACAACACCACCGATCGGATTGCTGATCGGATTGGTGGTGATAGCTGCACATCTCAGCTGATGAGATCAGCCGTGATGTGGCGGAGCAGCATCAGGGGGCGAGATACATATGTATGTCCTTGGTTGGAAAGGAGTTAAAGTGCTTTTTATTCCCAACACTGGAAACAACCAATGTCTCAATGTCGGTATTATATCTCTCTCTTGAGTTTCACTCATTTCCAAAACTCCTGCACATATTCATGGAGTATCGTATCTCTGCTGTCATATCGCCGCATAACAAGAGATAAGGTCTAGGATTGCTGGGTGACAACGCTTTTCAGCTGTAATAAAATGGTTGGTTTAGTTGGATGTTTGTTTGGAAAAAAATGTTCAGTTACATCATTGCTTATTCCGAACTCTAGAGCCTGTGCAATGAAACCTTCCTAAATTCTTCACCATTGTATAACAGGAAGGTTTTCTGGAAAGTCTCGGTGACAGCACTGTAGGCTATGTGCCTTCAGGCTGAGTTCACACGTCCAGTAATCATCTGCTAGATCGGATCCAGAACAATCCATTGTGCAAACACTAATTTTTTTCGTCCATTTTGAAAAAATTGATTTTGCCGGATCCATTTTTTTACATTTGAGTCTATGGAAGCGGATCAGTTAGGGCGGTTTCACACTGGCGTTATTCTGTCTTGCGTTGAAATCTTGGGGCATCCTGATCAGGCATGTGTCCCTATACTTAACATGGGGCCCCGGGACATCAGGTGGCACCAGGTATTTGACGGAAGCAGATGAGTGCGTCGTTTTGTGTTACCTCTGGCCGCATCATGTTACCATTTTGGGTCGCCTGAAAAATCCGGATGCATGAAAACGACATTGATATCAATGTTGCTGCATCCGGGCTCAGGATGGGATACGTCCAAGCCGGATCAGTATTTCACACCGAGCATGCCCAGAGTAGTATGTTCATATACCTGGGTCTCTCTCTCTATCTCTCTTCCTGCAAATTCATAGTGAAAATGTAATTTCTATAACAAAACACAGAGACGGATCAGGACAACACGCATGCACAACTGATACAACCGCAACCTTTTTTTTGGCCTCATCCGGAACCTGATTAGCAGGGGCTGGCTGGCAAATTTCGGCCAGGGGGTCAAGCACATAGCAGTTGCCCATGGGCAGTGAGCTTCAGGGGCAGAGCGTCCTCCCAGACCAACATTACAGATGGCTGGGTGGCCCCAAAACTGCAGCTTGACCACTGGCCTGGGGGGCATCTGCCTCCCTGCCCCCTGGGCCAGCCCCTGCTGATCATGCAAAAAAAACCCCACTGCTATAGCATGTGTTTTACATGCATTAGCGCATGTGGTACACCCATTTGGGTTCTGATCAGGACCAAACGCAGGTGTGAACCCAGCCTTAGGCTGGAAACACACTGTCCAAGTGACATGCGAGTTACTTGCATGAGTCTCGGCTCATTCACCCCGCACGACCCCTGCCTCTATGGGTGGGATACTGTCAGTGGTATGTTTTTCTATGTAGCTCCACTGCTCGCGTCCAGAGAGGGGGAGGCCATCCCGGGTGAATGATACGAGACTCTTGCGAGTAACTCGCATGTCACTCAGACAGTGTGTTTCCAGCCTTACCTGATCGCTATTTATCTTTCATTTGAAACTGATCCAGTAAGACAAAAAACGGATCCTTTACAAGTAACACAAAAATGAATGCTGAATAGCGATCAGTTACCGGATCCGTTCTCCATAGACTCCAATGTTAAAAAAAAAAGCAGATCCAGCAAAAATCAATTTTTTCAACACGGACCATGAAGGTTGCACTTGCAGAACTTTTCTGCCAATGGATCTCTGCTGGATCCTTTCTAACAGTGGATTACTGAGTGTGAACTCGGCCTTACGTTACACTTTTGTCCACCTTCTACCATTCCAAGCCTTTGATCACAAACTGTTTTTTTCGTGTCTGTTTTTTAATAAAAATAAAAGCTGTTTTTTACAGTTCCAGTGAAACCTATGAAAATCTGAGTCGGTCGACAGGGTAGGGGGTACTTGGATACCGGGACTGATGGTTACTTCGATGGGGGATCACGGCTGGTCGGGTCCCGGTTCCGTGCCCTGGACCCTCAATGGTGGGGATGTTGGGGGATGATGATGATGGATGAGGGAATGGAAACGTGACGCCACCTGTGGTACCTGGTAATGTGGATACCAGCACTGCGGCCGACCACTAAGATGATGGAGGTGTGCTCAGAGTAGTACAGCTCCCCACAGGTGGAGCTTTACCTCAGGGCAGCGGGGCGGATGAGGGGAGTAGTAGTCCTCACCTCTTGATACTGAGGCCCTTGGGGAGCCGGAGGAAAGGAGCACAGACACCGATTCAACTCAAACTTTTCTTTATTGGTACGGCAGATGATACAGTACACAGTCACAGCCTGATGTAGCGGGGACGTAGTCACAGATTTGAGGTAATTTAGCAGTCTGTCGGTGGTACCCTCTTACAACACTCGGGGTCTGTGTTCCTCTTTACTCTCATACACCACTCTGAAGAGCTCCTTCGCCAGTCCCCTGGTCTGTTACTATTAGGTACGGTCAGTTCCTTACCGGTACGGACAGGAGCGACAGTACAGTAATCCTCCCGCCACCGGAATTCAGTCCTTTCCCTAACGTGTCTTGGACCTTTTTGGAACTGAGGAAGAGGTGCAGTCTGTGGCGCTATGACTCCCTTCTGTCGGTCCCACAGCTTGTCGGTTCACAGTCAGGGATAGATCTCCGACTGCCTCGGCTCCGGTATGCCGGTGTCGAACCCGGACTCTCCAGCCAGCTCCAACTGGTCCTGGATTGTCCCCTCCATTTCTGGGTCAACCCTCTCCAAGGAAGTGCTCTCCTGTCAAGAACGCTGTCAGGCACGTCCTCTCTGGCTGCCTTCCCAGCACTGTCACTCAAGTCTCCCACTGTGCTCTAAGCTCCACCCCCTGGACCTACTGAATATAGGGTCCCTATGCTAAGGTGGCCTAGTGTATGGGTGCTTATGACAGACTCTGTATGAAACCCCGGAGGCACTACACTTTCTGTTTGGGGTGCAGTACCTCCCTGTGGCACCTAGCCATAGGGGCACCACAAATCCAGAAATCTCCTGACTCTGCAGCATTTTTTAATCTGCAGATTGTCAAGTCTTTCAGCCTTTTTAATGAGACAATGTGAAAACGCCGCAACAAAGGCAGTAAACGGGCTTCATAGAGTTTTTGCTGAACTCTTGAAAAACATAAATTAAATAACATTTACATATAAGTTTATTACACATACAGTTGCATCTCAATAAATTAGAATATCATCAAAAAGTTAATTTATTTCAGTAATTCAATGCATAAAGTGAAAAGCACATATTATATAGAGTCATTACACACAAAGAGGGATCTATTTAATGTGTTTATTTATGTTAATGTTGATGATTATGGCTTACAGCCAATGAAAATCCAAAGGTTGTTATCTCAGAAAATTAAAGTAGGGAGGTTGAAGGGTCGGAGAGATAAAATATGACCTAAATAGGTATCAGAGGCTTCACCTTGTGTGGTTGTGAGAGTCACAACCACTATAAAAGCAGATCACGACTGCTGCAGTCCCCAGCGTGGTGACTATAGAGTAGGGAGGATGAAGGGTTAAAAACTACCCTGCCGTATTCCACAAGACATCAAAGGGTGAATAGAATATTGATTTATTAGTTGATGCGTTTCATGGCTCCCTGAAACAGCCGTAAACATGGCAATATGATATTGATTTGTCCTGAGGAAGGGGCCAGGGAGCCCTGAATTACGTTGACTAATAAATCAATATCATATTCACATTATATTATTATTATTATTTATTATATAGCGCCATTATATTCCATGGCGCTTTACATGCTAAAAGGGGCAGACTAGGACAAGTAACATAGTAACAATACAAGTAACAATAAATGTGGACAATTCGGTCGTACAGATACAAGAGGGGAGAAATCCTGTCCGCGAAGGCTCACAGTCTACGAGGGGCGGGTGGGGATACAGTGGGAGGGGGAAGTTCCAGTCGTGAGGTGGTGTGGTGGACCTGGTCTTATTGCAGGTGGTAGGCTAGGCAGAACAGGTGGGTCTTCAGGCTTCTTTTGAAGGTTCCCAGGGTAGGAGAATGTCTGATGTGTTGGGGCAGTGAGTTCCAGAGTCTGGGTGAAGCACGGGAGAAATCCTGTATGCGGTTGTGCAGGAGGAGATGAGGGGGGAGTAGAGGAGAAGCTCTTGGGAGGATTGCAGGTTGCGTGAGGGTAGGTATCGGGAGACCATGTCAGAGATGTATGGAGGGGACAGGTTGTGTATGGCTTTGTATGTCATGGTTAATGTTTTAAATCGGGATCTCTGGAAGTAGGGAGCCAGTGAAGGGCTTGGCAGAGGGGGGAGACAGGGGAGTAGCGGGAGGATAGATGGATTAGGCGGGCAACGGAGTTCAGGATAGATTGGAGAGGTGCAAGGGAGGTATTGGGGAGGCCGGTAAGCAGGAGGTTGCAGTAGTCGAGGCGGGAGATGATGAGAGCGTGAATAAGGGGTTTAGCAGTGTCGTGGTCAAGGAAAGTGCGGTGATCCTATAAGTGTTTTTGAGCTGGAGTCGGCAGGAGGTGGCGCTTGAAGGAGAGGGAAGAGTCAAGGATTACCCTGAGGCACTTGGCGTGGGGGACTGGGGAGAGAGAGCAGTCATTGACGACAATGGATAGGTCAGGTAGTGAGGGGGAGCGTCTTGGGGGTAAGACTATGAACTCGGTTTTGTTCATGTTCAGCCTAAGGAAGTGAGCAGAGAAGAAGGATGAGATGGCGGACAGGCGGTGTGGAATTTTGGATAGTAGAGAGGTGATGTCAGGACCAGACAGGTAGATCGGGGTGTGTCGGCGTAGAGGTGGTACATTAGCAGATGTATAAAAGAGGGAGCTGGGATCCAACTGAACCCCTCTCTCCATTATTTCTGGTTGAACTCCGGATGATTGTTTGGCCCTTTGTGCCCTTTTCTTGCCTTTTTGACCCAACAGGTTCTCGCCATCCAATAAGAAAATGAATGTGACTAAGGGCCCTTGGAGACATAACGAACAGCATGAGATTAAACATGGACTTGTCATATGTGCTTGGCATCTGTAGCTGGATTTTCACACTTGGACTCTAGATGACCGCTCCTGTTCACTGGCTTATGTGCACTAATTAGATCAGTGGAGCTAAGTGATTCCATCATGTGAGCCGTAAAGCCGCAGACATCACACAGGCAGCACATTCACCATTAGATGTGTCTGCTCCTGTCCTGCACACACTGGCCGTATTCATCCTCACATATGTCTCCTAATGGGCAGTGTGCCCCCGCCACTTGTCTCTATCACATTATGTATGTACAGCCTGTGATCTGACTTCTTGCGTGAGAAGTCCGGCGCGTTTCAAGATTTAAAAATGCCATTGTCGTTTAGCTTTTATTCTGCAAATGTCATAAAAGAAATGAGAATTAGTCTTCTTTCCTATTAAAAGAATACAAGCTGTCGGGGGTTAACCAGTCTTGTCGGAATAATGGAGGGGATACAGTGGTTAATCTGCTCATTTGTACCATTTCCCGCTGTGGCTGAGTTAAGGTGGTAAAGAGGGAAAAGACTGGCTTAATAATGTGCTCTACTGCAGTAAGAGCAGTGGGGGGAGGCTCCTGCTGCAGCCCGTTGTCTTAGAATGTAAACACAGGCCAGTGAGGAGGTGAAGGGATATGATGGATCTTCAGAGAGCCATGACAAAGAACTCCTTATATATTTCTTACTTTAAGAAAAAGGTGCAAACTAAAAGGGTTGTCCACTACTAAGACAACCCCTGCAGATTTCACGTGTCTTTCCCAGGTAAAATACAAAAGCCAATACTCCACTTCCACTGGTGTCAGTAATGGAGAGTGCAGGACATTATGATGTCACGTGAGCCCCGCGTCCAATCACTACCGGCTTCTGTCTCCTCACCTTCGGACCAATGAGTCAATCCACAGAAAGTGACGCTGCGGCTGCCAATCACTGCCTGCTGATTGCTGCTGTGTCGTAAGGCGGGAGAAGGAAGTGTGGCACCCTGTCATCTGTTGGGCACCACAGAACTCCTTGGGGCATGAATGGAGCTAACAGCAAGCATCACTCAACAACACTTACACCTTAGGACACCTGGTTTCACCCCGAGCCTCTAGGGGGAGCTCCACTGGTCACTTTGAGCCAGTTCCCACTATAAATAGAGTCTTGGAGGGAGAAACATCAGAGTGTGCAGACGCTAGGAGAGCTCCAGGTTGTGTATAATCTCTGACTTATGAGACACACACCAGGCCTAGTCAGCCTATCTACCAGTGAGGAAACCCTTGCAATTGGGGTAATAGGAAAGGAGAGCATCTTTCAGGGACAACAGAGTTACTTTAACTCTTCCCTCATCATCCGGTTACTGGAACCGAAGCTGTGAGTGCTACCCAGCCACCACAGAGAACCAGCCCATCTAACAGGAGGTTTAGCCACCTGTTCCACCTGAAGCACCTACCTACGAGAGCCCAGGGAAGAGTACTGATTCTGCTTAACCCCTTTTACAGTGCCCTCAGTGCTGACACCCAGGTGAAATCCGTTCCATTGAACACCCTGCCTGGTCCGGCTGGATTCCACATCCACCCGACCTTAGCACTAGAAGTACAGAGAGAAGGAAGCCTACACACCGCTTGCTGTGAACCTCCAGGAGTGTTGACTTCACTATCCCGGTCTGGTGTACCTGATTATCACCAGTAAATGTACCTAAAAGACTCTGGAGTGTCAGTGTTTGATTCCTGGACTTAACAGCAGTACTACCGCAGCTGCCTCACATCTTGTGCAGCTCCGGGGACTCCCGCTCATCCTGTGGGGAGCATCCCATCTTGCTGCCTAACATCCCTCGGAGGCCTAGCAGCGCCGGTACAGTTACCGGAACACCCGCAGGTGGCGTCACAAGACAAGATCTAATCCCTAACTGTTCAGCCATCCCCCCTATTGATCTGGACCACCGGGCCCACAGCCGCAGGCGCGGTTCCGTGACAGAGGAGAGTCAACGCCTGCGACGTGCAGAACCCGGCTACGGTGAGTCAGAAGCTGGCGATGATTGGGCGCGGGGCTCGCGAGAGGTCACAATGTCATGTGAGTACCGGAACCTTGATTACCGATAGCGCTGGAACTCACGGTAGGTGAGTACAGGCTCTGTGACCTTGGGGAAACAAGTGGATTCAGAAGAGGTTATTCTAGTAGTGGATAATCCCTTTGTGGAAGTGATTATTTGTAAAGAAACCTGAACCAGGGGCAACATGAATCGGAGACCGGCTGCATTATTGTAGCCAGGTTTGTTTCACTCTGAAGCGCTCCGGTATTTCAGATAAAATAAGCTTAGAGATGCCGGCTAGGGATGATGTGTCTAGTATAACTAGTCCACCAAGAGTCCGGTCCTGATTCATAAACATAAGGAAAGACCGGTTTAGGGTGAGTGGGGAGAGAGAAACCTCCATGACCTGCCTCTTGGACTTGTCATCTTAGCCTAGCTTCACACCATGGTTTTTGGCTGTCAGGGTGGATCTTGTTTTTTGCAGCATCACCCTGACAGAACCTGACAGGACAGGATGTGTAGAACGTATGGTCCTGGATCCTGTTTTTTAGGATTCCTTTTCTGCCACTGTCCATGGTGCTGAAGTCTGCCTGTGTCTGCTCTACCGCTGTCCTTGGTGATGACGTCTGCCTGTGTCTGCTCTACCACTGTCCATGGTGCTGAAGTCTGCCTGTGTCTGCTCTACCGCTGTCCTTGGTGATGACGTCTGCCTGTGTCTGCTCTACCACTGTCCATGGTGCTGAAGTCTGCCTGTGTCTGCTCTGCCGCTGTCCTTGGTGCTGAAGTCTGCCTGTGTCTGCTCTACCGCTGTCCTTGGTGATGAAGTCTGCCTGTGTCTGCTCTGCCGCTGTCCATGGTGCTGAAGTCTGCCTGTGTCTGCTCTGCCGCTGTCCATGGTGCTGAAGTCTGCCTGTGTCTGCTCTGCCGCTGTCCTTGGTGATGAAGTCTGCCTGTGTCTGCTCTGCCGCTGTCCATGGTGCTGAAGTCTGCCTGTGTCTGCTCTGCCGCTGTCCATGGTGCTGAAGTCTGCCTGTGTCTGCTCTACCGCTGTCCATGGTGCTGAAGTCTGCCTGTGTCTGCTCTGCCGCTGTCCTTGGTGATGAAGTCTTCCTGTGTCTGCTCTGCCCCTGTCCTTAGTGATGAAGTCTGCCTGTGTCTGCTCTGCCCCTGTCCATGGTGATGAAGACTGTCTGCGTCTGCTCTGCCGCTGTCCGTGGTGCTGAAGTCTGCTTGTGTCTGCTCTGCTGCTGTCCATGGTGATGAAGTCTGCCTGTGTCTGCTCTGCTACTGTCCTTGGTGATGAATTCACAGCCATTGCTAGAAGTAGTGCTGTCCATGGTGCTGAAGTTTGCACGGCAGGGTTTCTGAGCATGCTCTGTACTGAAAATCAGATCCAGGAAACGTTCTCATTTTTTTCATGGATCCGGCGCCCATAGGCTCCCATGTTATGAGCACTGGATCGCCCTGGATCTGTTTCTGTCCGGTTTTGTCCGATTTTTTTTTTTCTCTCCGGAGCCCAAAAATGCTGCGGGAAGGAGAGAAACCCGGAAAAAAACGAATCCAGCACAGAATACACGAAACCGGATGGCCAAATCTGACCCATCCGGCACCATAGGGATACATGGGAAAACTAGATCCTGTTCTGTGGTTCACCGAAATAGGACATAAAAACAGAGAAAAAAATCACCAAAAATTGCCAGGTAAATTCCCATTGCACCTAGCAGCAGCTGCCAGCTCCCCTGAGAGGCAACACAGGTGTCTGTATACCGGTACTCAGTCACCTGCAACCCACAGTGGGGGCGGTTGTGGCACCAGCGTCCGGCCATGCTGTCAGGGAGGTGACTGGTGGCATTTAAAGACACAAGGTTACCATAGGGCTCTGCCACTCATGATGCATGCAAGGCATAGTGTCAGAGCAGCCTATTGGTCACGCCCTTCTATTAGATCAGGCGGGCTGCTCCGCACTGATTACATGCCTCACACAATGACAGGCGCCCCCCAGAGGGCCCAGCTACAAACTGCAGATAAAAAAAGTGCAATAAAACACTAAAGATGAAAATGTGGGGTGTTTGTGGATATTTTGGCCAAAATATGTAAGCTTGTAACCCACCGTCAAGGGCCCTCACGCTTACAAGTCCTAACCATATGCTTGTCGCCATATGTATATCTACTATTCTGTGGTTCACCGAAATAGGACATAAAACCTTGTGTCTTTAAATGCCAGCAGTCACCTCCCTGACAGCATGGCCGGACGCTGGTGCCACAACCGCCCCCACTGTGGGTTGCAGGTGACTGAGTATCGGTATGCAGACACCTGTGTTGCCTCTCAGAGGAGCTGGCAGCTGCTGCTAGGTGCAATGGGTATTTACCTGGCAATTTTTGGGTGATTTAGATCCTGTTCTGTCCTGTTCAAACCTGATGCACAAAACCATGGTGTGAAGCCAGCCTAAGTAGGAATTTTGGAGTGACACATACAAGGTTACAATAACGCAGCCCCCGATCAGGCAGCATGAATCAGATAACAAGTTCCCCTCGTTCATACAAAGCCTTGTGACATGAGCATAAATGTCGGTTAGGACATTACTTCTAAAGGTAATGGATTTCTCAAATAGACTGTATATTTCCAGTATGATTAAAGGGAATCTGTCAGCAGGTTTTTGCTTTGTAATCTGAAGACAGCATGCTGTAAGGGTTAACACACAGATTTCAGCCACGCCTCTCTTATTGCACTTTGTGTTGTATACCTGCTACGTTTGTTTTAGCACCAGTAGCTTATCATTACTCAGACACAGCATACTGTGAGCCCAAGTCTGGCACACCCCCTGTTGTGTTAAGCAGCTCACTGTCTATAGACTTTGTATACAGAGCTTGGTGTGGGCAGGGGCTGCTCTCTCAGCTCTGCTGCATTGTTAAATCTCGGATTGTGACAAAACTGCTGCAGCCAGCAATCTCAGTGATACATCATTGGTTTACGGTCTCATTTACTATATACTATTGCATCTTAATTAATAGAAATAAACATATGAAATAGATCCCTCTGTGTGTAATGACTCTATATAATATATGTGTTTCACTTTATGTATTGAATTACTGGAATAAATGAACTTTTTGATGATATTCTAATTCATTGACATGCACTTGTGTATCATGCTGCTCTCAGATGAGGTTGCAAAAACCTGCTGACAGATTCCCTTTAAATATTTCCATTCTTGCAGTTCACATGACGTCGCATATAAACCATCATCAGAGGAAGATGAAAGGTGACGCAGTTTGTAATTGGGAAGAAGAACGTGTCATGTCACTGTAGTGTGTGAATGGCTGTCAGTGTGTGGTGTCCTCTGTGGATCAGCGCTTACATTAGAGCCGTGAGCCACCTCCTGCTGCCGTCACTTTTGCAGAATAATGGGGGAATCAGGGTCTGGGGGCAGAATACTGTGCAGTGATGGAGTTTACCTGTCATTCTACCATTGCTAGAAGGGACATATGTCAAGAACCAGATGATCAGGAGCCAAGAATAGGGACAGCAACATATTATGATACAACGGTAACAGTCATAAGGGGCAATACTCATCTTGCAAAAAATAAATTTAATAATTTTAATAATTTATCTTTAATTTTGGTTTCAAGTAATAATTATTTACAAAATCACACATTTCTGATCAATGCCACTTCCACCGCAGAGGCCAGATGTATTTTATGTGTCGAGGTGGAGCCATAACCCATGATGATTGATGGGGTGTAAGAGGGCTGTGAAGCTCAGAGGGGTACGGTATTTGCAGGGGTGTATTTAGAATAGGTGCAGAGGTGGCAATCACACCCGGGCCCTGGGGCCCCAAACGTCCCTTTGGACTGTAGAAAAAGACTAATGCTATAAAAGCTTTTTTATTGGGGTGGGGCAGGGGTGCGGGTTTGTGTGGGGGGGTGCAGGTTTGAGGGGGCGGATTTTGGGGGGGGAGCGAGGGTGGGGGCGGTGGCAGGTTTGGGTTGGGGGGAGGTGTTTGGGGCCAGGTTTGATGCATATAGTGGACACACAGCTTATAACTGGGTTTGGCTGGTTTTGTGGTTGAGTCTGTCATGTGGGGTACACCTATATAGTGTCCAACTTGCCCGCCGTAACTAATAGGCCACAAGTTCAGAAACGGTGCAGATTGTCATGCCCGCCGCATCTGGTGCCACTAATAGGCTGCTGTTCAGACACTATGTGTATACCACACTTATCTGTATGACTGATTCTCTAGGCAGCCTTATTGGTGTGCAATTGTGTAATAAGCTGCTCCCCTCTATTTAAAGGATGTAAGCGGCCGGACTATCTACTTGATGCACCATTGCGGCCCCCAGCTCCCACCTGGTGAGTTCCCTGCACCTATCTTATGCAGGATTAGTTTGATTAGTTTAGATCCGTAGCTGTCCGCGTCAAATAACGTGGAGCTGTATGGAGCGCGGATCAAACGGATCCCTGAAAAATATGAATCCGTTGTGCTGTACTGAGCATGCTCAGAAGCAAGGCACAGCTCCTCCCAGCCCTATCTATGGTGCTGATGACGGATCCGTGGCATCGGTGGCATCCGTTGGCACAGACCAGCGCCTGTCATGTGATCCTTCAAATTCAAGGAACCAGGGGAGGTTCAACCAGTTGGGCTTCTATAGATCGCTGGAATGAAAAGCCACAGATGAACTATTGAGAAAGTATGGGAGAATGCTCCACAATTAGCTGATTAGCAGAAACATTGTAATAAAGCTGATTGATATTGATGTATGGTCACACAGAACCAGGGGTAAAGATAGGGACTTTTTTCAGTGACTTGTTTACAAGAATGAATACATGATGGAACGATGTGCACTGGAAAAGTGTTATCATACCCTAAATTTATCATTTAAAGTAACAAAGTGTCAATCTGGCTGCATTGTGGTGTGGAGCCAGATGCTTCTTCTCTAGGCTTTGGTGGTGGTTCTGGCTTTGTTAATACTTTGCAGAGATCAATGTCTTGTATCATTTTACCATTGTTGAGGATTGTTATCTTGGTCCAAATTACAGCATGTACATAGTCATTTAGTTGGAGATCAAATTATTTTCTAAAGGTTTTAATAGCTGACATGACCTCTAGGAATTTCAAGCATTTTATTACATGGTATTAACAAAGATCTCACCACCTGTTGTTCACAATTTCCAGTAACACTCAGTATAGGGCCGGCTCCAGAGAAAGAGTCTCAGTGGGCCCTCTTAAAACATAACCACAATTCAAGGTTATATACTAAAAAGACTATGTATATATCAGTCCCTATAAATATAATCCTCCCTCGTGCACTCTCATCTTGTCTCTCCATGTGCTGTCTCTCCTCCTGTACGCGGTCTTCTCCCTCCGTGCGTTCACTCACCCCGTTGTACCTTCTCTCTCCCCCATGTGCTTTATCTTGTGTGCTGTCTTCCCTGTGTGCTCTCTCCCTCGTGCACTCACTCACCACTACGCTGTACAACAAGGGCAATGTCCGGACCATTGGTGGCTTATAAATAGTAATAAGCCACCAGCAGAGACCAGTGATGTCACTTGCAGGGCAGTGCTGATCTCCAGCTTTGCCATATAGTGACACCGCACTGCTTCCAGTTTATTACTATTTATAAGTCACCAACAGTCCGGACACTGCCTTTGTTGTACAGTTCAGGGGGAGAAGACAGTGCACAGGGAGGGGGAGGTTGACAGTTACTCTGGGCCCCACACATTATTAGTAGCTGGGGACACACCCTTCCGACAAACAGTGCAGATGGTGTACCCTACAGCAAGTGGGCCACCCTTTTTGTCCAGGGCCCCAGCACTTTCCCAGGTGCGCCAGGTGGTGATACCAACCCTGACTGAGTATATCAGGATGATTTTTCTGAATGTATTTTATGTGCAGTAATTTTCATGCAGATTGGATGGTCATTCAGCCACTGAAAAAGTGCCAAAGAAAAACATAATGACTTGGGCTCCGTTCCTATGTGGCTCCTCTTCCTACATGCTGCATCGTGGTCTACCAATGATTACTGTAAAGACAGATCCAACAATTGCTTTAAAGGGACACTGTCAGGTCGTTTTTCAGTATGATACTAATATTACCCTTGAATAGGGCCTGGGCAGACCTTTTAAAAACATGTAAAATCATTATTGTACTGTTTGTAGTTTCCATGTTATCAGCATTGTCAGACCCTGCAGAGAGCTCCTGGATTAGACCTCTCCATTAGAAGCAAACAGGAATAGTCCAGCTGCTGTATAAACTGTCATGTAATTATGCTCTCCCTCTCAGCATCTCTCTCCTCCCTCTCTCCTCCCTCTTCCCTATGCTCTCAGTGCAGTGTAATTTCAGTTCCTATAGTAGCTTCTGTGCTGTTGAGGACAAGGAGGAAGAGAGCTATTGCTGGTCTGACTTATCTATATTCCATTTGTTTCTGTAAGCAGGGATCCCTGCTGTGACAGGTTCTGTGTTGTATTTTACCTCTTTCTTGGCTGTAGACTCAGAGGGCAGAGAAGAGAATACAGACTCCCTCCATACACACTGATGCCCTGTGCAGTAATGTGATGTGAATATGTCACATGCATATTTATGCCATGGGGAGTGGACAGCAGAGAATTAAGTGAATCATTCACTGTGAGTGACAGATGGAATGAATCTCTTTATTTTAAGTTTACAGAAGATAGGAGGGGGATATAAATAAAAGAAATACATGAATTGAGAGAGTTTAGAGCGAGGAATTAGAAAATAATAGCAGATACATATGGATTTTTGACCTGACAGTTTTCTTTAAGCGTATGGTGATGATAGGCCCCTATAGTCGTTATGCTAGAGTTATCCAAACCCGCTGATAACAGTGGGATTAGCCAACAGTCAAATGTCTACAAAGGCCTGACTCTCCCCCGACAGAAGATGTCAGAGAGAGAAGGATTCTGGCATTGAAATTTCAAGGTCCGATCCTTTTGTAGTCTCTGGAGGACCTACACATCCATTATTTACCCAGACAGCCCATTGATTTTAATAGATACTATGCAATGCCTCATTTGTCCTGTAGAGGTGCTGCAGGGAAGATGAACCCTTTCTTTTCATTAATGATCAACCATCATCTCAACATTATCTGATCAACTAATCATTCTAAGAAGGTTACGTCCAAGGTAGACAATCCCTTTATGAATTTTTCCCATCCTGATTTTTGTAGTTCCAGCAAAATATCATCTATATAGCGGTTAACTCCGCCAGACCCAGTAACATCTGACATTTTCATTATTTTTCACTTTACTCCACGATATAAATTGGGAATGATGTTAGAATACGTTCAGCGATGAAGGAAATAACTAAATTACAGTAATTTGCTCTTTTCCACTTTCTGTTCTTTATAACGTTACTTATTTTATTTGTAATGTAATATTAACCAAGAACAGCAAATCAAATGGATCCGGCAATGTTGTTCTTGTTAAAAGCTTGGAGGGAGATATATTATTATTACCGATGCATCATCTGAACACGTGCCAGTCTTTCCCCCAGTACGGCAGGCGCCATGTTCCTTACTTTTTGACAGTTTTCTACATTAAAGGGAGTCAAATCTTTTTCCAAATTTGTACAAGTCTGCAGTCCTCTCCGTTTTTCAGACACATTCACATTTGGGTGGCATCATCTTCATGGCCGATCTTCTTGGCAAGGAGAGCGGCGCTTACAAGCTCTTTGCTATCAAGCTTGTAAGTGCTTGGCCAGATCTCAAGTTGTAGCACTGGAGAATGCACAGTTAAGACCCGCTGTGTCTCCTGATAAGCTGGGGGGGCTGTACTCAAGAAGGTATTCTAACAAAATATCTCTGAATATAGAGATTTGGATATGCATTACTGCTAAGAAAATACATTCAATAAATGAGCAGTAATAGTAATGCATGTCCAAATCCCTATACTTAATGTTTGCATGCCTTACTGTTTCAGAGTGCTGCTGTTTATAGGTTAAAGTATATTTCATGTTCAGCTTTGCACCACACTTCTTTGTTAGGAAGTGCCATCAGATTTCTCATTTTAGACTATGGGATCATTTCTGCTAACCAAGCACTCCTTCCCACGAGCTTAAGTCAATTTAAATTATCCATTAGTAGATTACTATCCGCCCATAAATTGTGGATTTTAGAGGCTTTATAGGTAGGGACCCAGCAAGGAGATACGCCTTGACATGGCTGCTGGGCTCACATAAAACTGGCTTTTTTTTATGCACTGTTTCCATTTTTAAATATATTTCCTTAGCAGTAATGCATGTCCATATTTACGGTATATATGCAAAGATTGGTACAGGTTCCTCAAATCTGCAGTTTTCACATCGCTCTTCTGTGTATTATCACATTAGATTTCATCTTATTAAAGGCTGCAATGCTGTAGGGTGAAATCTGTAGCCAAACATGTAATGAAAATCCAAAAGTGACACATTAATATTTTTGTTGCAGATATGTCATTAGTTTGTAATAGAATCTGCAGCAGCCGTGACATAAAGGGAAGATTGTGGGCCCCAATGCAAAAATTCCAATAGGGCCCCCAACTGTCATAGTTCTTTAATAGTAGTAGTCTTTTCACATAGGGCAAAGGATCAGCAACTGCAGATGATCTGACGTATGTTCTGGCAAATTATCCAGTGATTTCTACTTCTGTCATGAGTGTGTCCTGTCCTAGGGAGACCATTAACCTGAAGGTCACAACACCTTATGGATGGCAGGTCTATAACTTGTTTTTAATGTAATATATTTTGTTTTGATGCTGCAGGGCTAAGGAATCCTTCCTGTCTGGTTGTCCTTTGTAAGACTTAATCTCAGATGCAGTATCATGACCACTCCCCTCTGCTATAAAGAGTCATGTGTCTTACCATCTGACGCTGGTGATAGAGTCCTTGCTATACTGACCTCATTAAAGTTGTCTGTCTCTGAAAAAGCTTTAGTGTTGTTATAATTGTAGTTGTCCCCTGCTGAAGATTCACTGAAGTTCTTCTGTTGTGTCTTTCACTACCTACTTGTTTCACATTTCTCGTGTTGATTTTATTGTAGTAGTTGTACTAGTGTCTAACTGGCCTACTCACTATCCAGGGTAAGTGCCAGGTCAGCAAGTGCTTAGGCTCATGATGGTAACGAGGAGAAGGACCCTTATAGGGATGTTAGGCAACGCAGGGTTTTGCTTCAGGTGAGTGTTTGGAGGTGAACCCTGACCTACTCTTCTGTATTCCAGGGTCTTCCATTTATCTTCCTAGATCCCTCTGTGTCGTGTCGCACGCCGGGCATTTCCTTTCATGGGCGTCACAATTTTATTCTGTACAAACGTTCTATCATAGTATTTTAGATGAATATACAGCTCCATTTGTAAATGAATATATAAATCCATGAACTCTGCAGCCTGATTCCCGTAAATGCAGTGATAGATTTTCCTTGAAGAGTATTGACCGTGAATCTAATGGATTCTCTTTTACTTTAACTTAATTTTACAGTTCGGTCTGTTCACTTCTCTTCTGTATACCTAATGTAACCTTCATTAACTGTGATGTTGCTGCATATACAGTATATGTAATATAACAAGAGAGAAAAATAGTACACCTCTAAAGGACTAAGAGTAGAAACCAATGTCTACAGTCCTATGGCTACATTTGAGGACATGGCTTCCTCTACCACCAGAAGAAATTATTTGACGGGTCCGACCATGTGTATGTCCAGTTATACTCACATTGTAGCCTCATTACTATCATATATATATATATATATACACAGGGCATATCATCAATAAGATCAAATAAGTTCTTTGTGAATCCTCCCATAAAGGTACCTTTACACGCCGCTACAGAAGGTTGAAAACAACCAGGTTACGGAGACAAATGTATCTTGCACCGTCAAATCAACCCGAGGTAGCGGTGTGTAAAGTAGGTTGTTTCCACCCGTCACTTTCGGCACCTGTTTCAGAGCAGTGCTCTAAAACAGGTTGGTTTCAACCCGATGGTAGCGGCGTCTAAGTAAGGTACGGTAAGGTTGCTTCGCCACCTAGTTAACTCCCTGGGGCGTGACACAGCCTCCGGGAAAACGCCGCCTTCAGCCATCATTGGTGGAAGCTCCTGCGTTACGATTGGTTGTCGCTGCATAGGGCGGCATATTTAAGGAGCTGACCATTCACACTACACAATTGCAGTAGCATCATGTATTAGCCAGTCTTCCTGCGCTGCCTGGCCAATCATGATACTATTGCATTGTCCAATCATCGTACGAGCGTCTCATAATCCACAACTCTGGCACGCCTATGTGTTGTCCCTGCTGCCCCAGGTCCTCCCATATTACCCTCTGCAGCGGCGTGTAAATGAGGGACGGTGCTCTACAGAAGGTAACTTGTGGCACCCGGCGGTGCCTCCAGAGATAGATTAAACCTTCTGTAGAGCAGCTTGTAGCGGCGTGTAAAGGTGGTATCGGGAACCGTTTGCAACCGTTGTTACGTGCTCGTGCACGTGAGACACCCGGTTGTTTCTAACCTTCTGTAGCGGCTTGTAAAGGTACCATAAGAGATATATATTATTGATAAGTTAGTTGGTTCAAAAATTGCCTGCAGATGGACTTGTCTTCTCCTGGACTTTTGAAGCTAGAAACTTGGCCATTTTGAAACAATTTGTCTAATAGTGTCTATGTATCACTATCTCCACACTGTCCTTGTCTGCTGTGTTGCTATTGTGTGGAAGCTGTCAATCTGTTTTGGTTGTGCTAGGTCTGTGCTGCAATTATCTGTGTTCACTTCCCTTGATTAGTCCTCTACTTAAGCATGCTAGCTCCTCCATCCAGTGTCAATCGTATACTTTTTGCTGCCTATGGAAGACTGATTTCTCTGTGCTCTGTGCCTGACTTTATTCCCTTCCCTGGACTTTAACTCTTTGCCTGTGACCTGACTACTCTTTTGCCTGCTCCCTGTAAACTGTCTCCTCTTTCTGGTTTATCTTGACCCCGCTACGCCGTGTTGTACTGCACCATTTCCTGGACCTGACCTCGGATCGTTTGACCTCCCTTGACTTATCCAGTAAGTAATACTATAATTACTATTTGTAATAGTAGTCTTATCTCCCCACTGCTGGGACTAGTTATTACTGTAGTGACTCGCGTCACACTATAGATCCAAGACATTTAATGATCCTATAGATATATCAGTCCTTTTAAAGGCTATTAGACCCATTAATATAGATGAAAGGAGGGTGGGAAAAGAAGACTGGGCCCAATCAATCCAACATACTCAATTTCCGCTCTTGAGTTCAGTAAAAACAGGCAATCCTCAGTGAAAGTGGTGGTTTCCACAAATAATGCAGATGATGTCTT
Source organism: Allobates femoralis (assembly GCA_033576535.1). NCBI lineage: Eukaryota > Metazoa > Chordata > Amphibia > Anura > Aromobatidae > Allobates > Allobates femoralis. The sequence goes on from JARQOC010000003.1 coordinate 60,550,166, forward strand.
TTTGTGGTCTAAGTCTTAGTGGGTGTTACCTCAATTAATTGTAATCTCATGTGTCCATAATGCAACTAATAGACTTTAGGTTGTAAACGAACAGCAGAGCAATGAGGACTTGTAAAGTGCAACCTACTGCTTCTGTATTAATTAAGAACATGAGTAGACCCTGATGCTTCTAATCATATCATATTATCTATTTATCAGAAAAGCAGATTTATATGTTAACACAAGTCTTTGGTTTTCATTTTGCAGCCAATTTTCTTTTTTTTCTACCATACATTCAACACTTTCATCGCTGTAAATTCACCCAAACACAAGACCATATGGAGATCTCAAATAGCACCGAAGGATACCCTGAGAAAGACTGAATGGTATGTTTGTCATGGAAGACTAATATAGGGAAAAAAGTGCTCTCCCTTAGAGATTCTAACAAATAAACCCCCTGCACTCTGAAGCGCAGAAGAATGCAAACATTGAATATAGAAATATAGACATGCATTACTGCTAAGGAAATACATTTAAAATTTGAGACACTTAGCTCATAAAAATACCATCTTTATCTGACCCAATCAGCCAGCGTCAAGGCGCATCTTTTGCTGGGTCCCTACCTAATGCCTTTATTTGGGTTAAAAAACCTACAATTTTATGGGTGGTGAAGGAGCCTACTAATAGAAAATTAAAATTGCCTAAAGCTGGTGGGAAGGAGTGTTCAGTAAGAAGGCATGATTCCATAATCTAAAATTAAACAACTGACGCACTTCCTAGCAAACAAGTGTGAACAGGTGCAAAGCTAAACATGAAATATACTCTAAAAATTAACCCCTTCCTGACCCATGACGTTGTACAACGTCATGGGTCCGGTCCCGGTGTTTGATGTGAGCTCCGGTTGCTGCGCCCATATCAAACACCTGACATCTCAGCTGATCTCATCAGCTGAGATGTCGGGCTTCCAGCACCAATCATCAGATCCAGTCGTGTTGTTTTGCAGCTCCAGGATCCAGCCTCTCTCTGTCTGTGTTCCTCTGCTTGTGCAGGCATTGCCCTCCCCCTTCTCTATCACTCACAGAATGCAAATCATTAGTCCTGCCTTCAGCTCCACATCACTGCAGAAGCTGCACAGAGAGGGCTGGATCATTCAGGCTGCAAAACAACACGCCCTAAGGGCTACAGAATATAGCCCCTGCTAATTATAATCCCTAATGAGTGAGTATTAAAACGTTTTTATGCACTTTCACAGGATGCTTTTAGGAGACAAAAGAAGTGTGAGATTAGTGATAGGATGCTGCAGGGACGTGTTTTGCTAGGTTAGGAGGCGTTCTGGAGGTGACAGGATCCCTTTAAAAAGACATTTTAACAACATATACATTCTAGGCCTCTTGGCCCCGTCTGACACTTTTCGGATTACTCCAAGAGACACTTAGTGCATGAAGAAGGGCAGTTTTTTTGTGAGCCTGGCAGCCAATATAAAGACGTATCTCTTTGCTGGGTCCCTACCTAAGGAAAACATGCCAATATAGCAAGAATTAGCATCTGAATTAGACAAATGACATCGGTGAGGCCCCTATTACATATTTGATAACTATTGGTGGAATGACCCTTTGTCCTGCGGCTGTGTCTCCTAACTCTCCAATGTACAGGAGTGCTCGCATCAGGTGAGCACTCTAGTGTTCTCTTTGAGAGAGCTGCTGCTAGACTTATCTCTTAGAGGCTTGTCTCCTGAACAGTAGGAATAGATGTTGAAAATCCAACATCATCTGTTGGGAGAGAGTTGGGAGGCCCCCATACCATTAGAATTTCAGTCAATCCCACCAATATCAGTGGAATGCCCTGACTTTAGTTACCCTCTCGATTGACGAGGAAGCTGCCATCATGAGCATTGAGAACCATCACGAGTGCTTTCTACTACCCATGTTGGGAATATGAAGATTTGGAGTCATCTGTTTGACAAATGTAGGCTTTGTTCATGTCAAACAGGCACAAATTGTGGGTTACACTGAGTAACAAGCTGATAGTTCTGGTGGGATTCCAACAAGGGGCATCTACTAGTGTTGGACATGTCTTGTTCCTTTTACTTAAGAAAACCATTACCAACCAATTGCCCAAAACCAATGGGCATCCTTTGTCTTCAGTAGATGCTAAGTGTCCTATGTCGAGTTCCCTAACCAGTGGTCCGGGTGCCACATTTGGCTCTTTGGTCCATTCTATGTAACAGGAGTGACAAAGCTGTTTTACGCTACTTGCAGTGGTAATGTTACTAGAGCTTAAAAGTAGGCTTAAAGCCAACATGACTGCCAGGTAATACCATGGAAAAGCCATATTAATCAATCAAGTCTTCAACAGGATTTTCCCTATCACTGTCCAGTCCAGCTCAATATCATCAGTCATTAATGAGAGTGGCTCTGACCAATTTGGGACCTTCTGCATTACAGAAAACATTTCCAGGAAGATCCTTATCACTGGATCCAATTGAAAGGGAACATGTTACCATGAAAAATGGCAATGACTTCAGTCTACAATACTTACTTAGGCTTCAATGAAGTAATTATTATCTCACATTATTATTATTATTATTATTATTAACTCACATTCAGTCACTGTGCAGTAACCCAACAAATGACCCAAGTCCTCTATGACAATGGGGCACCAGGGAGTCAGCTGTGCTTGTTACGCCAAGGTTAGGCATACAGGGCACATTACAATGCAGAACATGGACAGTTTTCTTAGTACGGGAGAGTACAGAAAAGGTTTAGAGCTTATAATCACTTATATCTCTTTAAAGGGAACCTGACAGCTGATACATACTGCCCGATACAACATCATGTATCATGTATGACACCGACTGTGTTACATAGTAACATAGTAACATAGTTTTTAAGGTTAAAGGAAGACTTTACGTCCATCTAGTTCAACCCATAGCCTAACATGTTGATCCAGAGGAAGGCAAAAAAAACCCATGTGGCAACACTAAGCTCCACATTGGGGGAAAAAATTCCTTCCTGACTCCAGATATGGCAATCAGACTAGATTCCTGGATCAACGCCCTATCAAAGGATCTAGTGTATATAACTGGTAATATTATAGTTTTCAGGAAAGGCATCCAGGCCCTTCTTAAATGTTAGTAGTGACTCACTCATACAACATCATGTGGCAGAGAGTTCCGTAGTCTCACTGCTCTTACAGTAAAGAATCCGCGTCTGTGATTATGATTAAACCTTCTTTCCTCCAGACGTAGAGGATGCCCCCTTGTCCCAGTCTCAGGCCTAAGAGTAAAGAGATCATTAGAAAGGTCTCTGTACTGTCCCCTCATATATTTATACATTATTATAAGATCACCCCTAAGCCTTCGTTTTTCCAAGCTAAATAACCCCAAGTTTAATAACCTGTCTTGGTATTGCAGACCCCTTAATCCTCTAATGACTTTTGTCAGTTCAGCTAGGAATGTTTGACTCTGAAACGCTGCAGTGTTTTCGAGAATCCATACTTTAAAAGCCGGCGGGAACCGAGCGGCACGGGAGATCATTGAGACAGATGGATTCCCCAATGCCTTCTCCCTGCCCGTTGCTAATGACTGACTGGTCCCTCCTTGCATGTATGTATTGGGAGAAACCTGTCAATCCAGGGCAGCGGGCGGGGAGAGAATGTTGGGGAATCCATCTACCTGACTAGTCTCCCGTGCAGTTTAGTCCCTTTTGTTTAAAGTTGCTTTTCTCTGAAACGCTGCAGTTTTTTAGAATCCAACTTACCTGGGTGAAATCATGCAGCCGGTATCTGATTCACGTGGATCAGGCACCATGTATCTGCTGTCAAGTTCCCTTTAATGGAGTAATGCTGGTAGGGAAGGAGCGCATGCGCCGTAAGCACACTCCCAGGGATCCTGTTTAGCATGCAAAGGCCCCAGGAGCAGGAGGCAGCAGACAAGCATGTACGCGGCCCCAGAGAGAGCAGAAGAGCAGTCCAGCCACGGTGGTGAGTATCTAGGTGTTCCTGCTACAGGGGAGAAGCAGGATAGCATAAGGATGCCGAAATATTCGACATCACAACCAGACTATGCTCCTCCTGGTCTCTCCGGGGCTGCGCACGTACTCTTCTACTGTCTCCTGCTCCCGGGGATAATGCTTGGGGAGCGTTAAAGGGTCGGTCAGCGTGCTTTTGCTCAGAAGTGCCTCTTATTCTATAGGGGAGGTGCCTGTGCAATGTGGTTAGTTTAGTGTGTTTTCGGTCTGCCTCCTAGCTAGATTTCAGGTCCCCTTTCGCTGTGTTTGTTACCTGTACCTGTGCTCACCTTTCCATTCCTGTCCGTATCTGCCGTGCCCTTTGTACCTGCCTTTCTCCGCCACCCTGTCTGCATCAGCCATCTCGGCTGCAGCCGCCCGCACTAAACACTGTACCTACCTGCACTTGTTTCTGTCCCTGTGTCCATTACCCTGGGGGTCAGTTGCCACAGGTCCACTGGCACCTCTCCCGCTCGTCTCTCTCTGTGAGCGTAACAAATGGGTTATATCATCAAAATGTATAAGGCTGGCTTCACACCACGTTTTTGGGAATCCGGGTCTATCCGTTTTGAAATGGATAGATCCGGATCCGTTTTGGCCTCCCATGTATTCCTATGGTGCCGGATTGGTCCTATATGGACATCCGTTTGTGTGTATTCAGTCCAGGATCCGTTTTTGTCCTGTTTTTTTCCCATCCCCAGAATTGAAGACTGTTCTGATTTTGGGCGCCCCAGACAAAACCAGACAGATCCGGCGCGGTCCGGAGCTCATAACATGCTGATCTAGGGAGATGGATCCGGAAAAAAACACGATCGTTTCCCGGATCTGGTTTTTGGTACTGAGCATGCTCAGAACAACTGTAAAGCTCCTACCAGGCCAATTTCTGTTCAGGATGTCTCTCTTTCTCTCCGGACTGACATTACCATTATTTCCTATGGCTGCACACCTTACTGCAGCTTTTCTATGGGGAAAACGAATCCTGCAAAAAAACTGAATCCGGAGGTATAATTGCCATCCGTTTCAACACATCCGTGCTGGTCCGTCTGGTCCTGCAAATTACGGATCCAGATGGACAGCCAAAAATCGTGATGTGAACCCAGCCCAAAGTGTTCAACGTCTCAAGAAACCTTGAAGGGATCTTAGGGTGCCGTCACACCTGGCGATGGCACTGGAGATGTCGGCGACGACTAGTGGGAGTGCGCACGTTTTTGGTGCCCCGCCAGCGTCGCCGCCCCCCGTTTACATGGGGAGATATCTCTGGCGATGCCCCGGCGAGCTGACAGGCGGCCTCGCCGCCGGGGTATCTCAAAACCCAGCGGCGATGCAGTACAATGGGAGCCTATTGTCTCCCATCGCCTGTCAGGTCGCCGGCGGCTGTTTACATGGGGCGATGTGTGCACATCGTTCCAGATCGGCCGCCTGGTTTCGCATTACTGATGTGAAACCAGGCGAGCACTCAGTGGCGCCGACATCGCCCCTTTACATTAGGCGACGCAGGGGCGATATCGTCGCCGATTGGCTATGCCCCTACGTCTCCTAATACATCGGCGGTGCCGTCGCCAGCTGTGACGACACCCTTAGGAAGACTGTGCATTGACAAGAAAGTCCTCCAGAGTGGAGAAATAGACTGATCTATTGCATTTAGGGGACTTTCTCAATTGGAACTTTATGATGAATTGATAAATATTCATGAATTCCTTTTTTCATACCCTTTGGAGGTTTTCTCTTTTTATTACAACATATCATACAGATACAGCTACACTTTACCCTTCTAATTATCCTATACCTATGGAATAATGAGACCAGCCCCAGTCTCCTCCATCTCCTCTAACTCAATGTGTTCTATGATAATTGAGCCCTTCCTTTCTGAAGGAGACATACTGCAGTGATTTGCAAGGTCAGTAGTCATTCTCCAGGGATATCATTAATAAAAATAGTTCTCATATAGTACTTTACATAGCGATAGTGTGACCTATAATTAGTTAACTTCTGTAATGTTTAGGGTCCAAAAAGCGCCATAGACCTACTGGCTGTTAATGCATCATGGATAAGTGAGGTTTAAGGAATTAATTTATTACAATACTGATCCTGTACTGATCGTCTGTTTATACTCCAGAGCTGCACTCACTATTCTGCTGGTGGAGACATTGTAATACATTACATTACTGATCCTGAGTTACCTCCCGTATTATACTCCAGAGCTGCACTCACTATTCTGCTGGTGCAGTCACTGTGTACATACATTACATTACTGATCCTGAGTTACCTCCTGTATTATACTCCAGAGCTGCACTCACTATTCTGCTGGTGGAGACACTGTAATACATTACATTACTGATCCTGAGTTACCTCCTGTATTATACTCCAGAGCTGCACTCACTATTCTGCTGGTGCAGTCACTGTGTACATACATTACATTACTGATCCTGAGTTACCTCCTGTATTATACTCCAGAGCTGCACTCACTATTCTGCTGGTGCGGTCACAGTCTACATACATTACATTACTGATCCTGAGTTACCTCCTGTATTATACTCCAGAGCTGCACTCACTATTCTGCTGGTGCACTCACTGTGTACATCATTACATTACTGATCCTGAGTTACCTCCTGTATTATACTCCAGAGCTGCACTCACTATTCTGCTAGTGCAGTCACTGTGTACATACATTATATTACTGATCCTGAGTTACCTCCTGTATTATACTCCAGAGCTGCACTCACTATTCTGCTAGTGCAGTCACTGTGTACATACATTACATTACTGATCCTGAGTTACATCCTGTATTATACTCCAGAGCTGCACTCACTATTCTGCTGGTGCAGTCACTGTGTACATACATTACATTACAGATCCTGAGTTACCTCCTGTATTATACTCCAGAGCTGCACTCACTATTCTGCTGGTGCAGTCACTGTGTACATACATTACATTACTGATCCTGAGTTACCTCCTGTATTATACTCCAGAGCTGCACTCACTATTCTGCTGGTGCAGTCACTCTGTACATACATTACATTACAGATCCTGAGTTACCTCCTGTATTATACTCCAGAGCTGCACTCACTATTCTGCTGGTGCAGTCACTGTGTACATACATTACATTACTGATCCTGAGTTACCTCCCGTATTATACTCCAGAGCTGCACTCACTATTCTGCTGGTGGAGTCACTGTGTACATACATTACATTACTGATCCTGAGTTACCTCCTGTATTATAATCCAGAGCTGCACTCACTATTCTGCTGGTGTAGACACTGTCTACATACATTACTTATCCTGTATTGTACTCCAGAGCTGCACTCACTATTCTGTAAGTGGAGTCTTCATGTACATAAGAGTCGGTACATAGAGTATCTCCCTCTCTGGAGGCCATGTTTGGGTGCAATCCAGCTATGGTCGTTGTATGACATCTCCATCCTCTGTCAGGCTTTTCTCCCGTTTTCCCCAGATTTTCCAATCTTAAGAGTCAGAAGCTTTTCATTATTTTTCTTAGGAACAGTCTTATCTCCTGTGACCTCCGCAGTGTGTGGCAATGTTCCTATAATATCCATCCCTCTAATCAGCCCTCCACCATTCACTCCGCAGAGTCCTTCCGGACAGGATATCCTTCCCTGGACGTCCATGAGACTCGGAAAAGTTTAATAATGTTCCCGAATGAATAATGAGTCACAAATTACAGAACAGAGCAGATGTGTCCGAGTCTACACTGGCGGTCAATTGGAATCATGACTTCCCTCACTGGTGAGGAACAACCACTGCCGGCCCCACCGCCACCACCCTGGGAAGAACAATGTGTAGACTAAGGGCGGGAACCAGGAGAGGGGCTGCAGCAGCTATATATATATATATATATATGTGTAATAGGGCAACCAGAAATATATACAGGTGGATCTCAATGAATTAGAATAGCATCAAAAACTTTCTTTCTTTCTTTCTTTCTTTCTTTATTTCTTTCTTTCTTTCTTTCTTTTCTTTCTTTCTTTTCTTTCTTTCTTTCTCATGCTCGGTATTCTTGTACCCCACTGTGAGCTGACAGGAGCAATAATCAGATTTTCGGAGACGAGCTTGTTTTTCTGGAGTAATTTGTTACAAGGGTTTTGCCCTTTACACGTTTGACATTTCTGATAATTTCTCTCTCTGCTTTTATGGATGACTGGATAGAAAGATATTTGATTAACTCATTATGTTGCGTTGCAATAAAGGACATATCTAAGGTTTTGTCTGAGATTAGTAGAACAGAGTCTGTTGTTGTTTTTTCCAGAAACAGCGCCACTCGTGTCTATCGGTTGTTTCTGGAATTACAGTTTCCACAACTTGTTGGAACTTTTTTGTTTTTAGTTTTCTAACCGTAGGTGAAGCCATTACTCTCTGTGGATTCAATTTTTGCTAAAGGAGGCAATCAATGCTGTACATGGTGATGATGGCATGTACCCCATGAATGGGATAGCAATTCATTGGCTGCAGAGATCCTATGTATAATGGATGTGACATCATTGTTCAGTCCTGGAGGGATCACTGAACTGTTAAAAACTAATCCTTAAGAAACCACTACAGATTTATTTTTTTATTTATTGCGCCACTCGTGGTACCGTACTTTAAATCTAAGTCCCCTGATTCCTGTCTTATACATAAAGGGAACCTGTCAGCTACTTTATGCCCCCAAACCTATCGCTCAGGTTCCATGTCCCCCTCATTGCATGGTAATCACGGTCCGGTGGGTGTAGTAACCTAATTTCCAAGCACGGTCCCGGTGTTTAAAATCTATGGGCTCCTTCCTGGTATGGCACAATGGCTGTGTCATTTCCGGTCCGGTGCATTGTGGATGACTAAGTTGGTGTACGGGCTGGCTTCAGAATGCACACTGCGCATGACCCAGGATGGCCAGTACACCCAATACGCCCCCAGACTGCGCAGGAACGGATATGATGCAACCGATGCGTCATACCAGGAAGAACCCATAGATTTCAAACTCCAGGAGCACGCAAGGGAATTAGGTTATCATGCCCACCGGGCCATGATAACTACAGAAAGAGGGGAACATGGAGCCTGGGCGAACGCCCAGAGTGAGTACACTCCTAAGACACCATCCTTATTACCATATGAACATGTCAGTTATACAATGATTTTTCTCAACTATTACAGTACAGTATTAGGTCAGACAGGGATGCTTAGGGATGTACTAACAAGCTGCAGGGACAGATAGTGATAGCTGTGGGGGCATAAATTAGCTGACAGGTTCCCTTTAACCCCCACCTATTTCCTTTTCCAGAGCGCTCGGGTTGTTCATCTATGATTTGTGAATGCCGACAGCTCCAGTGTTTCATGTAGTGTGTCAGAGGTCACTACTCAATACAAGTCTATGAGAGTTTCATTCTGGCCTCGTTGTGGTTCTCATAGAGAGGCATTGAGCTCTTGTGATGTAACTTCTGACTTCTGCCCAGTCAGATTTTACAGTCATAAGATGGCGCCGGGGGTCAAGAGCAGCGGCGGTAAGAGGTGAAGCCACTGGAAAATGAGTATACAACCTGGTGCAGGGAGTTTACATTTAAAGTGCTACTCCACTGCTGAAATACTTCAAATAAAACGCTATAGTGGTGCTTTAAATAGGTGAGTGATGCTTATTTCTTCCATTTCCTGGCCTTGGAAAATCCTGGCCAACCTCTGAAGAGGACTTCTCACCAGATCAAAAGTGTTCAGTTTATGTTCTCATGTCACTCCCGCTGCTCTCATCAGTATTTTACTTTTTTCTTTTCTTAAAATTTGTCATACGGTCCCAGAGATGTCTTCCAGATCCAGATATAACTTAAAGCGAACCTGTCACCCCCTCCAGACATCTAAAGATAACATAGCCCCCTTCTGCAGCACTAAGGCTGCATTCTGACAAGGTGTCTATAGCATTTATGCTCTCTTGATTCACTGAAATAAAGACTTTTATAAAATCTGTTTCAAACCAGATCCAAGACCGGGAGGCGGGTTTTCTAGTGTCTGTCTCCCTCCTCTGTGGTGTCAGTCATCCCTCTCTGCTCTCTGTGCACCGCCTCCAGGGCCATCTCCCTGCATTACAGAGCTTTGTCAGCTCTGCTACAACATAGAGCTGCTGTTATAGGAGACCCCACAGTAGTAAATCTAGCAGGAGGATACTGCCTGCTACGTAGCAGCCCCTGAGCTGAGCAGTTTTTGTGGCGCCCCTGCGTACAGGTGGCCACAGAAGGGTACTGCAGCCAGGCAGTTAGGACTTAGTAAACACTACACCCTCACAGCCCACATCCCCACGCATAGAGAGGGTTCACATCCAGCTCTGAGGTCAGACACTATATGAGACCGGAGGAGTGGTGGATGATGAGTGGGTTGGGCACACCAGAAAGTCAGGTGACTGACAGTATATAGAGAGGGGGAGGAGTAAAGGAAGTGAGTAGGCTGAAGTAGCTGAGATGCAAAGACAGAGAGAGATTGCACATCCTGGAAGAGCCTAAGCTGAGGAGCGCTGACCCGTACTGAGCCAATGCGAGCCAGATGGGGGGGAAAAGCCCATCCAAGATGCTGAAACCACCAGGAGTGTGATAGACAGAGAAGGGACGGTGCAACCCGTGCCCTGGACAGCAGCAGAAGCTACTAACAGCAGGTGGAGAAGCCCTCCTAGATATCTGAAGGAAACAGAGGAAGGAGCCTGGTAGTTTAATGCTGTGGACTACTGCAGGCTGGGCTACAGCAGAGTGTCAGCTCTGAAGGGGACCGACGATTCACCCGGTATCCCCAGATTCACTGACGGGGAGCTTTAGTTTCAAGCTGGAGTTCCTAACCCCAAGAACAGGCAGCTCAGTGACACACTAGGACTCACAGAAGCCCGAGTCACCGCTATACTGTTCAGCGTCCGCATACACCCGTGTAAGACGGAGAGAGAGAGTAATAGCCCGGAGGCAATAGACTAAACCTCTGGAAAGACTACTTTTTGACTTTCAAACTCTTTTTCACATTCTAGTGATTTTTGTACTTTTTCATTTTTATGTCTATGTAAATATTAATTGTGCTTAATCGTTGTTTACTTGTTTTTTCCACAGTCCCGGAGTACTGTATTTAACTAAGGGGGAATGTGGCACCCCATGGGTTAATGTGCCACAATAGCATCGCATGGGTTCTCTCCCCCACTACACACTGACAAACACTACCACCTCTGGGCAATAGAGGGAGCACCTCCTGCTTCCATATATACACTTGCCCACGAGGGAGAGCGGAGTTCAGCTCGCAGCAGGGCTGAGGAAAGGACACAGAGCAGAGTTAGCTCAGTGCAGACCTAGTAAAGGGTCAGAGGAAAAGGAGATCGAAAGACAGAGGAACACGTCTGGGAGCTAGAGTGACACCATCACTTGCCCCAGAAGTAAGCACAAAGAGACGGACACCGGATCCGGTACTGTGTCTGGCACCCACAGCACAGCGAATCCAGGAACAGTGGGATCTCTAGATACCCCCTAGTACCAGAGTGAAGCAACACGGAGGGGTCAGTACAGCATAGAGGACCCAAGTTGCCTAGCCAAGTGGTACCAGCAGCATACAGAGAGAGACGTGAGGAATCCCAGCAGCTTAGCTTGAAGCAGCAGCTCAGGACACACACACAGTGCAGCACAAGGAAGCCAACGACCCGGGACAGGGTGTTGGGAGAGAGCCCAGCTCCATTACAGACTCCATGGACTATAATCTGCAATAATATCAGCAGTAAAGCTTTGGAAAACAACTTTGGAGTCTGTGTAGTGATTGTGACCTTTGCTCCAGATTCAGCACAGAGACAATTCCTCCCTGCAGATCCAGCCTGTCAGCTCTGCAGCATCAGGGAGAAGAAGAGAAGTGCACCAGTATCAACTAAACGTAAGTGTGTGTGTCCTCCAACTCTTCCCCACCATCTATAACCCCAATAGACTTTAACCCTTTACTGCCCCGGGGGATACAGTTCCCCCCACTGGAACTATACCATCTTCGCTGCCCTCACATCACCCCCGGAGGTTCTGCAGCAGCGGCGGCCCCCATTACTGGCCGCACCAAGTGGGTGGCGTCACCCGTGACAATATCCCTTGTAAATATTCCCCTTTTATTGTGCTGAGCCAGGGACACGGTCCGGACCAGGCCACCAGTGACATCCCCAGCAGCAGATCGGTCCGGTACCGAGTACCCCACGTCCCTTGGGGCTCCACATTTTCACTTTCAGTTTCTTGTACCCAGCAGCAGTATTGCTCCGTCCTCAACCCCTGATCTAAAGAACAAACTCATCTCTGCTGCACTGCTGACAGCTCAGCTCAAGGCTGCTATGTAGCAGGCAGTGCTTTGTCTGCTCCGGGTCCTCCTGCTAGATTTACTACTGTGGGGTCTCCTATAACAGCAGCTCTATGTTGTAGCAGAGCTGACAAAGCTCTGTAATGCAGGGAGGTGGCCCTGGAGGAGGTGCACAGAGAGCAGAGAGGGATGACTGACACCACAGAGGAAGGAGGTAGAGGCTTGAAAACCCGCCTCCCGGTCTTGGGTCTGGTTTGAAACAGATTTTATCTAAGTCTTTATTTCAGTGAATCAAGGGAGCATAAATGCTATAGACACCTTGTCAGAATGCAGCCTTAGTGCTGCAGAAGGTGGCTATGTTATCTTTAGATGTCTGGAGGGGGTGACAGGTTCGCTTTAAGGCCGGGTTACACATACCGATGTTCCAGCAATCCGATCAACAAATCAACAATCTGACCGAACCAGGATCGCTGGTACATCGGTATGTGATCGCTGGTGAGGTGTCACACAGGCAGACTCACCAGCAATTCCCCAACGATGCGCCGACACCCGACGGTCACAGGGATCTGTCAGGCGTCTTGGGCGCAGCATGGGGATCGCTGATCATTACCCCTGTCACACATGCTGATGCATGCAGGGCAGCGGGAGACCAGGGATCAAAAAATTGTCCTGACCATTCCGTAGTGACCAGTGATCAGCGAGCTCATTGCTGGTCGTTGCGGAATGTCACATGCAGCGATGTCGCTGGCGAGGCTGCTGCAACGTCACAGGGTTCATTATCAATATCACTACGTGTAACCCAGCCTTAAGTGCAAACTTTTATGCTGAAGGATGCATGGCTCACAAGGATGCGCGGCTTACAAGGATACGTGGCTCACGAGGACGTGTGGCTCACAATGTTGCATGACTCACAACGGTGCCTGGCTCACAAGGATGCGTAGCTCACAATGTGGCATGACTCACAAGGGTGCGTGGCTCACAAGGATGCATGACTCACAAGGGTGCGTGGCTCACAGGGGACATGGCTCCGAGTAATAATGCACAGTCTTAAAGACACGCCCCAGAGCATCCTGTTGGCACTGCTTCCTTGGAAAGACCACAAACATTAACACTACAGTCCCTGACAAACGTTATGTCGCTTATCCATATTATGTAAATAAAAGCTTATAACCCGACGTTAAATTCATCCATTGGTTGTATAAATTACTCTTTTGAAAGCTGAAACCCTCCCAAATGTGGTTTAGGTTAAGAAAATAAATTAGCATCAATGCTGAAATATTGATCATTTAATGAACACAAAATGGTCAGATAACACAGAATGGTCAGACAAAAGTTTTGTCGTCTGGTCATATAATGCACCCAATCCTAGTTTACATCCGCACCTGTGCTCCGTAAATGATCGGTTAATTAATGGGTGTATATAAAAAGAAACCCAGCACCCCAGACCTTCACTTGAACTACAACTTGAGCTCTGACAACATACCAAAAATCCACCCTGCGACCAAAGCCTTGATTATCAAGAGGCTGAAGACCAGATCCACTGCAGAGGTGGCTGGCACCTTTAATGTGTCTCAGCGTCAAGGGCAAAGAAGTAAAAAAATATTTGAAGAGACTGGAGATGTGTTTTTGGCAAGCCCAGGTTTGGCAGACCCCGCAAGACAACTTCTCAGGAGGAACCTTTGTTGGTTAGAAAATCCAAAGCAAACCCTCTTCCACTGCAGCAGAGCTCCAACAGGCCTGGTCACCTCAAGTCCCTGTGTCAACTAGAACAGTTTGTAGGATTCTGTCTCGAAATGGCCTCCATGGTCGAATCAGTGCCCAGAAGCCAGCACTAAACAAAAGGGCAAATAAAAAACCGTGTGGCATTTGCAAAGTCCCACAGCCTGCTAAACAAGGACACTGGAAAAGTGGCAGAAGGTGGATTTCTCTGATGAATCTTCAGTAGAATTACACCACAGCCTCCGCAAATACTGCAGGAAACCTACTGGAGCCCGCATGGATCCAAATTTGGTGGTGGATAGATCATGGGCTGGGGTTGCATTCAGTATGGGGGTGTGCAAAACATTTGCAAGGTGGAAGGCAATATCAATAACCTAAAATATCAAGAAGTATTAGCTACCTCTTATATTTATTACAAATCATAAAAGGGGTCAAATTCTGTAGCAGGATGGTGCTCCATCTCATACATCAATCTCTACAACAAAGTTCCTCCAGGCAAAAAAGATCAAGGTGCTCAAGGACTGGCCAGCCCAGTCACCAGACATGAACATCATTGAGCATGTTTGGGGTAGGATGAAAGAGGAAGCTTGGAAGACAAAACCAAAGAATCTAGATGAACTCTGAGAGGCATGTATGACTGCATTCTTTGCTATTCCTGATGACTTCATTAATAAATTGTATGAATCATTGTTGAACCGCATGGATGCAGTCCTTCAAGCTCATGAAAGTCACACAAAATATTAAATATGACTCTAATAGCACCACAACTTCATTCACCAATGTTATGCAACATATATTTGTATTTTAAGTTAATTATATGTTTGAATATCACATTACTTTCTGTGGGAGACAAAACTTTTGTCTTGACAAAATCTGACCATTCTGTGTTCATTAAATGATCTATATTTCAGCATTGATGCCAATTTATTTTCTTAACCTAAACCACATTTCGGAGGGTTTCAGCTTTCAAAAGAGTAATTTATTCAACCAATGGATGAATTTGACGTCAGGTTATAAGCTTTTATTTACATAACATGGATAAGCGACATAACTTTTGTCAGGGACTATAAATAAAAAGTTAGATATCTATGAAACTGTATGGTGGATTTTAAAAAATATAAAAGGGTTACTCAGAGGGGCAGCTCAAATGATGTAAAGGTGCGTTCAGACGCTGCGTATTTGCTGCATTTTTTTTACGCGCGAGCTCATCACAAACCAGGAGTGGAACAATCAGAGGAAATTTGTTTTATTATAAAATTCCCTCCTATTTTCCCTATACAGCTAATCGCTGTATCTGTTTTGCTTTTTGCTTTGTTTTCTACTTTTTGTGACATTCGGGTTGTTGGGGACTCAATGACGTTGCAGTCACTTCCCCGCCGCCTTTATCACCCCCTGGAACAGGATGTCAGCTATAGGAATTTAGCAGACTATGAAGATTATTAGGGAATTTTCGATATAAAGCAAATTGAAAAAGTAGTTAGGACTTAGAAAGAGATATTTATACAGGACATTTTATGTATGCACTTTACACATATAAAATGAGCATAGACCATGCTGTAAATAAATACGGTAAGTAAAAAGCAATAGTGGATATAAATAAATTACATAGGGAACTTAGTAAACATTGTTTTTGATTTTTTTTATAAAAGCGTTATATTAGACAGTGTAGGACCATCCCGATTGGGGTATGCCTTGTCATGTGAAGACCATCCCGATTGGGGTACACTTTGTCATGGTGGGATAGCTTTTACGCTTTTCACATATAAAAGTATGAAAAATGTAAATTCTGATCTTCTGATAGTCGTGGTTGCTGTTAGATAGAATTTTATTTGAAGCAGATTTGTCATTAGTGTCGTCCATGACATACATTATTACATCGTTTTTATTATCCGATGATGCTGGTGTACTTACTTTGAAAATCCATGTTAGAAATGCCTGTATAGTCATGATGTTAAAATTAATGTTTTTGAGTTTTGCTAAAAAGTGAGAGTGCTCAGGAGACGAAGTATATTCAATCTCTGCCTACCAAGCCTTAGGGTACCGTTACACGTTGCAACATTGCATGCAACATCGACCAAAAGTCACGTGGTGTGGACAGTTGCAGTTGATATCGTTGGTGTGTTGTGTCGTGTAACAGGGCGATGCGACTGCAATTAATCGCAGGGACGACATCGCAAGGAGATTATGCAAGCCTTCACGTGCAATGTTGCATATGCGATCTGGATGATCTTGCAGTGTGACGTCACAACTATGATCTTGTTTGCGATTTCACAGGTTGCACAACCAAGGCCGTAGGCGTGCCTGTGGATTGTGTTTTCCGTGCCCATCTACGTCGATTGGTGGCTAGTATTGTATGGCAAAGGAGCCATATTGGATTATCTGTGTGTATACCACTACATTCATTGATTTCTGCATCGCGTGAATTTCGTGAAAATGCACGTATACAAGGCGAATCATTTTTAAACACCTCCTTTACTATTGAGGAGTACATCTAGGCGTTCCTGTCTGCCAGTTTAGCGATGCCGCAGTGTGTTGCTGGGAGCTCCTACACATCACATATGACATCTGTTTCGAGATGGTAGAATCGGCAATTGCATCCATATCGCCACCATGTTGTCTGAGATTGCTGACCAATGGTAACGCTCTTCGCCATCCAATCAGAGTGTTCTGGGCGTGGTTAAGCTAACTCAGGTACGCCTACGTCCTCAGCTGGGTCAAAAGTACGCCCACATTGCTCATGTGGTTGTGCTGTTTGACGCCGCAACTGCGATCTGCAACATCGCCTGGGCAATTTGGCAGCCGACTTCCGGGATGAGGATCGTCGGAGGTTGCAGGTGCGAATGATATGTGTAACATCTCCTAGGCGATCTTGGACAAGTGCCAAAAACGTGCGCGCTCTCGTGAAGTTGCAGGCAATATCGGAACGACATTGTGACGTGTAACGGTATCCTCACTGAAGCTGCAGCTTATACTGACAAAAACAAATGAGCCATGCACACAGTGAACATGTCTGTAGGACAGTGTTCACACCACCAAAAGACTGAATCACAAAAAGCAGTCAAACAAACGTGTAAAAATACTCTGTTGTAAAAAAGCAGTGTGAGATGTAAGCAGCAACATGGAGGATGGAGGATCTCTGCCTCCCGAGCCTTACTGACAGCTGCAGCTTATGCTGAGCAGTGTGAGATTAGCACATGAGAAGAGATCTTGCTCCAGCCTATTACAGTGCAGCTATATGACATGAGATGTAAGCAGCACATGGAATGAGATCTCTGCCTCCCGAGCCTTACTTACAGCTGCAGGTTATACTGAGCAGTGTGAGATGTAAGCAGCAACATGGAGAGGAGGATCTCTCACGAGCCTTACTTACAGCTGCAGCTTATATGACTGTGAGATGTAAGAGCACATGGAGGATGGAGGGTCTCTGCCTCCGAGCTACTTACAGCTGCAGCTTAATGAGCAGTGTGAGATGTAAGCACAACATGAGGATGGTACAAGAGCTGTCATTCAGCGGATGATGGAGATTCTAGCAGGGTGTAGGAACAAGGAGAGTGTCATAATAGTGGCAATATAGCATAAGGGAAAAGATATACTGTCAATCTGACAGAAATTCAGCAGCAGAGGAGCATGAAGCTGTCAATCAGGCCTGGAGGGCAAACATGATATAAAGTTATTTGTGTCTTTGGTTATTACAGTAAGTACACCAGCCTTATCAGGTCTTACAGATCTACCTAATAATATATGTAGATAGTACTGTAAAATCTGCTGACAGATCCACTTTGAGCTTTGTTTTAGACAGCTGCAAACACTCTGCAAAGATATACTAGGAAATTACTGGGCCTAGAATTTGAAAGGGTGGACATTCACTTTAAAGAGCACCTGTCAGGTGGTATTTGTGCCACCTCATCTGATACCAGCATTATGTAGGCAAAGAGACCCCGTATCCAATGATGTATCACTTAGATCACGAAGTGCGACAGTCCTGACACAATCAGAAGGTTTAGATCCAGCCAGCCTCGCATCAGAGCTGAGAAAGCTGTCCCCACCCACACCAGGCTCTTTGTATACAACATCTATAGACAGTTAGGAGCTAATCACACTAGGGGTGCGCCAGAGTAGCTGACCTAGTTCAGCAATGATAATCTCCAGAAACTAAAACAAACATTGCAGGTAAATAGCACAGCGCAGTGTGATAAGAGACATATAGCTGAATTCTTTGTGTTAACCCTTACAGCATGCTATCTTCAGATTACATAGTAAAATCCTGAAGGGTACCTGTCAGGAACAGTTTTCGTAGTAAACCTGTGAGAGTGCAGGTTGGGGCAAGGTAACACATTTACAAGTATACCTACTTTATTCTGTCATCATCTGGCATTCGGATTGACAAAATTAATATTTTTTTTTATGCAAATTAGGCCTGAAAGTGCACTGGTGGGTGTCGTCATCTCGTCTTCACTGCTCCCCTCCGGCTCTTGATTGACAGTCCAGACAGAGGCTCTGCTGCATGTCATCACCTCTGCTCCCCACTGTCAAGGGAAAATGGTGCCGAAAGGGAGAAACAACGAGGTGACTAGGACTGATGTGCACTTGAGAGCCTAATCCCTGCAACGGAGCACCAATTAATGACGGAATAATTATCCTTGGAAATGTGTTACCCCGCCCTATCCTGCTATCGCACCTGGGCCCTGAAGCCCCGGGGGGCCCCTAAAAGTCCCTTTGGCCTATAGAAAAACACTAATGCTATTAAATATTTCCAATAATTGGGGGCCCTGTTGGAGCTTTTGCATCAGGGCCCATGATTTTCTAGTTATGCCACTGCCTGGAGGACCTTAG
Organism: Allobates femoralis; assembly: GCA_033576535.1. Classification (NCBI taxonomy): domain Eukaryota; kingdom Metazoa; phylum Chordata; class Amphibia; order Anura; family Aromobatidae; genus Allobates; species Allobates femoralis. The sequence goes on from JARQOC010000003.1 coordinate 60,568,970, forward strand.
GTTTCCTAAGCACGTTCTTAGGGCAGAGACACACTATGCGGGATGCATACAAGTATCTATCATAACTCACCCGGCCTGGCCACTGAAGTCCATTACAAGCATTAGTAGCCCGGTGTTTCCCCTTTCGTTTGTTGATTGTTACTATGCAGCTCCATGCTCCCATCCAGAGAGACAGGGGCTGGGTAGGGTGAGTCATGTGAGATGCCTGCAAGGATCTCGCATGCAGTTGGCATAAGTTTGTCTCTGCTTTTAGGCTGCCTTCAGATTTGCAGATGCCTCCGCAGCGTTTTGCGGAGGCATCTGCAAGCATCTGCATGCAGACCGCAGCCCCTATGTTTATAATGGAGCGCACGGCGGTCTGCAGATGCTTGCAGACCGCCGTGCGCACCCATTCACTCCTATATGTGATCTGTGCGCATGCGGATGCCTGCGCACAAATCACACACTCTCGCCCGCACCAGGGACGCAACATGTCGCGTCCCTGGTGCGGACGAGAGTGTGTGATCTGTACGCAGGCATCCGCCTGCGCACAGAACACATATAGGAGTGAATGGGTGCGCACGGCGGTCTGCAAGCATCTGCAGACCGCCGTGCGCTCCATTATAAACATAGGGGCTGCGGTCTGCATGCAGATGCTTGCAGATGCCTCCGCAAAACGCTGCGGAGGCATCTGCAAATCTGAAGGCAGCCTTACTGACAGGTTGGCTTTGAGGTCCCTCAAGTGGGTTGTGTTTCTCATGTATCTTCAATACTGTTACGGTAAGACTCATTATAAAATGCAATTTCCTGGAAATGTTTTGTAAGATTCCAGGCGCAGTAACCAATGGACCAATATGGCATGTTTTAGTGGACCAGCAGGAGTTAAAGAGATTTAGTTCTCCATCGTAATGAAGATAATTATAGTCTTATAAATGAGGGGGATAAAAGAGAGAATGTGACAACAAGCTGCAGGAATAAACCAAACAACGGTGGCTTTTATTGTTACAAAATTGGAGTCAGCATAAGAAATAGTCTTCATTTCTCCATTCAGTCCCGTGTAATCATTTTAGCGTTATGGAAGACGTATCTGGCAATAACTTAATTGACCTACATGCTTCTGATTACAAAACGCATATGTTCATATCAGTGTACCGCCAGCGTCCCACCGAGACGGTGACCTTTATAACATGCGATCATCAATTAGAAAAGGCCAAAAGAAACAATGACGAGAAGCGAAGCCATAAAGATGTCCATGGTGGAGATCAAGCTTGGAGTCTGGTCTGACTGGTATTTTCTTCCTTCTAGAGGAAGCTTCTTTCTTAACAGTTTCCATCGGAGCATTGACTGTAAGGGTACCTTTACACACGGCTACATTTGTAGCTTGTCACCAGGTAACTTACTGGTTGCAGTGAAATCATGGATACATGGTTCTATCTTGTTGCTGTGTACAAATGGAATCATGTATCCATGATTTCACTGCAACCAGTAAGTTACCTGGTGACAAGCTACAAATGTAGCCGTGTGTAAAGGTACCCTAAATCTTCATACAACAACTGGGTCTCTTCAGTGAAAAACCAGTTTCCCCAGTGAGCTTGTTGAAGACCAAAGAAGATATTTTAGGTTCTACTCTTTCATTCTCCTGACCCATCTATTACAGTATAATTCTGGTATTCCTTGGGCCCCCAATAGGAATTATTATGTTGTCAGAACCTATGCATGGTTCACCACATCCTATATTTTTGTACACATATTGATGTGTTTTGGACATATGCGTGTGTATATAGTTTTGTGTATTCGGCTGCTCTGTGGCCAAAGTAAAAGACTACTTCCTGGTACCTCAGGTAAACTAGGGTTAAATTAGCTAGTGAGGTAGTACACCCCTTAAGGGTGGAGTCCAAGTAACAAAATAAGCTTGCAAGTGTCTGCAGACAGAATAGCCCAAAGTGGAAAGACAAGTGCTATACCTGCGGGAGGCATAGTAGTGAGGAGCCCAAGATATAATTCGACCGGACCCTCTGATTCACCCCAGGATCATGAGTATTAGAAATGAAACCTCGGTCCAGGACGGGTGAAAGTGGGACTGTCCCCTGTGTCAGTACTTGACCTCTGCTTGGTGTGTGTCACCTGGGCAGCTACTGGTCTCTATAGGACTTCAGTGGTGGACGTCTACATAGACTTGGGCGAATGGGTCATCAGGGTGGTTGCATGGAAGAAACTTTTTTCTACTGGCATCCCTAGTTGTTCCTCTGGACTGTTCCCTGTGAGTGGGATAAGGCTGGTGCCGGGGAAAGACTTTATGAATTTGAGGCAAAGTACAACAGTGTTGAAAGGATGGCACGAGTGTGTTCAGGTACCAGAACAGCGGATGCGGTCTCCAATAAATCCTGTTAAAGTAATGGTCCCGAAACAAGTAATGTTTAGTTAAGTGCCCATGTTTCACGAGACTGTTTAAGTAAAACCATATTGAAAACACTTTTGGACTCCATGTCTGCCTTGGCCCTCACCGAGGACAATCACGTACTGAATTGTTGCAGTTGGGGCTTGTACTGTAAAACCACAGCTGCTCCTCAGCCAAGGCTTTGCGACCACTGAGGTCCCGTATGGCCAGCCTCTCAAAACCTTAGCATACTAAGGGATCTTTTGGTAGTCTGGTGGGCCAGTTGCACCAGCCAAGCCTTTGCGTTGTTTTGCTCATGTGTTGACCTCTTGTATACACCCAGAAGCCAAAGCATTACAGCCGTCTCATGTATGTGTCACCAATAGTGAATTTATGTCCATTGTGGATGGATTCAAGCTGCTTATTCCTCGTGCCGAAGTGTTGAACTGATGTTTTTAGGAGTGGGTTTTATGTATAAATAATAAGTAGCGCAATGGAGATGGCAAGGTCAAGATATGGTACTGGGGCAGTGCAGAAACTAGCCGGAGGAAGTGTAAAGAAAACTGGGGTATCTCGGTGGTTTGGCAGTCCTGTGGTCAAATCCCATCAAGGACATCATCTGTAAGGGGCAGGGGCGGACCGTCACCCCGGGGGCCCTGGTGCAGGTGAGGACCGGGGGGGAGGGGAGAATTTGTGCTACTGGGCGACGTCGCCGTGGCCCGGGGGGGAAGGGGTGCTGCTGGGAGCCGCGGGAGCGCGGTGCTCTCCCTACCTGGTGAGCCATGCCGCGCGCTTGTAGGAACAGGAGGGGCAGAGGAGAGGAGGGACGGGATCAGGCAGGGGAAGCAGGAAGCTCTCTGCTTCCCTTGCCTGACCCTCCTCTCCTTTGACGGCGGCTTGCAGGGGTCGGCTGGGGGATTGAAGGGGCCCCCTAGCCTATCGGGGTCCTGGTGCACCTGCACCAGCTGCACCACGGTAGTTCCGCCCCTGGTAAGGGGTCAGGATGTTGTCCCCGTGTTTGCATAGGTTTCTTCACACACTCCGAAGACATACTATAATATAGATTGTGAGTCCCAATGGAGACCGTGATGATAATTGTCTATAAAGCACTGTGGAATATGATGGCGATATATTACCGTAGTAAGCATCAATAGAAAATAGTAGGAGGATGCTCATTATGGTGATTTGGAGCTGGGATAGTGCAAAACTACTAAGAAATTCGATTCTTGGACCTGAAATCAGAATGGCAGCCTAGGAATGTTTGGCAACGCTCTTAGTAAGGAGTGAGACATATTTCGAGATATGTTGTCAGATCCAATATTTCAAGTACTTCTACTATATGTAAAAAAGTGGCCATATTACTCTAAGGTGCCGTTACCCAAGAAAGAGTTTTGTCCTCTGAAAACAACATCTTCATTCTTATCTCTACAATTTCTCCTACAGATTAATGACTGAGGTGATAATTTGTAGAAGTCATTAAAATGGACAGGCGTAACGGGCGGTAGGATCAACTCTAGATGAATTCGACATAAAACAAGACTGCTCCTGCTTTGTAGAGATAAATGTTTTCCTCTAATAAAGCATTATTCTCAGTGAATACATTAGATTAGATTTATTCAATTAGACACTAGACAAAGCAATGCATAAGGTGTTACAACTTTTATTACTTTGTAGCAATCTTGGATGTTTTGGAACCATTTTAGGAGGTTGGACAATCGGTTTAAAGATCGGTATTGCCAAGAAGTATGCATAATAAGGAATATCTGGATGGGGTCAATTTCTTTTTTATTCCTGTATATAGGAGCATAGGTATGGCCACAGTCTTGGGTGGCAGTCAGTAAAATAATATGTCAAGTATTATTTTGGTTGATCACCAAGTCAGTAGTAGTCTTCAATGTCACCACAGTCTTGGCACAAGGGCATGCATTGTACAACACATCGGTTCAATATACTGTTTATCTGGCCACCAAATGGCTAACAAAACAGCTGTTGTCCCTTTCCTTTAGCCTGAGATATTCCTTTCCTCCTGTGGTCACGGTTGTGGTAGTGTCCTGGCCTTTTTGTTGTAGTTGCTCTTTGTAGTCATACTGAATTACTAGTAAGAAATGTGAGAGTCGGCTTCAGAGACGAGAATCTACTCTGTTCCCTGGATTGGATCTTGCGCTTTATATTGTACTTTTCCATGTTTCACCTGATAAGATCTGTTTGTCACCGACACGATGGAATGATTAAGAAAAAACAGCCATTCAAATGGAGATGTGGAAAAATTATGGTGTCGGGGCCAGATATCATACTGTCTGCTAACCATGGTCATTGTTTTCTACCTACACCTACCCGCACCTACATACAGCCCCCTGATCAGAAAATACAGGTGCAAAACATTTTAAGCTTTCAAAAATGCTAAACTTTTTGTCATTTTTTTGAGTCACAGCAGCTGTAATGAGTATTAGGATGAGCCCTCTTGGCCACTTTGAACCCCCAAGAGAGCTCATGTAATTAACTAGCATTTAACCCTGAGTACCAAACCTCGGACAAGGCCAAAATTTGTCTAAAACTGAGGTCTGGGGTATTTAAGGTCATCGGTACTAATACCACATCTCGGGAGAATTGAGGTACCCTATGCTAGTGACACACCCACTAGGATCGTGTGGTACTCGGAACCGGATCGGGAGTTCCTTGGGGAGGTCACGGGGTTGTCACTGGGTTCCGTGGCTCTGGTTGTGTCAATAAAAAGTGTGGAAAGTTTTATGGGAAGTTATTTTGTGACACAAACCGTGGGTTTCCGCAATTGTGATGGATGGCCGACGCTGCAGTACAGATGCTCTTGGGCTCTTGGTAATGCAGCTGAGGTGATTCAGCTCTCCACGGGTAGAGCAAGGCCCCAAGGCAGTTGATACAAGTGTCGTGTGATAGTAGTGACGTGGAAAATAACTTTGAGAACACAGCTGGATGTAGTCTTTCGATTTTACTCACAGTTTCAGTGCAACTCCAGGTATTTCCAGCAGTCCGCAGTGCGCTGTGTTCTCTGGGTTCGTGCTCCAGCCAAATCTCGGGTAATTTGGTGACACATTATCCAAACCCCCTTCTTAGGTTCCTCTCTCGGGTCGACTCTCTGTGCTAGCTCTCAACCTTCTGCCCGCGCCTCACACTCAGTGTCCCGATCCAGTAGACCTGGGTCCTGATGAGCGACGTCTTCCTAGTCCCCTTGACCCTCTGTGGCTACCTTTCCAGCGAATGACTGTGCAGTTGGACCGTGTCACTTGAAGATACCTCGGTCCTGGTTTACTAGTTAGTTCTTCAGTCACTTCCACTATTCTGGGGCCAGTCCCCCTCTGAGGCCCAGTCCCTCCACCCAACTCCGATCACTGTCGGCGTGGATGCAGGCGCCACGGGTGGACCGCTCACTTCCCGTGCCCCTGGGACCCCTTCTGTCTCTCACCAGCTCCTCCTTAAGTCTCTTCCTTTCTCTGTCCTGGGACGAGCTTCTCCAGCTCCAGTTCCCAGGACCTCGGTCACACAAGTCTGCTCATGACTGCGTCGTCCCTCCAACTCTCTTCTAAGCCCGTCACGTCCTCCCTCTCTTGTTGTACCCCCTACTCTACTTCCTGGTGCTCCCCTTTCCTACTTCCTCCACCCATACCCTCTACCAGTTCCCTTTCTAGCCTGGGATGGGTGGGATGGGACCCTCCTTGAACAGGGTCCGCCTGAACCCCAGGACCTGGGTGGTGTGGTGTTGGTGGTGGGTGTTTGGGTGCCTCCGGCTCAGGTGCAGTACCTCTGTGGCGACTGGATCCTCAGGGGCGCGACACTAGACTCCCAAAGCATGCACATGCTGCCAGAACTGTAACCAGAGGGAGTCACGTCGCCGTTGGGCTCGGTGGCTGGTATTCCTGCCCCGGCTGCTGGGAGGCACCGGGTTCCTTTGGCTGGTGGTGCCGGTGATAGGAGGGCCATGTCCTCATATGAACTTGCTCCTTTGACACCTGCCTCTGTCACTGCGCATCGCCATGTTTCTCCTGTGAGTGATGATGATTACAGAAGGGAGGTTCCTGCAGAGACGTCTGGTAGGCACAGACTTCGTTCTTCTATCAAGTGGGGTGGTTGGTACCAGTCGTGCATGACCATCTGTCCTGGTTCTAGGGGCAGTCCGGATGAGGTCATCAGGCTGTGAGTTCTTCAAACACTTTGGAGTCTGGCCTGCAGGCCGCCAGATATAGTATTGGTTTCCCCAGTGATCTAGTGTGTATTTTGTGTGTTTTGACTCCCACCTTTGCCTGGATTATTGACCCTTCTGCAGCCTGCGAATCTTGTACCCTTGCTGCTCTCCCAGTTTTGACGCCGACCTTTGCCTAAATTTTTGACCCTTCTACAGCCTTCCAATTTTGGACCCTTGCTGCCCTACCAGTTTTCACTCCGATCTTTGCCTGGATTTTTGACCCTTCTACAGCCTGCCGAGTTTGTACCTTGCTGCCCTCCAGGTTTTGACTCTGTCTCCTGACTACACTTTCGGGTCCTGATTTTATACTCCCTTCCTGGTGACTGTCTGCTCCGGTCCACTGCTCATCATAGGCAGCTACCTCTGGGCTCCTCTGTAATTCCAGATCCCTGTATAGAGGTAAAGGGTCTCAGGGTTTCTCGGGGTGCTACCTTACCAACAGCTCAGCCTCGCAGTGGATGGTCGTCATAGAGGGCTGGGAACAAGAAGGCCTGTTTGAGGCTGTGACAGTCTCTGGTTGGAGGGAAGGGTTAGCAATAGTGGGTAGTAGGGAGGGGTGGCAAGAGGAGATAGAGAGTTTGTGTCGGGCTGTGAGGCTGACAAGATGTGAAACTGCAAGCAGGACACCAGGTCTTGGGTAGCCAGGGATTTCAAATCCTGGCTGCAGAAACTGGAGGCTACTGAGCTTCAGGCACAGTAGCCACACTACGTGGGACTGTCAGGGCCAGAGCAACTAAGAAAGGACTTGGGAGCCGGGTGGGTACAGCTGCTCATAGAGTCCGTGTTGCCTGCCTGGCTGGAAGTCAGCCATGAGGGAGCTAAATGAGGAACAGGAAAGCTACATTCACCCACAACCTCATCCCAAGGAGAAGGCAGCTGGTAGGCCAAATACCCATCTGGCAAAGTGACTTCTAGTTCTCCTCAGACTGGCCAGACCCAAACACTCTGTGAACCATTACCCTGGACTCGCTGCTGAACTGCACTGCAAAGTAATGGTAAATAACTAAGAGACTTTCTCCATGCCTTCTTCCTGTTACACGTCTGCACTCATCACAACTATCACCACCATCATCACCTTTATCTTTTCACACCCAAGGAGCCTACCCTGGCTGAGGAGGGTATAACACCTACCTGCTACAATACTTATCCCATGGGAGTACTTATGACTCACCGTAGCCGGGGGGTACACGTAGCGGGCGTTGTTTCTCCTCCTGTCACGGAACCGCGCCTGCGGTAGTGTAGGCCCGGTGGTCCAGATCAATAGGGGAATGGCGGAACAGTGGGGTAATTTGTCTTCGTGACGCCACCTGCGGGTGTTCTGGTAACTTTACCAGCGCTGTTCGGGTCTCCGGGGGATGGTACACAGCGAGATGGAACGCTCCCCACAGGATGAGCGGGAATCCTCGGAGCCGGGAGCTGCGCAAGATGTTGTGAGGCAGCTGAGGGACGCTGCGCTGAATCCAGGAATAATGCACAACCACGCACAGTCTCTTTTAGGTACCTTTACTGGATCGTAGTCAGGTACACTCGGACCGGGATAGTGAAGTTGGCACTTATGGAGTTTCACAGCAAGCAGTGTTAGGCTTCCTTTCTCTACTTCTGGTGCTAAGGTCGGGTGGATGTGGAATCCAGCCGGACCGGGCAGTTTGTTCAATGGAACTTGCTTCACCTGGTTAGCAGCACTGAGGGCACTGTAAGAGGGTCTGAGCAGGATCAGTACTCTTCCCTGGGCTCTCGTGGATGGGTGCATCAGGTGGAACAGGTGGCTAAACCTCCTGTTGATGGTGCTGGTTCTCTGTGGTGGCTGGGTAGCTCTCACAGCTTCGGTTCCAGTAACCGGTTGATTTGGAAAGAGTCGGATTAACTCTGTATTCCTGAGAGGTGATCTCCTTCTTCCTATTATCCCAATTGCAGGGATCTCCACTGGCTAACAGGCTAGCAGGGCCTAGTGTGTTCCTCATAGGGTGGAGGTTTCACACAGGCTGGCAGCTCTTGTAGCGTCTACCACACTCTGAAGTTTCTCCCTCCAAGACTCTATTTATAGGGGGAACTGGTTAGAAGTCACCAGTGTAGCTCCCCCTAGAGGCTCGGGGTGAAACCAGGTGTTCTAAGTGTTGTTTGTGTTGTGGGTTTTGCTGTGCTGTTACTTACTCCATTTGTACCTAAGGATTTCTGTGGTGCCCAACAGGTGCCAGGGTGCCACATTCCCCCTTAGTTAACCTCAGTTCTCCCGGCTGAGCAAAAAGTTCTTTTTACAACTTAACACTAAGCAGTTTATAACAGTTCAATTTACAAAGTCTTAAAGAAAACACAAAAATCACTGAAAAGGAGTGAAAAATGTGGACAAAGGTGAAAAGCAGTCCGTACGGCACTAGTCCATCTGCCGCAGGCTGGAAAAAGGTAAAGTTAGTGGTCACACAAGTCCTGTGACAATTGTCCAAAGTTTGTGAAGAGGAAAAAGGTAAAGTCCAGGGATACATGGTAAACTTTATACATTCCCTACGGGTGTCTCTGCTTGGGAGGCCGGTACTATCCTTCTATACCTTACCAGGCGCTTTCTGTCCCCAACTTAGTATACTTGGGACATAGCCCAGTTCCTCCACCCTTCTGTACACTACTTTTTACAGGTTTTTGAAAACTGGTTAATATTTACAACACTTACAGGTTACATTTTCCACTACATTTTAAACCCATTCTCCAAGCTTGTGTGGGGGTTGACCTAAGGTACTACGTGTGGATCTGCGTAGTGTGGGTGTTTCCAAAGCTGTTTGTGTAGTGTACGAAGTGGTTGGTACTTCTCTATGTCTGCTTTGTGTAAGACCATAGTAAGTGCGGAGTCTATCAACTGGACTGACCTCTGTAGGTAGTTGATTAGGAATGGCTTCTCTTACTGTGGACTAGCAGGCTGACCGATTACAGGAATCTCAGGTTCCATGATAACAGGCTGCAATTCTTGCACTTGGACTTCTTCTTGTTGGACTTGTGGAATTGGATTTGGCTTTGGCTGACCTTCTGTAGGCTGGTAGAAGTGCATAACTGGTATGAGGAATGCATCACCTATTTGTGGCCAATCAGCTGGTAAGTATCCAATTTCTGTAAGGACGAGATTTTCTTTAGTTTCTTCATCTGTAGTTACAGCAGGGTAACTGGTTGCTTGTGGGATTAACTGTGGCGGACATTTCTTCAAATGATCCCTTGAGACAGTCGCAATAGTATTCCCATTGTCTTTGCTAATAACACAAGTTTTTGAGTTATCATAGTGTGACGGCATAACGGTGTAGGGTACGGATTCCCAACTGTTATCCAATTTGTTGGTTTTTCGCTTTCTTTTCAGCACTACATCACCTATAGCTAACGGTTCAGCTGAGGCGTGTTTGTTGAAGTCTTTTTCTTGCTTGGTTCTACTGATTTCTAGGTTTCTTTCCACGCTTTCTTGTACTTTCCTGTACTTTTCTTGGCGTTGGCTGACCCAGTCTTCATCAGAAGAGTCTTCTGTGGGTTCAACGGTTCCCATCTGCAAATCAATAGGCAGTTTACCTGGTCTTGCTCTCATCAAGTAAGCAGGTGTGTAATTTGTCGAACTGACAGGTATGTGGTTGTAGATGTCCACGAGATCTGGAAGTTTCTCTGGCCATTGATTTCTCTCTTCAACTGGTAAGGTCTTGAGCATGTCAATGACTATGTGGTTCATCTTCTCACATAAACCGTTCGTTTGAGGATGATAAGGTGTTGTGCGGATTTTCTTGCACCCATACAGCCCTAAGAATTCTTGGAACAGAGCTGATTCGAAGGCTGGCCCTTGGTCAGTTAAGACCTGGTCTGGATACCCATGAGGGCGACAGAAGTAACTCTGGAACGCTTTGGCTGCTACCTCGGCAGTTAAATCCTTAACTGGAACGACTACCAGGAATCTTGAGTAGTGATCGACGATGGTGAGAGCGTAGGTGTACCCGGTTCGACTTGGGGTAAGCTTCACGTGGTCGAGAGCAACTATTTCAAGAGGTTTGGTGGTAACAATTGGCTGCAACGGAGCTTTCTGAGTTAGATGGTCTTTTCTTCGAAGGTGACATGGTCCACAGTTTTTACACCATTTGTCAATAGAGCCTCTCATACCGACCCAGTAGAACCGATCCTTCAGGAGTCTCTCCAGCTTCTTCCATCCAAAGTGTCCGGCATCATCATGGTATGCTTCAAGGATCATTTGGACTTCAGTCTTGGGAACTACAATCTGCCAGATGAGTTCATGGGTTCTTGGATTGAGGTATCTTCTGCATAGTTTACCTTGGTAGACAAACAACCTCCCTTTCTCCTTCCACAGGCGTTTAGCATTTGGTGAGGCATCAGAGTCCATATTGGCGTGTTCTTGAGTGATGAGATCCCTTACCAGGCTGACATCTGGGTCGTTGGCTTGAGCCTCCTTCCAGTCATGGTGAGGTAATGGGTTCACGGTCCTCTCTACACGTGTTTGGTTTCTCTGATGACAGGTTGCTGTACCTGAACGGTGGAAAGCAGGTAGTTCAATCTCTTCTAGGTCATCTATGTCTTCTCCCTCTTCAGGAAGATGGGGCATTCGGGACAGGGCATCAGCATTGCCGTTCTTGTGACCTGCCCGGTACTTTACAGTGAAGTCGTAGTTGGCGAGTCTTGCTACCCAACGCTGTTCTAGGGCTCCCAGCTTTGCAGTCTCTAAGTGTGTTAGAGGGTTGTTATCTGTGAAAGCTGTGAATGGGGCGGATGCCAGGTAATGCTTGAAACGCTCTGTGATCGCCCAGACCAGGGCCAGGAACTCCAGCTTGAAGGAGCTGTAGTTTTCCGGGTTCCTTTCGGTGGGACGGAGCTTTCTGCTTGCGTAGGCTATCACCTTTTCCTTGCCCTGCTGACGTTGAGATAGGACTGCTCCTAAACCTTCATTACTTGCGTCAGTGTACAACAGAAACGGTAGATTGTAGTCCGGGTAAGCCAGGATCTCTTCTCCGGTTAAAGCTTCTTTTAACGTTTGGAAGGACTTGTCCTGCTCTGGGCCCCAGTGGAACGGGGGTCCCCTGATCTTGCCGTTTTTGGATTGGCCCACTAAGATCTTGCATGGGGGCAGCTATCTTGGTATAGCCTTTGATGAATCGTCGGTAGTACCCGACCAGTCCTAGAAATTGACGTACCTCTTTGTGATTGATAGGTGCTGGCCAGTCCTTGATGACGGTGACCTTATCCGGATCCGGTGCTACGCCTTCGGCGCTGACCACATGTCCTAGGTATTGGACCTTGGGTTTCAGCAGGTGGCACTTGGACGGTTTCAGTTTCATCCCGTACTTGGACAGTGACTCAAACACTTCACTCAGGTGTTGGAGGTGATTTTCATAGGTCTGAGAGTAGACAATGACATCATCAAGGTATAACAAGACAGTCTCAAAATTCTTGTGGCCCAAACAACACTCCATAAGTCTCTGAAATGTGCCTGGGGCATTGCACAAACCGAATGGCATACTGTTGAACTCGCATAAGCCCATGGGAGTCGTGAAGGCTGTCTTCTCACGATCCTCCTCCGCAACGGCAACCTGCCAGTACCCACTAGTAAGATCTAATGTGGAGAAATAGTTGGCAGATTTGAGTGCAGCTAGTGACTCCTCTATGCGTGGTAACGGGTATGCATCCTTGTGTGTGACTTTGTTGATTTGCCTATAGTCTACACACATCCTCATACTACCATCTTTCTTTTTAACCAGGACTAGTGGTGCGGCCCAGGGACTACAGCTATCCCTAATGACTCCTGCATTCTTCATGTCCTGATGCATCTCTTTTGCTTTCTGGTAGTGAGTAGGTGGTATAGGCCTGTACCTTTCTTTGATAGGTGCATGTTTGTTTGTGGGGAATGGATATGATGTTGTACCCCTTTAATCCTCCCAAAGTCAAGTGGGTGTTTGCTGAACACTTGCTCATACTCCCGAACCACCCGGTATACTCCATTTTTCTGGTGAGAGGGTGTATTGTCAGTTCCTACACTGAGGTCTTGACACCATTTCTCTAACTGATCTTTGGAGTGAGGGGGTTCATCAGTGACTGTTTGGTTTGAGGATTTTACATCAATCACAGCATCATCTTTTACTTGGTACAATTTAGCAACAGTTGCATATCTTGGCAGTCTGACTTCGTCATCACCATAATTCAATATGCGTATGTGGACTCTCCCTTTCTTACATCGACTAACCCTCTGGCTGTCAAGAGCGTAGGACTACTGTCGGACATTACAGGTTCTACTACAGCTTGGTAGTCCTGCCCTCTGAGGCCTATGGCTGCTCGACACCAGATCATCATTTCACTTCTGGGTGGTACCACAATTGGAATGGGATCTGTGACCCTTACTCTGCCAATCTCACCATTTGACAATGTTACCTGTTGTTGATACACCAGAGCTCTGATCTGCTTTTGGATAGCCCGCTTTTCTCTGGGTTTACCGGCTTCAGCACTCTGTTGGAGTAAAAACAACACTTCATCGAGGCATTTGATCATGACATTGGTACCCAATATGACATATGGATCCTTGTGGTTAGGTTTATCCTGGACCACTAAGATACCCTGGTTTTTCAACTGCACCCTCCCCACCTTTACTGTAGCTTCCCACTGTCCCTCTATGGTAACCGGAATACCATTAGTGGCTTCAAGGTTCATCTCAGGGTTAGGGGGTTCTAGCTTAACATCTGGCCAGAACTGCTTGTAAAGGGTACTAGGGATGGATGTCACCTGAGATCCAGTGTCTATCAAGGCGGAGATAGCGATGCCATCAATGACGATTGGTAAGTATGGACAGTCTCCCACATACTTGTGTTCCCAGCTGGACGTAGGGCCTGGACGATCTACTCCTGGGGTTGGCCCTTCTCGCCCAGGGGTCGCTCGTTTAAAGGACGGGATTGTAGATTGCGTCCTCCTAGGTCGTTCTGCTGACTGTTGCGGCGTCTGTCAGGACTGCGGCGGTCTGCAGGTTTTCCTCGCGACGGCTGGGTCTTTCTCCTCATCCAGGGAACGTCATCCGGGCTGTCGGCGAGTTGAATCTTGTCTGATGGCCTTGCATCTGTCTTGGGTTTTCTCCCAGCTTGTAGCTTGGCCACGTCCTTCATCAGCTGCTCGACATTAGCACACAGTTGATCAAAACCGGTCAGGTGTTACAGTCTGTGCACTGGACTGGATCGCAGGGATTGGAGATGCTGCTGCCGGCACGGAAGGGGTGTCAGTGTACGGCTGCTGCGGTGAAGCGGGATCAGGTACTTCAGCGAGTCGCTGTCCCCAAACTGTTAAGTCTCTCAAGGTATCAAACTCTGCGCCTGGATTCTGTATGGACCACCAGCTTGCTTGCTTTCTATCCTCAGATAGTTTAAGGCCCACAATAAATTGTCCAATTAACGCTTTGTTCTCATCTCGAGCACTGTCAGGGTCGACTTGTTTTAACAGTCTGTATGCTTCTTGCAAGCGCAGTGAATAATCAAGGACAGTTTCTTGTGCCCCTTGATTACAACGATAGAATGACAGTCTTAATCCAGCTTCGGTATGGCACTCAAAGACCCGAGTCAATCTAGCGAATATCTGCTCCACAGATTCCTGAACTTCTATAGGCCAGCTGCGGCTCTGCAGTTCGGCTGCACCAGTTAACTGTCCCATAATAACTGAAGCTCTTTGCTTACCGGTCATCGGGTATATGTCCAGGGCTTGGCATATCTTCCTCTGGAAGTTCTCCAAGGTGCTGGGTACACCGCTGTACTTGGGTAACCAGGTCGCACTAGGAACGTAGGGTAGAGACATCGGCATAATCGGAGCGGGTTGCGGTAGCATACCGCCGACTGGTTGCTGTCCGTCAAAAGGTATATTTTGAGGTACCGCTTGGTCTAGCGGGGGCACCGCGTGATCGGGAGCCGGGTTACTCATGGTCGCTCCCCCTTAGTTAAGCGTAGCCTTTCCCTCGGTTTCAAAACGGAAGTCTCGGCCTCGCGGTGAGGAGTGAGGCACCACGGGAGTTTCCGGTTCCTGCTGCGTACAGGGGAAGTCGTCAGAGCGTGGGGGCGGGGCCTATCTTCGCGCCCTCTGCACAGTCACGCCCCTTTTCCCGCCTTTTCGCGCAGCAATGGCGGACCAAATGTACAGTTCGATATTTACAGTCAATAAATAGCACACAATACCCGTAATAACGGGCCTGCTCGTATCCTGTTCGTGACGCCAAATTCTGACTCACCGTAGCCGGGGGGTACACGTAGCGGGCGTTGTTTCTCCTCCTGTCACGGAACCGCGCCTGCGGTAGTGTAGGCCCGGTGGTCCAGATCAATAGGGGAATGGCGGAACAGTGGGGTAATTTGTCTTCGTGACGCCACCTGCGGGTGTTCTGGTAACTTTACCAGCGCTGTTCGGGTCTCCGGGGGATGGTACACAGCGAGATGGAACGCTCCCCACAGGATGAGCGGGAATCCCCGGAGCCGGGAGCTGCGCAAGATGTTGTGAGGCAGCTGAGGGCGCTGCGCTGAATCCAGGAATAATGCACAACCACGCACAGTCTCTTTTAGGTACCTTTACTGGATCGTAGTCAGGTACACTCGGACCGGGATAGTGAAGTTGGCACTTATGGAGTTTCACAGCAAGCAGTGTTAGGCTTCCATTCTCTACTTCTGGTGCTAAGGTCGGGTGGATGTGGAATCCAGCCGGACCGGGCAGTTTGTTCAATGGAACTTGCTTCACCTGGTTAGCAGCACTGAGGGCACTGTAAAAGGGTCTGAGCAGGATCAGTACTCTTCCCTGGGCTCTCGTGGATGGGTGCATCAGGTGGAACAGGTGGCTAAACCTCCTGTTGATGGTGCTGGTTCTCTGTGGTGGCTGGGTAGCTCTCACAGCTTCGGTTCCAGTAACCGGTTGATTTGGAAAGAGTCGGATTAACTCTGTATTCCTGAGAGGTGTTCTCCTTCTTCCTATTATCCCAATTGCAGGGATCTCCACTGGCTAACAGGATAGCAGGGCCTAGTGTGTTCCTCATAGGGTGGAGGTTTCACACAGGCTGGCAGCTCTTGTAGCGTCTACCACACATCTGAAGTTTCTCCCTCCAAGACTCTATTTATAGGGGGAACTGGTTAGAAGTCACCAGTGTAGCTCCCCCTAGAGGCTCGGGGTGAAACCAGGTGTTCTAAGTGTTGTTTGTGTTGTGGGTTTTGCTGTGCTGTTACTTACTCCATTTGTACCTAAGGATTTCTGTGGTGCCCAACAGGTGCCAGGGTGCCACACTTATATGCAGCTCCGGTCATCTCTGGCTGGGCACCTCAGCTGGTGTCACAAACTTTATAAACTTTTCTCCCCTGTAAATACTCCCTTTTTCATGTGCGGTTATGGCCACTGCACCGTGAACATTAGATTCCTGGGCCAGCTAGCTGATTATCCCGGTCCTTGCGACCATCACAAACTCATCGTAAATACGGTTTAATTCATGGAAGACAGGTTTTATTGTGCAAATTACCCCCGAATTCTTGACATTTAACTAGATAAATCTACTAACATTTTTTTTTTATTGTTTTATATATTACAAGTTATTTTATTTTAATTTTAAGACAATCTGTGTGGCAGAACGGCAGTATCGGAAAGGATTTCATTCTTTGAGTGTATATGGCAGTTGCAATGAAAAGGACAATGAGTCATTTGACCAAAATGTCATAGTTTATTACAATTTCTAGAACAGGGGTCTCACACTCCGCGGGGTATATGATCCGCACTAGACAAAAATGTGAATTTCGGGAACGCTTTTTTAATCAAGACAAAGTGACATTTTTAGTGATACCATTTTTTATTTTCTATACATCTTTTGACCATTTTTTTGAACATTTTTTGCTCATCCTGCAGTTACCACCTTATAGTTATTTTGGCCAACATCTTGCAGTAATGTACCCCATCTTGGCCACCATCTTGTAGTGAAATCCCCCATCCTAGTCCCATTCTTCTAGTAATGTACCCCATTTTTGTCCCATCTTGTAGTAATAATCCCATTCTTATAGTAATGTGCCCATCCTGATCTCCACTCATAGTAATGTCCCCATCTTGTTGAAATGCCCCCATCCTAATCCCCGAATTGTAGTAATGTCCCCATCCTAATCCCCATATTGTAATAATGTCTCCATCCTGGTCATCATCTTGTAGTACTGTCCCCATCTTGCTCCCTTTCTTGTAGTAATGTCCCCATCCTTTTTTCCATCTTGTAGTGAAGTCCCCATTCTGTTCCTCATCTTGTAGTAATGTCCCCATCCTGATCTTCACCTTGTAATAATGTCCCCATCCTGATAACCATCCTGATCCTCATCTTATAGTAATGCCCCCATCCTAGTCTCCTTGTAGTAATGTGCCCTTTTTAGGGTCTCTTTCTTGTAGTAATGTGCCCATCTAAATCCCCATTTTGTAGTAATGTCCAAATCCTAATCCCCATCTTGTAGTAATGTCCCTATCCTGGTCATCATCTTGTAGTACTGTCCCCATCTTGCTCCCTTTCTTGTAGTAATGCCCCCCATTCTGGTCTCCATCTTGTAGTGAAGTCCCCATTCTGTTCCTCATCTTGTAGTAATGTCACCCATCTTGGTCCTCACCTTGTAATAATGTCCCCATCCTGGTAACCATCCTGATCCTCATCTTGTAGTAATGCCCCCATCCTAGTCTCCTTGTAGTAATGTGCCCTTCTAGGGTCTCTTTCTTGTAGTAATGTGTCCATCCTAATCCCCATCTTGTAGTAATGTCCCCATCTTAGTCCTCATGTTGTAGTAATGTCCCCATCTTAGTCCTCATGTTGTAGTAATGTCCCCATCTTGGTCCTCATGTTGTAGCAATGTCCCCATCTTGGTCCTTATGTTGTAGCAATGTACCCATCTTGGTCCTTATGTTGTAGCAATGTCCCCATCTTGGTCCTCTTCCTGTAGTAATGTCCCCATCCTGGTCCTCATGTTGTAGTAATGTCCCCATCTTAGTCCTCATGTTGTAGTAATGTCCCCATCTTAGTCCTCATGTTGTAGTAATGTCCCCATCTTGGTCCTCATGTTGTAGTAATGTCCCCATCTTGGTCCTCATGTTGTAGCAATGTCCCCATCTTACTCCCTTTCTTGTAGTAATGTCCCCATCTTGATCCTCATCTTGTAGTGAAGTCCCCAATCTGGTTCCTTGTCTTATAGTAATGTCCCCATCTTGGTCCTCATGTTGTAGTAATGTCCACATCCTGATCCTCATCTTGTAGTGAAGTCCCCAATCTGGTTCCTTGTTTTATAGTAATGTCCCCCCATCCTGGTCCTCTTCCTGTAGTAATGTCCCCATCCTGGTCCTCATCTTGTAGTAATGTCCTTATTGCCTAGGTCTACAATCTAGCAGTGTTGGGTGAACATTCACATCTATTCTATTCATCCTGTAAGCGCGGCTATATAGCTGAGCTATTTCATTAGATCGCTCTGATAGCTGCAGCTTCAGTGCATTACTTACAGGCTAGACAGCAGCAATGGTCGATCTCTAAGGCATTGAGTTGTAATCTGTCCTCCAGTATGATAACTGCAATATTTAATTTATTTGTTGTGTTTTGCGAAGATAGCATTTAAAAAAAAAAAAAAACTCAGTTTACATAATATGCCATTTTCTTATCATACACTTTCTTTTTTATAGCATTTGCCTTATTATAGTTTTCCTTTATTACTATATCCCACTCCTTTAGGGTATGTGAATATGACATCTTTTTACGTCTGGCACCCCCCTGAAATAGCAATTAAAAAGTCTTCATAAAGAATGTATTTATGTACTTCATTGTCATGAAGCGGCTAAAGGAAGTGACCGGTCCATTCTCATGGTGGCTTCCATGGTGTTCCATATGGAATTGCTGGCAGCAAAGTGACCGCAATGGAGTCCGAATAGAGAAGTGAAAAAAGATGTGTCAGGGAGAACATCTATAAGGCACAATGTGCACATATCCTTGCATACCTTAAAGAGGTTGTCCGCTAGTAATGTCCTAACTCTTCCTAACTAACACTTTCTCAATATATTTTTGCTACCTACACTTCTTTAAGTTTATCTCTAAGATACTCATCAATACCTTATTGTTGTTCTATCTTTGATACTTCTGGTCTAGAGACCGAAATGGGATCAACTAAGCAGGGCGCATCACTGTTGGGGGCTGTGGGAAGAGTGAAGTGTGATCTGGGTATGTACACCCAGACTGCTGTCACTCACAGAGAGGCAGCCCAGCCCCCACCAGTGACGAGACCTGCTCAGTCGGTCCGAATCCGGTCTGCAGCCTGGAAGATCAAAGATACAACAAGAATGTTATTTATCAGCCTCAGAGAGATAAGCTTACAGGAGCAGAGCAGGTAGCAGAAGTATGCTAGGAAAGTGTTAGTTAGGAAGAGTTGGGACAAAAGAAAGGGGGTCACATTAGAAGTGGAAAACATCTTTAAGTTCATAATCCAATTTTCTTCTTTCTTCTACCATCTTGCTGATATCATCCGGAAATATAATCTCTTTGCCTATAGTATTTACTGTGTGGTCGGGCCAGCCCGTCTGGGCAGATGGTGACAGCTCGACTAATAACTCATCTATTTTGGTCACTGCATTGCAGTGTAACAGATATCCTACTGAGAATCCCACAGTGAATATTGAATTAATATTAATATAAAGACCTTGGATTCACGAGATAAATGAAGTATCTATGTGAGCGTATGTCAATAATTTAATACTTTCGATGCATTACTTTATTAATCTCCATCTAATCTCTCTGACACCACAACCGGTGACCTCCGCATTCTGTGGATCACAATTCATTCTTTACTCCAGGCTGAGAGACTTCATCCTGCACAGGAATTTTAAGCTCAAGTATAAAAAAAAATAATCCTACAATAGAAAAATAAAATAAAAAGAGACTTAAAGATCTATACACAAAATTTACTGTACATAATGTATCCACAGGTCAAGGGTCCTTAAAGTGTACAAGGGTCCTTAAAGTGGCAGAAAACACTGTCTCAAGGAAGAGATGGTGTATAGCATGTTGTGTAGATAAAAATCACAAGGCTCTATAGCAAACGTTCTTATCCTCCCCCTAAAGTATCTCCCAACTTTAAATAAATCGGAGGAATGACATGTGTGACGCCCCTGCGGTTCGGTCACCACTGTGGTACTGCACCTATCTAATAGGTGTGACATCATGCGCATAGGTGAACAGGGAAAGCTTTGCTGTGACCCCCAAAATACACCCAACACAACCTGAGCCCCAGGCCAGGGAGATGCTGAGCGGAAGAGACTCACATTCAGAGCAGTCCCCATCTACTGGCTGGAAGGAGGAGTTAGGTGACGGTGGGAGGTAGAAGAGAACACATTCTAGAGAAGTCAGGAGCTGGGGAGAGAGCAAGACACACGGGGGTTAGCTGCGAATCCCAGGCCCGAGGACCGGAATCTGCAGCCGGCCGTCCAGGCCAGGCAGAGGAACTATGATTTCAGAAAAACCTTATAAAGTAAAGGCCTCCAATCACATACCAATTCTATAAAAATAACCCTGGAGTCAGGCAAATTAATAATCAATGTGCTCTTATAAAAGTTAGTGCATAAATGCAGCAGAGAACTACTGTAGCAGGGTACCAGACTCAATTCGGTCTGGATATCTTCAGACCAGCTGAAACTGAGTCACTGGTCTGCATGTACAGTGGACACTCCCAAGGCTAAGGAGATATATAGGGCTAAGAGGACTTGCAACGCAGTCACTTAGCAGACCTGCAGTCACCTGCCTACTGGGACTGGCAACTACAGGACACTAGGAGAGGACATTAGTAGCAGTGTCAAGAAGAGGAGGGCAGCAAGGCGGCCGTATTCCCTGTGACACAGCAGAGTGGACCCGGACTATCTATGCGCTGGCCAGGCTGCAA
Source organism: Allobates femoralis (assembly GCA_033576535.1). Lineage (NCBI taxonomy): Eukaryota > Metazoa > Chordata > Amphibia > Anura > Aromobatidae > Allobates > Allobates femoralis. Next base: position 60,589,431 of record JARQOC010000003.1, read on the forward strand.
CCCTGGTCATTAAAGTGCTCCGGCTGGGTTGTGTTTGCATCAGCACCAAGTAAATGGTTAAGGACTGCAGAACCCTGTGTCTGTCTACTTCTTCCTGTGCCTCTCTGCACCCCTGCACCTTTAACTACTACAACCACTATCATCACATACAGTATGATGTCTCCACAGTACCTCTACTGAAGCGGTATGTCCCCTTAATATCTCTAACACAGTATAATAGAACACAACATGATGATCCTAAAGTGCCCCTCATGGTACAATATCGCCATAGTCCCCACACACATAGACACTGACAGTATCATGACCCAATATAGTATGATGGCCCCTTACATAGTATGAGGACACCCAAAACACCCCCTCACAAACAGAATGATGGCCACCACAGACCCCCTCTTAGTATAGGAGCTTCCAGAGACCCCTATTCAGCCCTTACACAACATATACATACATGTCCCCCACAACCCCTCACACAGTATAATAGACCCCACAACTTCCCATGCAGTATAATAGCCGACCAGTCAGCATAAGGGCCCCTGCAGCCCCTCACACAGTATGAGTGCCATCACAGCCCCCTACAAAGAACAAAGACCCCCAGAGCACCCCACTCAGTATGAGAGCCCCCACTCTTCTGGTTTTCCAACTCAGTATTGGACGCCACAATTCCCAACTCAGTATGGTGGACCTTACAGTCCCCTATTTAGAATAATAGCCTACACGATTTCCCCTCTTGCAATAATGTTACACTTTGTATGAAGGCCACACCAGCTCCCAACTCAGCATAAGGTCCCCCACAACTCTGCATTCAATATGATGGCCCCTACAGCCCCTCACTTAGTATTATTCATTTCACTCAATGTTATCCATGTCCCAGAAATATGGACACTGCTGAAATTGTGATGATAAGCCGCAATGGGCTCTCTCAAATCACGGCCCCATAAGCAGCCATGTGGGCTCCCATTATGGTTGGTATGCCCCTGGGTATAGCCCTCTCCCTCAGAACAGGGAACTTGCATACTAGAAGGCTAACAAGAGAGCTACAAAGAAATGGAAGTGTCTGCCTATGTCTTGTGTTCTAGAAGCCAAGGAAATGGTATTGGAAAAAGATAGACTCTAGTTTTGGTAAGGTACCGCCGTATTGGGTAATCATGGGGGGCCCATTCTGCAATAACAAAATGTTAAAAAGTAGAAACTTTTTGATTGAATGGATTTTTTTTTTATCTTGACAACTTCTTTCCTTATTAAAACCTCATACAGGGGAGTTCCTAGCTGTAGAGCCAGAGCAACGAGCTGCTAACAAGCAGTGGTCCTCACACCATTACAAATACTACATGTAGGCCTCTACGGGGAAAATAAGGTTTCAAAGCAACTAACCACAGGCAATAATAGATATACGGTAATATAATAACCCCTTCAATACACTCATTCTTCTTTCCTCCACCATTCACATGAGACTCCTTGGGGCCACTCGGAAGCCGGAGAAGATGCTTTGCCCGTTACTACCCTACTAGTTACGCCCATGATCTTTGCACTTTGGAGAAGACATTTACCTTTCTATAGGGCGTCATATTTAGTCCTTGTTGTAAGTGACTCTCAGACATGTCAGTAAGGATAGGTATTTCCTAAATGTTGGCGTGGGAGTCTTCACAGAAGCCGAGGGCTGCTAATTTTAGAAGTCAGCATCGACAACTTGGCTAAGTCTGTCCTCGTGTGTGGGAGATGATGGAGTCAAATAACCATCTGCTCCGAGGCAAGAACCTGCCGCTCCTCCTGTGTCACGTTATTAGTCTCTGCGCAGTGACCTTCCAAGTGACTAACTTAGTGCCCTGTAGTATTCACGGGGTGCGCGGCGTTGGCAGGAGCAGATCCAGCAGCTTGCCAACACGTACTGGGATTACAACTCCCCGGGGCCTGTCTGAATGCCAGAAGATATAGGTACAGTTGTGGCGTCTGCATGATACTATTGATATAACAAATGCATTTAGCACTATGCACATAACAGCCATGGCCGGTATTCTAAATCCTATGGACTGTGTTGTGTGTCGTAGAGATTTTACTTTTTTGGTATATTAGGAAACGTGCAAAGGAGAACACATCATGAGTGACCGAGTGCATTCTCCGACTGCTCCATGGAATAAGATAGTGCTGTATGAATAATAACAGAATATAGTAATAGATTGGTCAACAAAGTAATGCACAATAACTAAGGCTCGTGTTCTGGATGTGTTGGTTGGGACATCAAAACTATGTCCCTCTCCTTAACTGTGTGCTTTCCAAATCAGTAATAATAACCGGTGTCTGCGGACAATAACCACACTTGACTCGGGTGCAAGTACGGGAGAAGTCTAAGTTTACTAGGAAGCACATACATTTATACAGACAATTCTGGGGGTGGTAACCTAAGAATAAGATCATTAATTGGTTACAAAATATTAAATAAAATTAATCATTGGTCACTAATTTCTGAGAATTGATTGGATTATGCAAATCTATTCTAAAAACATATGTATCCTTGTATTTTTTCCATCATTCGGTGTTATTGACATTATTGACCCATCAAACTTCTTCATTATCTGGTGGTTTTAGAACATCTTCCCTTTTAACCAAAACATGCTAGACATTGGCAACACTCCCAGACTATGTGGCCTTCACCATTCCTCTAAACACAGGCTATAACTTGCTGTACAATACTTGATATGAAAACATAAGTTATTCTTCCTAAAGGCAAGCACTTAAAGGGATACATATATACAGTATGCTAGATATGCAGTACAATACAGGATACAAGCACATTGGTAAATCTGTGGATATTTTCATATATCGATATCCATAACACTCTGATCACATCTCCAAGCAGATACGCCCTTTGTAGACTCCTAAGACAAAAGAAGTGATCTGTTGTATCAGTTATGCATTGATTATTCTGGTTTTTGTTTTTTAAAATGGTAGAAAAAAGTCCTGCATGAAGAATTTATTAAAACCCTGATATGTTATCAGAATATAGAAACTAAATTTTCTAAATATCTTGAGATATTCAGTATGAGCGCCATGTGCAGAAATCCCAGCACATACAGGCTTGTCTGAGGAATGTTCTGTGTTCTGCCGTGCTAAATGGACTTGGGCAAATCATCAAGATCTGCTGCTGGCAGCTCCCTATGCAATTGCTGATTAATGATGTCCCAGATCTGCTCGATAAGATACACATCCGGAGATGCTGCAGGTAATATACAGTTGTGGCCAAAAGTATTGACACCCCTGCAATTCTGTCAGATAATACTCAGTTTCTTCCTGGAAATGATTGCAATCACAAATTCTTTGGTATTATTATCTCATTTAATTTGTCTTCAATGAAAAAACACAAAAAGAATTGTCCTAAAGCCAAATTGGATATAATTCCACACCAAACATAAAGTATTGACACTGTTACAAAAATCATGTGATGCTTCTCTAATTTGTGTAATTAACAGCACCTGTAACTTACCTGTGGCACCTAACAGGTGTTGGCAATAAATAAATCACACTTGCAGCCAGTTGACATGGAATAAAGTTGACTCAACCTCTGTCCTGTGTCCTTGTGTGTACCACATTGAGCATGGAGAAAAGAAAGAAGACCACAGAACTGTCTGAGGACTTGAGAAACCAAATTGTGAGGAAGCATGAGCAATCTCAAGGCTACAAGTCCATCTCCAAAGACCTGAATGTTCCTGTGTCTACCGTGCACAGTGTCATCAAGAAGTTTAAAGCCCATGGCACTGTGGCTAACCTCCCTAGATGTGGATGGAAAGAAAAATTGACGATAGATTTCAACGCAAGATTGTGCGGATGGTGATAAAGAACCTCGACTAACATCCAAACAAGTTCAAGCTGCCCTGCAGTCCGAGGGTACATCAGTGTCAACCCGTATTATCAGTCGGCGTCTGAATGAAAAGGGACTGTATGGTGGGATACCCAGGAAGACCCCACTTCTTACCCCGAGACATAAAAAAGCCAGGCTGGAGTTTGCCAAAACTTACCGGAGAAAGCCTAAAACGTTTTGGAAGAATGTTTTCTGGTCAGATGAGACAAAAGTAGAGCTTTTTGGCAAATCATCAACATAGAGTTTACAGGAGAAAAAAAGAGGCATTCAAAGAAAAGAACACGGTCCCTACAGTCAAACATGGCGGAGGTTCCCTGATGTTTTGGGGTTGCTTTGCTGCCTCTGGCACTGGACTGCTTGACCGTGTGCATGGCATTATGAAGTCTGAAGGCTACCAACACATTGTGCAGTATAATGTAGGGCCCAGTGTGAGAAAGCTGGGTCTCCCTCAGATGTTATGGGTCTTCCAACAGGACAATGACCCAAAACACACTTCAAAAAGCACTAGAAAATGGTTTGAGAGAAAGCACTGGAGACTTCTAAGGTGGCCAGCAATGAGTCCAGACCTGAATCCCATAGAACACCTGTGGAGAGATCTAAAAATGGCAGTTTGGAGAAGGCACCCTTCAAATATCAGGGACCTGGAGCAGTTTGCCAAAGAAGAATGGTCTAAAATTCCAGCAGAGCATTGTAAGAAACTCATTGATGGTTACCGGAAGCGATTGATCGCAGTTATTTTGGCTAAAGGTTGTGCAACCAAGCATTAGCTGAGGTGCCAATACTTTTGTCTGGCCCATTTTTGGAGTTTTGTGTGAAGTGATTAATGTTTTGCTTTTTGGTTCATTCTCTTTTGTGTTTTTTTCATTGAAGACAAATTAAATGAAGATAATAATACAAAGAAAAGAATAATACCAAAGAATTTGTGATTGCAATCATTTTCAGGAAGAAACTGAGTATTATCTGACAGAATTGCAGGGGTGTCAATACTTTTTGCCACAACTGTATAGAAGCACCTTTTAGGCCACGTTCACTGCTCACAGTAGTATGAGAAACATACGGCCTGGCAATGTCCTGTTGAAAAGCCGCTCATTGGAGAAATTGCCGTTCCAATGGTTCCACTACGAAATCTATGTAAATCTGAGCTTGTTAGTGTACCTGGAATAAAGACTTGAATGGTCTGGCTACCATATCTTATGCCTCACCCCCACCATAGTCCTGGGTGTAGTACCCACTGTGACATTTCCTCATGTTGCGTGAGGATACCCCTGATATTGCGTAAGGATACCCCTGGGGTTGTGTGAGGATACCCCTTAGATTGTGTGAGGATACCCCTTAGATTGTGTGAGGATACCCCTGAGATTACATGTGGATAACCCTGAGGTTGTGTGAGGATACCCCTGAGGCCTGAAAGACCTTTTTTACTTTCCATAAGATAGGGAATAATTTACTGATCCCTGGGGTCAAACCCGCTGGTACCCCTCATAAGCCGGAGATCAGGGCTCTGGCATTACAGGAACTGCATACAGTTTCTGTATGCTCGTCCTCTGCTCCATTCATTTTATATGAGACTTTTGGAGAAAGCTAAGCACAAGCATAAAATGAGTATACAGTATATATCGCCACTCCACTAAAGACAGAAATCTTCAGCATTCAGTTCCAAAATCTGGGTATCAGGATCGTGGTTGGGTTCCAGCGGCCGGACCCCTCAATGATCAGTAAGTTATACAATGTATTGGGGATAACTTACTATTTTGAGAATAACCCTTTAATAATATTGTATATAGTGGTGGGGAGGAGGAAGAGAAGTGACAGCTGCTCCTAACACGTTCCTCAATCAGAAACATGGTTGTCACTTTTCAAGCATACTCTTAACTAAATCTTTGTTGACATCTATGTCAGAGCATCTGTTTCATATTCTGGCAAATTTGATATGAAGAATAGGGATAGTGAATGACTTAATATTTGGAGAATATCTCTTTAATGGTTCCCTAAAATATGCCTACAGGCAACCCTAAAGGCCTCCTCACACACTCCAATGTCCCAGCAATCTGACCAACGATGTGGATCGGTGCGACATCGTTATCTGATCGCTGGTGAGCTGTCAAATAGGCAGACTCACCAGTGATCAGCCCAAGCGGGAACGCTGGTAACCAAGGTACACATTGGGTAACTAAGCGCAGCGCTGCGCTTAATTAACCGACGTTTACCCTGGTTACCATTTCCCTGCGCTTGCTGTGCAGCGCTGGGAGATCGTTCATCGTTGGTGTCCCGCTGTCACACACGCCGATGCTGGCCGTCCAGCGAGAGACCAATCATAAATTAATGGTCCAGGTCATTTACCAACGATCAACGATGAACCAACTTATTGTTGGTTGTTGGTAAATGTCACACGCAAAGATGTTGTTTCGACCAATGACACTGCAACAATATCGTTAATGATATCGTAGTGTGTGACAAGGCCTTAAGCCTTAACACCCAACCTCTAAACCTGACCCTGAAGGCCAGTTTACACGCTGCAATGTCCCAGCGACCCGACCAACATTCGGGGTCGCTGGTACATCGCTTTCTGATCGCTGGTGAGCTGTCACACAGGCAGACTCTCCAGCGATCAGAGACATGCAAGAACACTGGTAACCAGGGTAAACATTGGGTAACCAAGCACTGCGCTTAGTTACCCGATGTTTACCATGGTTACATACTCCCAGCGTGTACTGTGCGGCACTGGGAGCTCGTTGATCGTTAGTCTCCCACTGTCACCCACGCCAATGCTGGCCGTCCAGCGGGAGACCAACGATCGAAAAATGGCCCTGGCCATTATACCAACGATCAGGTCGTTGGTAGATGCCACACACTGCAACGTCGCTACGAGGTCACTGCAGCGTCACAAAACCGGTGACGTTGCGACGATATCGTTAGCGATATCTACATGTGTAAGCTGGTTTTAACACCTGACCCTAATGCCTGACCCTAACCTCAACCCTGTGGGCATTTTTCTTTTGGCCATTTTCTGGTCACCCTCTTTAATATGCTACTACTGCCTTAAATACAGAATAGTACACAGCAGTGGGCGGGGGGACATCTGCCAGACAGAGTGGACAACTACTCTTCTTACTCCTTTTTCTGCAATATTGGTTTTTGTAAAATTTTGGTAGTGAAACTTTTAGCACAAAGCAGAGACATAACTACGAAGCTCCTGGGTGACAATCAAAAATCCATGCCTTTAAACCATCAAACTGAATATAGTACTTGCCATAGGGATTAATAGGGCTCAGGTGCGATGTACATGTCTAAACCCGTATAGTTAAAGCTCACCTAAAAAATGTTGTCTAAATTCTTCATTTGATTAGCTATGACAGCAGAATTTCCATAGTGGTGCCGCTGTTTAGCTTTTCCCTCCTGTTTATATCAGTTGAAAAAAGTATCCTTATTAAATCTAAATTTTTAGCACTTTTTATGTAATTGTTTACATGGTTTTTCACTAGAAGTGAGCAATTCTTTTCACGCTGCCCTAGTCATGTGCTGATCCAGCCAGTCCTGCTTCAGCATCATGATGTCCATGTGTGTTGGTCGTAAGGGCCAGGTTACTCAGCAGCTGGTCAGTTATATTTTTCCATAGAAATGGTTCTAGAAACAGCTGGCAAATCCTAAAAATCACAGCAATTGTGTTTTTCCCAAAAATAAAGAGCTATGATAAACATCGTGCATAAAAAAGGGGAACAGAACAGCGCATCTAATCTAGAACTTTTGTGCATTCATGATATTCTGTGGGTCACCGGATGGAGAGGCACCCAGTAAGATAAGACAAAGATCATTTATTCAGTACTGAGAAACACTTACGGTACTGTGTTATTCTCTTATTGTGTAGATCGTATTGGCTGAAAGTCCACCATATATATTCCTGGACATGACCCCGAAAGATTTGATATTGATAACCTTACCTAACGACAACTTGCAATGATTGGGTGCTTGAGTAGGGTTCCGCTATCTACAACAACAACCAAGTCTAAAAGAATTTGTCACTCCGATTGGTAAATACAATAACTTTTTTTCACAGTTCAAAATCATGACATTTTTGTCTTTACATTTTAATCAGTGTGACACATGGACTGGCATGTGCGCGAAAATGCCACATGACAGTCGCGCATGGACCAATAGTTGTCCTGCGCATAACACGACACACAAGGGAGCACCAGGGATAGAATAACAACGGTGGGCCCTGTCGGTAGGGAACGGGGAAAAGGACATCTCCTGCAGTTATCGGAGGATGTACCTTGATCTTCCCTGACGTCCCTATAGAGGTTCTTTCACCCTGTCGCTGAACATGATACCTAGTCCCTCACTGGTCCTGCTCTTATCCCTTACTAGAGAACTGGCCGGCAGGAGCACTAGTCCCATCACTGAACAACACAAAGGGAATAAAAGGCAGAGAGGGGAAATTTCAAAGGATAAAAGCAACTTCATGGTTGCAGCCAAATGACTAGCTAGGAGATGGCTTATCACCAGTTAGTTCACTGATAGTTCCTTCCACCAGGGCTGCCTGCATTGAATGAAATTCAATCGCCAGCACTGGGTGATAAGTCATGTGACTATTTCAAGGTGATGGGAGTGGTCATACCTGAACAGATCACAGGGCTTGCTAGCAGAACTGACATTAACCCATAGTATGCCAAAGAAAATCAAATACATTTAATATCCAGAGTCTCCAAAGGCAAAGAGACTCTGGACCCAAACTTGTCACAAGTCTCCAAGGCTCTTAGTAGGGTCATTTTGGGGCTTTTTGGGGAAGCCAGTAGGGAGCTATGTGCTACCATTACATTTTCTAATGTTGGTTAGGTTAAAGAGGACCTGTCACCAAACCAGGCATGGTGATCTAATTACAGCACTGGATGCAGCATGTCTGCAGCATGCAGACAAGGGGTCCCCCAGCACTTGAGCAGCCCTGTACCCCGAGATAATACACTTAGAAAACTTACATGCTACAGCCACTAAGGAGGTGGCTAGGGGCTGCAGCCAAGGGCAGAGTCACACCCCCTGCCTGTGTAATCTGCCCACCGCTGCCAATCATTCTCTCCCTGTCTGCAGCATTTAAACAGAGTTTTTTTTTCTCTCTCCCAGAAAGTCCGTTAGCCCCGCCCCCTGACCAGACCATCCTGTAGGCTCTTGGGAGACACTACATACTTTCAATGCAAAAATGCCAGCGTTCACCCATCTGTGCACATACTAATGCGCCCTGTGTGGGCCATGGGGTTACTCGGAGCCGGGCCCTCTCACTTCTGGCGATGTCGTCTAAGCGAGATCGGGAGTCTTTGGTAATGACCCGCTCCGTGGCTGAGGAGCGGTCAATCAAAAGGGGAAAAGGATTAGGGGATTTTGGGGCATGGTTGTGGTGACGCCACCTATTATACCTATAATGCCGCTATTAGTGACCGCCACTGCAGTCCGGGACCTCTGGAGATGATAGGATGACAGCTATGATGGTGTCGCTCCCCAGGGCATCTGGAGTAGGTGATGCTAGGGTGATGGTGGGCCAGTGGGGCTGATCTGGCTGCAGGGGAGGATTGGAGAATCTCACAGGTAGGCTCCTGCTGCCTGCACGGCATTTCACTCTACCGCTCATCAGGCGAGAAATGAACAGTCTCACGCAATTCTGAGTTCCAAACCCGGTTTACTACACTTTTCTTTGCTGGCATCACAGGTTACAGTTCAAGTACATTGGTGGTCCGGGTAGTCCTTAGCAACCAGGATGGCTTGTCCAGTACACCCCTTTCGTGTTCTTTCCCTCTTGGGCCGTTCTTCCTCAGCGTTGCCTGCTCACCTCACTCCTGCACACGCCTCCGCAAACTGTGCCCCAATCCAGCAGCCATGGGCCTTCTTGGGCGGCCGGCCAGCCACGTACCCTGACCCTAGTACGGCTGTCTTCTTAGTGGATGTGTCGGGAGAAGGCCACAGCTCCTCTAGATCTCGTGGCCTCTGGTTCTGTGGTTAGAGCTTGGAGTCTCCTCGCCACCTTCAGGGTCGGGTCCCTGGTGCTCGTCCTGCCTCTCCGCTTTACTTCAGATTCGGGTGCACGGATGGATCGCTCACTTCTCACGCCCCTAGGGCTTCCTCTGTCTGTCTGCAGTCTGTTACCTCGGGACCCGGGATGAGCCTCATCTCTGCTCAAGTCCTCTAGGTTTTTCCTCTCTAAATTCTCTCCTCTCTAACTAACTCTCACTTTCTGTCCTGTCTACTTTTGTTCTCTTTCCTACTTCTTGACTGCTCTACCTAACTTCCCACACACCACCTTTCTCTCCCCGCCATCCCACTGACTGCCTGAGCCGTCCCACTGCCTGAGTTCACCCGTTGTCCCTGGGTGTGTTGGTTGTGTTTGTGGGTGTCTGGACTTACCAACCTAGTTACTGCAGACGGGAATACCACACCCGTGGATTGAGTGCAGTACCCCTCTGTGGCGACCAGACCGCAAGGGCACCACATTACCCTAATGTGATTTTTCACATCCCCAGAGTCTGCTCCTGCAACTTCTTCTGCTACCAGGCGCCCCTGTGTTCACTCTGGAGATGGAGCTGTTGATGTAGTAGTCTCACTTGTGGATGTTTTTGTATGGCTGCCAGCTACAGTCATTAACTCTGATTTCAATTAGGAAATACTGCAGTTTATTTGAATCCTCTGTGTGCTTCTGCAGGTTGCCAGATATATTCCCTGACTCACTTGGTATTCCTGCTTTGTATTATTGATTTTCCAGATTGACCTCTGCCTGATTTTATACTATTCTCCAGCCTAACAATTTTGTACTTTTCTGTCCTTTTGACTTTGACCCTGTATTGGCAACTTTTTTATTCCTGGACTGCAAGCCATCTTTTGCTAGCATCCCCCTGGACCCTGCAATAAATCCAGATCCCTGTATAAGGGTTAAAGGTTGTCTGGGTATCTCTGTCTGATGGTCCAGTTTGCATTTAGTCTGTCCGGGATTCTCTTTTTGACCTGTAACTTGGACAGATGATATAGATTTATTTCTTACATTTATGTCATGTCCTATGTCAAATTACAACTTTACATATTTTGCATACATGGATGTGTGTCCAAACGGTCAGTATATACAGCAGCTCCTAAGGTTGTAGCCTACATGTCTACTCTGTATGGGAAGGCACTTATGGATCACTTAGTTTATGGAGTGTCCTCTGTACTCGTTCATTAGTCTCCGTAGATTAGAGGATTTCCTCTGGCCGGTCCTCTGAGTGCACTGTATGGCGAGATATTAGGAAATTCACGTACTGTGCTGAGTTACTTCTGCAGCATCTCTCCTTGAATTATTAATTCAGTCACACTTTCATGGTTTCTCAAGTTTTGCTGGCCCAGCACAAGTCATCATTGATGTATCCTGAAAGATGACTTAATATGCTCGTTTCCACTGCCTGATTCCCCATCTGTAGTCATATTTGCAAGTCATTCCTAGCATAAATAATTCCATTGAGATATACTGTATATCATACATTTTTGGATTTACTATTAAAGGGGAATTGTATTATTTATGAGCCTTCTGTTATCTCAGTGCCCAAACAATGCCGAAAGGTAGAAGGGTACGCCAAATTACGTTTACTCAGACTTTAATCCAATATTTCTTCTATTCTATTAATGTCTTTTTTGTGTGTTTGTAAACCTCCATAAGCATATGTTTAGCTTATGTCTATGGCTTGATTTATGTCTGAATTCCTCGCTATCAATCAAGATGAAGTCTGGTGATGGTGGAGAAACAAGCTAAGGAGGCAGAGGATCGGAAAGTGCTCAGCCACGCCCAGAGCACTTAAGGCCTCATTTGCATATTATTATTATTATATTATTTAGATAGCGCTATTAGATTCAATGGCGCTTTACATATGGAAGGGTAGATGAGGACAGGTACAATACAATGGACAGTCAAGTCGTACAGGTACAGGTGAGGGAAACATATGGATTAAAACTTAAATTAGTCAAGAATGAGGCAGCAAATTGAAGATATAAAGTTGGAAAAGTTACATTTCAAAGACCTACATTCCCACATGTGCAGTTTGGCAGGGTTGATTTTAATGACCAATTAGCTTTTATTCTGACACATATGATGTTTGTGTAGTATTTATATTCTCATTGTCACGTGTAGACAGCTCTGCAGTCTCTGGTACCTGCTCTGCAGTAGTTAAAATATGTCAGCTGTCCATGGTGTTTGCTGTTGTGGCTCTCTAGGTGAGCTGCTGCCATGTGTCAGGTGATGCGGTTGACCACTCCCCAACCTTTAAATTATCCCATTATTCATCAGCTGGGTCGCTGAAAGAGTTCCTTCACTTTTTGACCTGTGAGCTGCGTTATGATGTGGGCAGTTTCTGCTGGAGTTTTAAGAAGCTGTGGTGGAGTTGCTGTGACTATCCTGGTGCATGGGTAGAGGTGAGTGGGTTATAGAATAGGGCTGCTCAGGAGCAAGGCAAGGGTGGCAGCCTAGACATCCTCTCCTTCCAGAGGTACTTCTGGCAAAGGGTCATCTAGTGACCCCAGTCTAAGGATCAGACTAGTTCCCCCTGATTGCCTTTAGTCCATCTCTCCCATACTTTTTCCATACCCCTTCATCTGTTAGTCAACAGTAATACATTTTTTAGGAAAAATATAAAAAGGGGAAAAAAAATCAATTACAGGTCTGTTTTCCACATTTTTTCTATATTCTTTTAAGCAAAAAGAAGCACTTATGGTAAATACATTTTAAATTGTGTCCTTGGGCTGTTTTATAAAGAGGATTTGTCACTTTCATCTGCATAGTTCCTGACGCTTAAGCAAGTCTGTACCAATTTGAGGGAGCTGTCTGTCACACCTCAATCTCTGGACTCGATCCAGTGTCCTATTGCCTTGTGGTTGGTTTCCTTCAATGCTAAGCCACAGCTTGATTGTTCTCTGTTCAAATGCTGATGGTTCTTTTATCTTTGCTTTTCTTCCCTTGCTTTGCTGCTAGTGAGGGGTTCTCACTTTCCTTTTTGTGTTTTCCTATCAAATCTCTAGTTGGGTTATTTATCCTTGCCTTGCACTTGTCTTCATTGCCGGCTATATTATTAGGTGGATTTATGCTAAGAAGGTCCAACCCTGCAGCTAAGGGATTTTGCCTATTAGGCAGTTACCAGGATTTTATCTTCAGGGTTGTGTTTTCTCATTTGCCTTTCTTAAACTTTTCTTCTGTTTTCTGTTATCTTGGTAAAAGGCTTTCCTTGCTTGCATTTATTACGCTCCTTTTCCCCTTTGCGCATATGCTTCTTGTTTGCTTACTCTGGGCCCCCTATTATCCCAGCACACTTTCTCTATTTGGTTAATTGTGAGTAGCAGCCTTCCCTCTGGTTCCTCAGGAGGAATGAGAAAAAGCTAGATAGCCTTTTAGGGAGCCAGGTCCAAGCTGTTGCTTCTAGTTGAGCGGCTAGGGAGGTTCTAGTCTGTACAGGAACCAGTAAGGTATGGGGGCTGCAGCAGTGGTTTAGATTTAATTTCTCCCTCCACCCGTGTTTGAGATTATACATGCATAACACTGTCCTGCTGTCCCAGGAGGTCAGAACTGGGTCCCAATTTCCACTCATTCCATGTGATATCTTCTCTCCTGCTGGACTTTTCCTTTGCTTGGTGGCCGTCACCTCTCTGCACATTTACATTCAATTAAATAGACAATTCTTCTGTAAAACAAAAAATATTATAAGTCTCGTATCACCATAACAGTACGGAAGAATTGTGTTACCAGACCATTTTTACTGCACAATGTGCCCCATAAAATCAACTCCCAAAAAACAATGGTGGAAAATCTCCCTCAATGATCTTGAATGCGTTCTCACCAGTTTCTGCAGTAAAGCTTCTTATCGAACATGCACAATACACAAATCTACTCCTGGCACAAGACAAAACTTTCCAAATTTTAAAGAGGTGAGTGTTGTTTCAAAAATTGTAAGTATCTATTGCCAGCTACCCTCTTTACGTAGACCCATATGAGCAGGGCTGAGGAATCGGTGTCCACTTTGGTGGAGTTGGACTCGGACTCTGGGAAATTGAGGAGTCGGATATTTGGCTGCCTGACTTCACAGTCCTGGTTGTGGAGTTGAGAGTCGTAGAGTCGGTCCACATTTTGGTGGAGTTGGAATCAAAGTCTGATTCAGGGATATTGAAGAGTCAGAGTCGGATGTTTGGCTTACCGACTACACAGCCCTGCGTATAAGTATGCCATTATTAACAAATCTGGAAAGAGGTGATGGTTTTTATTACTTTTTTTAATCTGTGGTCTTCCAGTACACACAGAACATGGATTTAATTTGTGTTTTATTTTCGTTTTTATTTCTCAATATTTGTCGTGGACACATTCGTACTCATCCTTTGAACGTTTGGTAATTGATTGATGGGAAGTGATTAAAGATTTATGTAGACAGGTCCTGTGCACAATTTTCTGATCTGCAGTTATTTTTTTGTACCGTGCGCAAAGACGTAATGTGACGATTCTCCCCACACTAAATAGACCTACCGATAGGGAAGGTCGATTGTGAGCCCTAGTGGGAACAGTGATGATTGTCTGCTTCGGAATATGATGATGATATAAGTAATCAAAATATATATTCATAGCTGTTTGCTAGACCTGGTGCTTATGCACCAAGCAAGCCGAGAGCCACAAGCTACACATCATGGGCCCGTGAGCCACAGGTTGGGTTCCCATGCTCTACTATATGGACAGCGGGCTGATTATTGTTACTGTGCAGATAGTCACTAATGGTGCCGTCACACGCATCAATTTGAAGAACGATATTGTTAGCGATCACATGCACGCGTAATCGCTAACAATATTGTTCAGATTGCTGGTGAGCTGTCACACAGGCAGACTCACCAGCGATCAATGGACCAGAGACGATATCTTGCTCCCGCTGCCAGGCTGCGGTAAGCGGGAGCAGGCTGGTCTCCAAGGTAAACTGCGGGTAACTAGGCAGCGCGAGCTGCATAGATACCCGATGTATACCTTGGTTACCAGCCTTCTCCGCTCACCGGCTGGTATCCATGGTACACAGCGGGTAACTAAACTCCCTAGTTACCCACCGTGTCCCTTGGATACCAGCCGGTGAGTGGAGAAGGGTGGTAAGCAAGGTATACATCGGGTATGTAGGCAGCGCGCGCTGTCTAGTTACCCGCAGTTTACTTGGATACCAGATCCCAGCGCTTGCTGAGAGGCGCTGGGAGCTGGCTAATCGGTCGTCTCCCGGTATGACACGCAGCGATGCTGCATGTCCACCGGGCGAACAACGATTGATTTGAGGACAGGACCTCAAATCAAATGATGAATGATCAGCCAACTGATCGTTCATCATTTGTTGTGTCACACGCAGCGATGTCGTTTCGACATCGTTCAAGCGTCACAGAACACGTGACTATTGAATGATATCGGCAACGATCTTCGTTACGTGTGACGTGGCTTTAAGAATCAGCATCAAAAGTGGATTATTCTCACGGCGTTGGACACATTGGGTGGACACATTGGGTGGACGTTCTGAGAGAAAATCAATTACAGATATGTAACATGTTTTGTGTGATGTAATAGGGTAAAGCTGACCATACATATTAATTTACTGTCGGACGAACAATTGCTTGTTTGATTGACAGCAATCTGTTGTGACTGCCCCATACACAACGCCTGGGTCAGACGAGTATTCCTGTGTTCTCTTTCTTTTAATGTTCTTTTTATTATTTAATTAAAAAAAATAACATGAAAAAGTATGTAATTCACAATGGCATGAATCATAGTAGCAATCCATGAAATGCAGAACATTGTTTAGGGTTAAGAGGGTGGGGATAATATGCTGGTATTAAACAGGTATAAAGCAATCTAGGTAGGTCTTAAGGGCTAGGACCCAAGCTAGGTACAGATAATAATTAGGACTACCTCTCGTCTATTTCGGAAGGTGGTCAGGATGTTAACAATGTCCTAGGTGGACAAAAACAAGTAAAGGTAATTCGCAAAGTTGGTCCTAGTAGACATAACTCAACATGCATGAAGAAATAGAAGATAGGAGAGGGATGGTAGGCAGTAGGGTAGGTAGAGGGGGTGGTAAGGAAGAGGGGTGTAGGGGTAATAGTGCTCCTTGAGGTGTGGGCTCATTAAGTGAAACGAGGTATAATATTATCACAAGGCCGGAGGGTTGAAGATTCAATAACAGCTTCAAAGATGTAAAAAGTGTAAACGGTCTGTCAAGGAAGGGCTAATATTTTGGTAAACTCGGAGGTGGATCTATATTGTAGCCATGGTGCCCAAATCTTTTCGAAAATGGGGTAGGAACTATAAGAGAGGGCTGCAAGTTCTGCCGTCCTATAAATCGAGTCTATGTCTTGGAGGGTACAAGTCCTGCTCGGGATCGAGGTAGAATTCCAGTGTGTTGGGATCAGTATTCTGGCTGCAGCCAGAATATTGCTAGCAAGCCGGGATTCCGAAGCATCATTTGGCCATAATTGGAGATTGAAGAGAGAGGTTTGTGGTGTCAGGTCGGTCGTCCTATCCAAAACCTCCAAGATGATCATGGATATAATTTCCCAGTAAGGGTGTATTTTAATGCAGTTCCACCAAAGATGCAGGTATGTGCTCCTTTCTGCAGGACATCTCCAACATGTTCCAGTTAAGGAAGAATTCCAACTCTGGAGTTGGGTCGGGGTGTGATACCAGTGCTCGGAGACGGAAACTGCAACAGGATGGATGATAAATGTGTTATTGTTGGGGGTTCATCCTTGTGAATGAAATGCTAGTACACTTGTATGACCAACGCTCCATGAATTTCTAATTGTTCATGGGTTGTGTAAAGGCGTTCCGATATTGCATACGATTTCATGGGAGCGCGCACGTTTTTGGCACTTGTCCAAAATCGCATAGGAGACGTTACACAGGGAGATATCGGCAGGCAATGCAACTACGATGTCGTACGCCCCTCTTGCACACTGCGTCTGAGCAACTCAGGGAACGAGCAATTAACATTGGAGTGAATAGGGGAAGTTGCGCTCCTAATCGTAGTTGCGCTGTCACACAGCACGATCCTGCCACGTCGCATATACAATATTGCATGGTTAAAGAGCATGCACAATTCACAAAAGATAGAAGAAGTGATGATATAGCTATTAAAATTACTTCCTAATTTAATTTAACAAAGCACCCACTGACCTTGTGGAGACCAGCGGAGGATAACACTGCGGGCACCAGTTAAAGCACTCAAACGCAGTGAAACCCAAGGTGCATTGCTCCCTAGAATTTGAATATGCAGATGAAGTCCATGGAGCCTCGGTTAAGAGTCTACAACATGGACACCAGCCAGTTATCCCACCAGGGAAGGACCTAGCCCAGGGTATTAGTGGCCCCTGCATATTCAAATTCTAGGGAGCAATGCACCTTGGGTTTCACTGTGTTTGAGTGCTTTAACTGGTGCCCACAGTGTTATCCACCACTGGTCTCCACAAGGTCAGTAGGTGCTTTGTGATGTCTGTCTATCAAGCATTGCTCCCACCCAGCCAGAATCCTGCGCCACACTGATGAGGGGCAACAACCCCGAAACAGCTGTCTGTGGTTGGATACCTAGTCCATGGTAAACCCCTGGCCATATCTTCAAGCTCGCAAGGGCTGGATAGTGACTTAAAGGCCACTAATACCCTGGGCTAGGTCCTTCCCTAGTGGGATAACTGGCTGGTGTCCATGTTGTAAACTCTTAACCGAGGCTCCATGGACTTCATCTGCATATTCTAATTTAACTTAAGGGAAATTTCACCAGGTTTTCCTAAAAAAAAAAGTATGCCCTTATATACACATTCTAGAATACTGTATGTATGTCCTCAAGCTGAATTGCATAATGTAAAAAATAACTTTTATTATCTTGGACAGTCTGGTCCAATGGGCATCGATGGTCTTGATCTAGCGCCTCCTCTCTTCTTGTGTTCGCCTTTCTCCTTCTTTCTTTGTGTGGATGACTTGTCCTACGTCATCCATACAGTCTCCACCATTGCACTTCTGCGCTCTTCTCTTTACGCTGTCAAGCGTAGAGCAAAGTACTATGATGCACATGCACGGGGAAAGACAAAGAGCATCCACGCATGTGCCATACAATAGTTTGCAGGGCAGAGAGAAATGTGCATGCGGAGGAGTACAATGGGAAACGCTGTGTGGAAGATGCAGGATGCGTCAGCCACAGAAAGCTGGCAATGATGGAGGCGATCACAAGAGAGGTGGCGACAGGTCACGACTAGCGACACCCATCAGATCAAACCGTCTCAAGTTTACTTTGTTATGCAGATCGGCTTGGGGACTTATATATACACAGATTCTAGATTTCTGTATATAAGTGAATACAGTTTGTGGCTCTACTTCATACGGGGAAAACCTGGTGACATTTTCCTTTAAAAGTGAACCTGTCATCTGATTTCTGTTACCCAAACTATAGGCAGTGTAAATCAGGGTCTGGCTGACCAGTTTCATCCAGGTTTACTTTAAGTATTGGCCAGTAGACTAGACCAGTCTGGCTTCTCCCAGCGCTGCTGCAGGAGATTGACAAGACTCTCGCTATATTCTAAGGGGGCAGAGTTGCCAATCAGAGAGGAATGCCACAAAATTAAGGCATCTTGTCCTTCCATTAGGTTTTTTTTTTAAGATGCAGAATCTTCTACAGATTATGCTGATCATTTTACAATTTACTGTGAATGAAACTGATGTCTTCATATCAGAATAATGGACCTTAGATATGTATCACTTATAATCATAAAAATGTATTAAGGTTTTTCCAATGGGTCAGTAAAATACATTACCTGTCCGATTGTTGATAAGTCATCCAGAAAAAATAAAAAATCACATTAGCAACCCTGGAATTGCAGGTTGAAGAAAAGGGATTAAGGACGCGCTACCGCTCTGAAATCATATCCACATACATGGACGTATGAATTCAGCAGGTGGTATTTACTCTGCGCGTTTCGGGGACGAGCCCCTTCCTCCGGATTACCACAAAGATTGACACAAAGAGGTACATCTCTTTATTCGTGTCAATCTTTGTGGTAATCCTGAGGATTAGAATTGGATAACATGGGGGCTGATTCGGATCCGATGCTGTCCGATTTTCATCATACAGCATCGGATTTAATTATAACGCAATGTGAAACCAGCCTTCGTCAATGATGTCGTTTATATAGATGCCTTTTACGTGATTGCTTTGCCCTTTAGGCTTCGGGAAGTATCACTGGACTTATCTTAGGCTGCTTTCACATCAGCGTTTTTTGACGATCGCGGCAGATGCGGTGAAAAAAACGCATCTGCCGCGATTACTGCATAACCGCTGCACTTGCGGCACAGTTGCGGCAAGCCCCATAGAATGTCTATGCGGGCTTGCGGCAGGTGCGGCAAGTGCGGCATCGGCACTTGCGGCAGGTGCGGCCGCACCTGCCGCAAGTGCCGAAACCACACTTGCCACACCTGCCGCACACTTACCGCAAGCCCCATAGACATTGCATGGGGCTTGCCGCAACTGTGCTGCAAGTGCAGCGGTTATGCGGTAATCGCTGCAGATGCATTTTTTTCACCGCATCTGCCGCGAACGGCAAAAACCGCTGATGTGAAAGTACCCTTAGACAGGATTTCCTGTTTGGCTCTTATATGATGAAGATTCCTGCTTGTCAAGATATAGCAATTCTTATATACATCATGTAAAGAGGCTTTTAGGAAAGGCCGTTATTATGGATGAACTGATCAGGAGAGATGTTAAAGCTGCAATGCGTAGGTACTTATTCAGACTAGGAGAAGCCAGCCCTAAACCTGACTCTGATTTGTCCCTTTCTGACCGCAGAGGAATATTTGCTTATAAGTTTATTTATAGTGTTGTATGACCTCATATGACGTTTCGGCCTAATTACAGGCCTTGATCACATAGTCGCTAGTTCTGTATTGAATGCGTTGACAAGTGTACTTGGATGCTTTTCCAAGTTTGCTTCTTGGAGGTTGATTCTTTGGAATCAGACCTAGAGGGTATTGCCCTGTTTTTGTAGTGAAGGGATCCCAATTGGATGTTCACTTGGTAGCAGTTGCTGTAATAAATGATCCCTGTAGGTTTCAGAGCCAGGCATAGAGTAATTACTCAAAGGGGGAGGAGCAGCCTCGTGGACAGTGTTTCCACTTCAGAGGTCCATGGGGTCATTTGAATCTGCCCCCAGAATTTATTTTACACAAAGGAGAGTGATACCAGAGTGAGACATGTAATGGCTGACAGTCTATGCTCATAATCACACACAGCTGTACAGTGAGATCAGAACTAGCACAGTACAGCAGAGCTAACACACTCCAGCACTTCTCTCATAGTGCTGTCAGCTCCGGTGCAGAGCTGTGCCTGAGTATAACCAACGCAGTAGTGCAGAGCTAACACATCCAGCACTTCTTTCATAGTGCTGTCAGCTGCGGTGCAGAGCTGTGCCTGATTATAACCAACACAGTACAGTAGAGCTAACACACTCCAGCATTTGTCCTGTCATAGTGCTGTCAGCTCCAGTGCAGAGCTGTGCCTGATTATAACCAACACAGCACAGCAGAGCTAACACACTCCAGCACTTCTCTCATAGTGCTGTCGGCTCCGGTGCAGAGCTGTGCCTGAGTATAACCAACACAGTACAGCAGAGCTAACACAATCCAGCACTTCTCTCATAGTTCTGTCAGCTCCGATGCAGAGCTGTGCCTGATTATAACCAACACAGTACTGCAGAGCTAACAGCTAACACATTCCAGCACTTTTCTCATAGTGCTGTCAGCTCCGGTGCAGAGCTGTGCCTGATTATGACCAACACAGTACAGCAGAGCTAACACATTCCAGTATTTGTCCTCTTGTAGTGCTGTCGGCTCCAATGCAGAGCTGTGCCTGAGTATAACCAACGCAGTAGTGCAGAGCTAACGCACTCCAGCACTACTTTCATAGTGCTGTCAGCTGCGGTGCAGAGCTGTGCCTGATTATAACCAACACAGTACAGCAGAGCTAACACATTCCAGCATTTGTCCTGTCATAGTGCTGTCAGCTCCAGTGCAGAGCTATGCCTGATTATAACAATCACAGTACTGCAGAGCTAACACACTCCAGAACTTCTCTCATAGTGCTGTCAGCTGCGGTGCAGAGCTGTGCCTGGTTATAACCAACACAGTACAGCAGAGCTAACACATTCCAGCATTTGTCCTCTCGTAGTGCTGTTGGCTCCAATGCAGAGCTGTGCCTGAGTATAACCAACGCAGTAGTGCAGAGCTAACACACTCCAGCACTTCTTTCATAGTGCTGTCAGCTGTGGTGCAGAGCTGTGCCTGATTATAACCAACACAGTACAGCAGAGCTAACACATTCCAGCATTTGTCATGTCATAGTGCTGTCAGCTCCAGTGCAGAGCTGTGCCTGATTATAACCAACACAGTACAGCAGAGCGAACACATTCCAGCATTTGTCCTCTCGTAGTGCTGTCAGCTTCAGTGCAGAGCTGTGCCTGATTGTAGCCATCACAGTACTGCAGAGCTAACACATTCCAGCATTTCTCTCATAGTGCTGTCAGCTGCGGTTCAGAGCTGTGCCTGATTATAACCAACACAGTACAGCAGAGCTAACACATTCCAGCATTTGTCCTGTCATAGTGCTGTCAGCTCCAGTGCAGAGCTGTGCCTGATTATAACCAACACAGTACAGCAGAGCTAACACATTCCAGCATTTGTCCTGTCATAGTGCTGTCAGCTCCAGTGCAGAGCTGTGCCTGATTATAACCAACACAGTACAGCAGAGCTAACACATTCCAGCATTTGTCTTCTCGTAGTGCTGTCAGCTCCGGTGCAGAGCTGTGCCTGAGTATAATCAACACAGTACAGCAGAGCTAACACATTCCAGCATTTGTCTTCTCGTAGTGCTGTCAGCTCCGGTGCAGAGCTGTGCCTGAGTATAATCAACACAGTACAGCAGAGTTTAACCTGCTGTTTTTAGTCTACTTATCTCTTTAAATATATTAATAAAACTGTATCTGTGTTTACCCATTAGGCTCTTTTCACAAATATTAAACCCAAATGCCAGGAAAACTCCCAATATATACATTTAACAGAAGGTTGGGACGGATGCCATTCAGTGCCATCTGTCAGCTACAGAAATCCATTGTAAAATTTAAAAAAAGATAAAGTGCATAGTATTTCTTTTAATGGATTCCACTATAGTTGAACATGCTACTATACTACTAGAGGATCAGTGATCCCACCATGTAGGGGGGAGGGGGGTTTACAGGGCCCTATAGCAATAGCTATGGACTACCAACATGGCCACTGGACCTGTCCCCTCAGAATTGTTTGCTTCATTCTAGATGCCACGGTATGGAATAGCGCAACAAAGATGGCCTAGACATTACCGGACTTAGATTTCTTCTATTCTCGCATTGGAGTAAGTAATGTGAGATTTATTAAGGTTTTCCATGTATTGGATCATCTTGAATCTCTCATCTGCCAGTGTATGCTGTTGGAATTTCTGACTTTTTTCATGGAAAAACTGATGAAACATTAATGGGGAAAACACTAACCAAACCCTGATTAAAATATGATCCAGCTCACTCGTGAATATCAGTCAATTTTTTTTCAATCATAAGAAAAATCGCTGACGTCTCAACAGGGCTGGGAGTCGGTAGTACAAATATTTGACTCCTTAATTTCCCTGAATCCAACTTCAACTCCACCAAAATGGACACCAACTCTGACTCCAAGATTCTGGCTCCACAACCAGGGCTGTGAAGTCAGTAAGCCAAATGTGACGGTTGGGATATGGTGGGTTATATTTTACTGGATTTTACAAGGTTGTGTTTTTCCTATACTGTGTATTCTCCCCTTCCCCACTTCCTGTTTACTCATTACACTCCATAGGGTCTGAAAATTGAATTATTGTGGACATATCCTTACTTGTTCATTCCAGCCCCTCTGCCTGCAAATGTGTGTACTCATTCCCTGCTGTGTGTCAATAGATCTGTCTGCCGGCCCCTGGTTTGGATATTGGGAGGTGGTTTGGAGGACGAGACGCAGTACAATTTAAGTCTTTTGTGTGAGAAGTTGAAGCTGAGGTCAGGTCTCCAAAGGCACTGGAGAGACATCTGGATTACCTGGATATACAGTATACTGCTGGATTATTTTAAGGATTTTTCTGATGGATTGTTTTATGGATTTTTATGTTTTCAAGCAATAAAGGTTCTTGGGCTGTTCACACATCTCTCGCTCTTGTGGGATTGTGGGATACCGGAAAAAGGACCCCGTGACACCAAACATCCAACTCAGACTCCTCAATTTCCCTGAATCCGACTCCACCAAAATGGAAACCGACTCCACAGCTCTGTGTCTGAATGAGGCCTAACATATAATGCACCAATTCAAGCCCCATGAGACAGGGTTCTTCTTACAAGCTTACAGTCCATAAGGCCGGTTTAACAAGTTTTTTTATTTGCATACAAGTAAACATGATTGATATTCATCAATATTTTTTATTGATTTTTGGTCTGTGGGTCCATTTTTAGTATCCGTGTGACATATGTTTTTTCCATATGCAATTCACATAAAAAATAGTCATCACTCTGTCGATACAGAGTGCTGAGCAATTTTTTTCTCTGGATCATTCACTTGAATTAGTGAGTTTGATCCATACATTAGACCAAAATCGAACATTTTGTTTTCCTTTGCATACGGTCTGCAAATTAAAAAGGACATGTGAACAAGACTATAAACTATAAAAGGTATGTGTGCTACATGTGAAAAACACAAATAGAACATGTGTGAAAGGGCACTAAGGATATAAAAGATAAAAAATGCTGATATTGAATGGTCCACCCATCTTTTATAATAAATAATGGTATTCATATAAAGTCTTATGAAGCGCTCACCAGCCAGTAATTGTTCAGGTCCAGATTCAAAGTGCACTGAGATACAGGCTGATTTGCTGCTAAGGGAAAAAAAGAAAAAAAAAAAACCTCTTTATATCTGATTCTCTAGCGAGTGTGACCGCGAGCTTTGTGTGACAGAGCGCAAGTGCGACAGAAGTAAGTGTGTGACTTGTGATTCAGTGAGGAGGTGTTTGGGAATCCTGCAACAAATACCTGTGTGAATTGCTGACTGGTTTTTTTTTTTTTTTTTTACCTTTTTAATTTTATTGGGCTTTCTTAACTTTCCTTTCTCTCTACAAGTGTATAGACTCCTATTTTACTACCTGTAAGTTAAAGGGTTAACTACTTGCACTTAAAACCTGTGGTGTAGCTATACTTACAAGGGGTTAATTAAGGGTGGGGGTGCATAATTAAGGGTTTATAAGAAGCAGCTGGTTGGGGCTTCCAGTCCTTTGGAAGTGCACTGAGATACAGGCTGATTTGCTGCTAAGGGAAAAAAAGAAAAAAAAAAAACCTCTTTATATCTGATTTTCTAGCGAGTGTGACCGCGAGCTTTGTGTGACAGAGCAAGTGCGACAGAAGTAAGTGTGTGACTTGTGATTCAGTGACTTTGGATTCAGGGAGTTTGGAAGGGAGGACTTACTGAATTGCTGGTTGTATTTAATTAATACTTTGCATTTCTTTTTACTTATCATTTCTGTCTGGTGCAATCCCCATTAGGAAATGAGCTCCATGATTGGCAATGCCATCCAGTGTACATCTTGCCACATGTATGCATTCCTTGACCAGCCGGCCGAGGGTGCATACTGCTGTGTGAGATGTGAGTACGTTGTGCATTTGGAAGCCCAGATACTGGATCTAAATGAACGACTGACAACGCTGAGATCCATAGACAATATGGAAAGGAGTCTGCTGCTCACTGAACAGCTGCTCAATGGGATAGATGTGGGGGAGGATGGTACTATGGAGCCTCAGGACCATGAGGTAGCTAGCTGGGTGACAGTTAGAAGGCGGGGTAGAGGGAAGGGTGCCAGGGAGGCTAGCCCTGATCTGGCACACCCCAATAAATTTGCTATGTTGGCAGATGAGGGGGTGTGAGTTCAGGGATAGCACTGCTGCAGCAGGGCATGACCTCTGAAAGCCAGAGGAGTGTCTGCTCCAGTAAGGGGGAAAACAGGAGAGTAGGGCAGGCCAGACAGGTGCTGGTAGTGGGGGACTCAATTATTAGGGGAATAGATAGGGCAATCTGTCACAAAGACAGGGATCGTCGAACAGTGTGCTGCCTACCTGGCGCTCGAGTCCGGCACATCGCTGATCGGGTTGACAGATTACTGGGAGGGGCTGGTGAGGACCCAGCGGTCATGGTGCACATTGGCACAAATGACAAAGTTAGAGGTAGGTGGAAGGTCCTTAAAGATGATTTCAGGGAATTAGGCTGCAAGCTTAAGGCAAGGACCTCCAAGGTAGTATTCTCTGAAATACTGCCTGTACCACGTGCCACACCAGAGAGGCAACGGGAGATTAGGGAGATAAATAAGTGGCTCAGGAATTGGTGTAGGAAGGAGGGGTTTGGGTTCCTGGAGAACTGGGCCGACTTCTCTGTTGGCTACAGGTTCTATGCTAGGGATGGGCTGCACCTCAATGGGGAGGGTGCAGCTGTGCTGGGGGAGAAAATGGCTAGAAGGTTGGAGGAGTGTTTAAACTAGGGATTGGGGGGGAGGGTATTCATTGTATAGGAGGGGAAGACAGTGTAAACAGTAACCTGGGCACAAGTAATAAAATTGGGGGTGGCATGGGGGGTGGGGTTAGAACAGTCAATCTAGTAGGAAGGAATAGAGGTAAAGAGAGATGCATAAAGTGCATGTTCACTAATGCCAGAAGTCTCACCAACAAAATGGAGGAATTAGAATTGATTTTGTTGGAAAATAATTATGACATGGTGGGGATTTCGGAGACTTGGCTGGACGAGAGCCATGACTGGGCTGTTAATTTACAGGGCTATTGTCTGTTCAGAAATGACCGTACAAATAGGCGAGGAGGAGGTGTATGTTTATACGTAAAATCATCCTTAAAACCCATCCTGCGTGATAATATAGGTGAATCTAATGGAAATGTAGAGTCTCTGTGGGTGGAGATAAGGGGAGGGGAAAAAAATAATAAATTACTGATAGGGGTTTGTTATAAGTCCCCAACAATAATGGAAGTGGAGGAGAATATCCTCATAAAGCAAATAGATGAAGCAGCGTCTCAGGGAGAAGTCATTATTATGGGGGACTTCAACTACCCTGAAATACATTGGGGATCAGAAACCTGCAGTTCCAGCAAAGGTAATAAGTTTTTGAAAACTATAAGAGACAATTACCTTTCACAACTGGTTCAGGACCCAACAAGAAGGGGGGCACTGCTGGACCTAATATTAACCAACAGGCCAGACCGCATATCAAATATACGGGTTGGAGGTCACTTGGGTAATAGTGATCATAACTTAATAAGCTTTCAAGTATCCTTTACTAAGATGTGTAGTAGAGGGGCCACAAGGACACTAAACTTCAGGAAGGCAAATTTCCAACGGTTGAGAGATGATCTTAGTGCAATAAACTGGGACGATGTCCTGAGACATAAAAGTACACAACACAAATGGGAGATGTTTATTAGCATCCTGAATAGGACCTGTGCACAATATATACCCTATGGGAATAAGCATGCTAGAAATAGGAGGAAACCACTATGGCTAAATAAAGCGGTAAGAAGTGCAATATGTGACAAAAAGAAAGCATTTAGGGAATTAAAGCAAGTAGGTAGTGATGAAGCATTAAATAAATACAGAAAATTAAATAACATTTGTAAAAAGCAAATCAAGGCAGCAAAGATTGAGACAGAGAGACTCATTGCCAGAGAAAGTAAAAAGAATCCCAAAATATTTTTTAACTACATAAATAGTAAGAAACTAAAAAATGATGGTGTTGGCCCCTTTAAAAATAGTCTGGGTGAAATGGTGGATGAGGATGAGGAAAAAGCCAATATGCTAAATGACTTTTTTTCAACAGTATTTATACAAGAAAATCCCATGACAGACAATATGATCAGTGATAACAAAAATTCTCAATTAAACGTCACCTGCTTAACCCAAGAAGAAGTACGGCATCGTCTAAAAATCACTAAAATTGACAAATCCCCGGGCCCAGATGGGATACACCCCAGAGTGCTGCAGGAATTAAGTACTGTCATAGATAGACCATTATTTTTAATATTTAAAGATTCCATAATAACAGGGTCTGTACCACAGGACTGGCGTATAGCAAATGTGGTGCCAATATTCAAAAAGGGGACAAAAACTGAACTTGGAAATTATAGGCCAGTAAGCTTAACCTCTACTGTGGGTAAAATCCTAGAGGGTTTTCTAAGAGATGCTATACTGGAGTATCTGAAGAAAAATAACCTCATGACCCATTATCAACATGGTTTTACGAGGGACCGTTCCTGTCAAACTAATCTAATAAGCTTCTATGAAGAAGTAAGTTCTGGACTGGACCAAGGAAATGCAGTGGATGTGGTGTATATGGACTTTTCAAAAGCTTTTGATACGGTGCCACACAAAAGGTTGATACATAAAATGAGGGCAATGGGGATAGGGGAAAATATGTGTAAGTGGGTTAAGAACTGGCTTAGTGATAGGAAACAAAGGGTGGTTATTAATGGAACACACTCAGAATGGGTCACAGTTAACAGTGGGGTACCACAGGGGTCAGTGTTGGGCCCGCTTCTATTTAATATATTTATTAATGACCTTGTAGGGGGCATACAGAGTAGAATCTCAATATTTGCAGATGACACTAAACTCTGCAGGGTAATCAATACAGAGGAGGACAATTTTATATTACAGGAGGATTTATGTAAACTAGAAGCTTGGGCTGCTAAATGGCAAATGCGCTTTAATGGGGATAAATGTAAAGTCATGCACTTGGGCAGAGGAAACAACAGGTATAATTATGTGCTTAATTGTAAAACACTGGGCAAAACTGTCACTGAAAAAGACCTGGGTGTATGGGTAGATGACAAACTCACATTTAGTGGCCAGTGTCAGGCAGCTGCTGCAAAGGCAAATAAAATAATGGGATGTATTAAAAGAGGCATAGATGCTCATGAGGAGAACATAATTTTACCTCTATACAAGTCACTAGTGCGACCACACTTAGAATACTGTGTACAATTCTGGTCTCCGGTGTATAAGAAAGACATAGCTGAACTAGAGCGGGTCCAGAGAAGAGCGACAAAAGTTATTAGAGGACTAAGGGGTCTGCAATACCAAGACAGGTTATTAAACTTGGGGTTATTTAGCTTGGAAAAACGAAGGCTTAGGGGTGATCTTATAATAATGTATAAATATATGAGGGGACAGTACAGAGACCTTTCTAATGATCTCTTTACTCTTAGGCCTGAGACTGGGACAAGGGGGCATCCTCTACGTCTGGAGGGAAGAAGGTTTAATCATAATCACAGACGCGGATTCTTTACTGTAAGAGCAGTGAGACTATGGAACTCTCTGCCACATGATGTTGTAATGAGTGACTCACTACTAACATTTAAGAAGGGCCTGGATGCCTTTCTTGAAAACTATAATATTACCAGTTATATATACTAGATTCTTTGATAGGGCTTTGATCCAGGGAACTAGTCTGATTGCCGTATCTGGAGTCAGGAAGGAATTTTTTCCCCCAATGTGGAGATTAGTGTTGCCACATGGGGTTTTTTTTGCCTTCCTCTGGATCAACATGTTAGGCTATGGGTTGAACTAGATGGACTTAAAGTCTTCCTTCAACCTTAAAAACTATGTTACTATGTAATACTATTGAATACATGGAATATATGGAAAATAAAGAAGCACTATCATCAAAATTTTTATCCTCTTAGTATATTTCCATCATCATATTATATAGCACTGTGTACTGACAGTTGCTCATTTTGCCCTTCTATCCAGTTAATTCTTCTCTTTTCTATTAGGTCTATGGCATCATATAATTAAAAACAGGCGATCTGAATCCTTCTATGTTCTGTGTAGTAACAGGAAGTCTCTCTTCATTGCACAAGAAAAGTCTTGGAAACAGGAGGGAGAGGTTTGGATTATAGAGAATGTTAGTCTAAAGGTACCGTCACACGCAGCGATATGGCTTCCATATCGCCGTAAATTCGTGTATTTCGGCGATGTGGAAACCGCCTGTGCGTAGTGGTGCGAGACAGGGCAATTTTACGGCGAGAAATTGCCGGTGGAGCGTCGCCTGATCGCCCTGCACTGCAGTGAAATCAGGCGATAACCACCAGGCGATTTCTGTGCATCTTGGTGTGTGACAGGGCAATATCGATGTAGAAAGCGAGCTCAGACCATCTGGAAGCAATTCCAGGGGCGTGCCTGAGCGTTCTGTTTGGCTCGCCCTGTCTGTTGCGATTGGTGGTCACTCCTGCGTTCCCATTGGCTGGCCATGGCTAAGGCGCCATATTTGAATAGCGATATATTAGAAAGGACACATGCGTCATGTAGTGGGCAGACTTCCTGACAAGACTAAGGCTGGTTTCACACTGCGGTTTTTCACTGATCAGGTTCGATCAGGTTTGTGTGCCAAAACCAGGAGAGGAACCAGGAGAGGAACTTGCAGAGAAAAACTATTGAAAGACTGACACCTGTTCTAGGTTTTGGAGTCACTCCTGGTTTTGAAACACAAAACCTGATCGAACCTGACCTGATCTGACCGCAGTGTGAAACCAGCCTAACCAATGGTTACGCAGTTGTGTCGGCCAATCTGAGCGGTAGGGGCATGGTGAAAAAACACTCTGGCACGCCTGTCTCCACTCTGTACTCACACTCTACGCCCACATTGCTGATGAGATGGTGACGTGTGACGTGGCGATGTGGAAAAGGGAAATTGCTTCCGGTGTTCTGCAGGCGATTTCCGGAATGTAGGATCGCCGTAGAACGCAGACGAGATCTCTATGTGTGAAAGGGTGACGGCGATGTGCAAAAATGTTCCCGAAACGTGCGCGCTCATGTCAAATTGCCGGCGATATGGAAGGTCGAAACATGTTGTGGCTATGGAGGCACGAGGAGTAAAGCCTTTTTAATTTACCTGGGAATCCCTTGCTTTTACCTGAGCGCCCATTACAGACCGTGGATCTTTCATAATATTGCCGCGTGTGACAGTACTTTAAAGGTACCGTCACATGCCGCAATCTCGCCTGGAAATCTGAAAGGCGATATGTCGCCCCGGTGCAATCGCCGTGAAATTGCCTCACGGTTGCGATGTGTGATTGGGCGATTTCGCAGCGATAAATCGCCCATCGGCCGTTGCCTGATTCCTGAACCGTGCTCAGTAATCAGCCGCAATTGTTAAGGCGATATTTCCGTGTTGTGGCGTGTGACAGGGCGATAGTAATGGAAAGAGCGTTGCCTATGATTTCCCGTAGGCGTGCCTCAGTGTGCTGTAGTCCGCGCCCATCTGAGATGATTGGTGGTGGGTACTGTGTTCCCATTGGCTGTCAGTTGACACCGCACCATATTTGAAGAGCTGTCCGTCCAGCACCACACACATTTTCAGCTACACAACCATCTGCAAACTCCGATAGACAATGGCGTCATGTATTAACCAGCCTCCCAGAGCAGGCTGACCAATCGTAACGCTGTTGCGTTGTCCAATGAGCGTGTATGGGGCGCAGTGTAAACTATCTCCTCACCGCGCTGAACTTGTGCACCCACATTGCCTTTGAGATTGCGGCGTGTGAAGCGGCGATGGAATGAGGCAAGATTGGTTCCGCTGTAGGTGAGGCAATTTCCGAAGCGACACATCGCCTTAACTTCAGGACGAAATTGCGGCTTGTAATGCCGCCATCATCAATCTGGGGCGACCACGAAAAATGTGAACGCACACGTTAGATCGCCACATATCGCCAACCGAGATTGCGGCGTGTGACGGTACCTTTAGTATTCTCTCCACACGGCCATTGATTTTCTCATGCAAGAGAATCAGACTGATGATTCTCGGCTAAAACTCTGCTCCGACTTTGAGCTGAGTGTCAATTTATTCTGATCTGATTCTTTCGCTTGTAAGAATCAGAGCACAGATGAGCAGAAGATAGAGAGCTTAATTTCTCCATCTATTCCATTGCCTGAGTCTGAAGTTATTGGACTGAACTCGGGTGACATCTGAGTGCAGTCCAATGTTTCACATGCACCGATAGATTTGGATTGGTGTACATGATTATAATATCACAGCATGTTGTGATTTTTTTCCAGGGAATGATTTGGTTTGTAGAAAAAAATCAAATCTGCATTACCCACAGTATAGTATTGGTCCAAGCATTCTCTGATAAAACATCAGATAGCCCTCATCTGTGTTGTATGCTCATCGGCCCTTAGATTAGTAGTGGAATTATAAGGTGGTAGTCCCTATAAAGTAGGAAGTGTAGGGTGGGGCAGCATTTTAGAGAGGACAAGTAGGGTAATAGATGGATAAGGGAGGATGTGGGGCGGTTCAGCACTGTGGGTGAGAGTGATAAGTTTATATTAAATTGTATTATATATCAGATAGGCATCCAGTGCAGTGACTGGCACAGGCTGGAGGATTCA
The DNA here is from genome assembly GCA_033576535.1 of Allobates femoralis. NCBI lineage: Eukaryota > Metazoa > Chordata > Amphibia > Anura > Aromobatidae > Allobates > Allobates femoralis. The sequence goes on from JARQOC010000003.1 coordinate 60,620,801, forward strand.
GTGTAGCAGCTGGGCAGAAATATGAACTTGGCTGCTGCATTCATTGAGCTAGTAGGAATATTACTACTGTGGTGATTGCGTGCTACCTAGACTACAGTACACTGTGTTATAAGCACCTCTATTTAATGTACTCTGATAATGCACATCTAGGAAATTCTTCTGCTATGGACTTGACAACTATAATGATCCCTTCCACTGCTGCTCTGTATGTCACTGCTGCCCTATGAATTGCAATCTATTTACGTTTCTTATGAAATGTTTTCTAGATAATTCTTTGGATTCCAAAGATAAAGAAACCATAGCGAAATGGGACATTTTAGATACTGCTCTATTGTAGTAACAGCCTATATATTAAGACGAACTATGAATGATTTGCTAAGGGTGTTAGCCCATTAAAGAGTTTCCATAAAGAGTTTGTGTTTATTGCACATATTGTACAATAGCACGCTACCAAATAAAATGATGTAATATATTAGAGATATTATAATTTTATACACTTCACGACATCAAACTTGTGACAATATAAAGGAAAAATTGTGGAGTTATGGAAATCACGGGATGGGGAAATATGTTAATGATCTGCAAATTGTCACAGGTGATAATAACGGACAAAAGGTTAGGTAGCAATATGGCAGTGATGGGCAAAAGGCAATCAGGGGAACCGGTCTGACCCTTAGACTGAGGGTCCTTAGCTGACCCTGTTCCCAGAAGTACCTCTAAAGGTGAGGATGTCTGGGCCACCACTCTTGCCCTGCTACTGACCAGCCGTAGGCTGTAACCCGATCACAACCCCCAAGGATCAGGATAAGCACAGCAACTCCAGATAGTTGGCAGTCTCCACAGAGGTAAAAAGCAAGGCTTCAATAGAACAGCACACGGTGTCTACACAGCACAAGGTCTGTTGCAGAGAATTAACTCTTTCAGCTACACCAATTGATTGGTATTGGGATAATTCAAAGTATGTAATGTAATGTCTGTATACTCTTATATTCTGTGATCCCCAGCTGTAATTTTTGTATACTCTTTTACTCCCTCCCCTGTCCAGGAGCTGTGCTATATCAGACCTGTTCCTGCATGTTTGGACACATACTGTCACGGGGTGGTTATGACGGACTAGGGTAATATAGCAGCATGGTATTGATGGGCAAAGGTAATCGGGGTAACTAGACCCTCAGACTGGGAGTTCCTAGCTGACCCTGTTCCCAGAATTATCTCTCAAGGTACCGTTACACGCGGCAATTTTGCTAGCCATTTCACTGGCAATTTGCTGGTTGCAGTGAAATCATGGAAAATAGAACAATGTGTCCATGATTTCACTGCAACCAGCAAATTGCCAGTGAAATTACTAGCAAAATTGCCGCGTGTGACGGTACCTATAAGGTGATTACATCTGGGCCGCCACCCATGCACTGCTCCTGACTAGTTTTGGGCTAACACCCAGGGATCGGGTTAGGAACAGCAAGGCTTCAGCAGGACTGCACTCAGCATCCACACAGCTCATAGTCAAACAGAGAATGAACTCTATCAACGACATCAGGTGATGGGCGATGGGACTATTTAATCGCTGGAGGAGTGGTCAACCACATCACCTGATACAGACAGCAGCAGCAGCAGCTGACATTAACCTTTAATGTTCAAAAGGAAATTTGCTCCTATTTAAACTACACATGACACATCCATTACACAGGGGCATATTTATAAGAATATCTTGTGGATTATAACGTGGGCCAAGGGAATGCGACTTCTGACATCGTAAAAAACTGTGCCTGCATCAGAGAGGAGTATAGGCTTCTTTATTTTTATGGGGAACACATGGGGAATGAGAAGGAGTTGTCCAACTAGTGGACAATCCCTCTAATGTAGTGCTCAAGTTTGTTCCATTGTTCGAAAAAAACTATTTCTAAAACATATTTCAATTTTAATGAACGATGTTGTTAGCGATCACATGCATGTGCTATCGCTAACAACATTGTTCACATCGCTGGTGAGCAGTGAGCTGTCACACAGGCAGACTCGCCAGCGATGTGGACCAGCGAGATGGTAACCTGGTAAACCTGCGGCGCTTAGTAACCCATTGTTTACCATGGATATGAGCTCCCAGCATAGGCTGTGAGGCACTGGGAGCTCGTTCATCGTTGGTCTCCCGGTGTCATACGCAGCGATGAGTGTCCAGCAGTCGACCAACGATAGATTTGAGGTCCTGTCCTCAAATCAAACGATCAACGATCAGCCGACTGATCGTTGATCGTTAGTAGTGTCACACGCTACAATGTCGTTTTGACATCGTTCAAGCGTCACAAATCACGTGACTTATCGGCAATGATATCGTTACGTGTGACGGTACCTTTAGTTATATCCCCTTTCGGGAAGCTGTGTATCATTGACTATAGTCAGTGTTATTTTCTCAAATTTCTCAATTTCCTTCAGGCATAACCACCGTTTCAATTTTTATTTAGTAATAATGTACCGTAGAGCAAGTTATTATAATAAACTTTCTAATATACTTTATAAAAAAACTATTCATAAACCTTTCACAAGTTGGCCCTCTAGACTGTGTGTGAAGCAGACGTGTTCATTTTCAGTAAAATCCATCTTCACACCCGCATGTAACCATATATGGTAAAGGAGGCGTGGCCTACACTGCTGACTGCAGCTGGTGAAGAAACAATGTATCAGATTACCTCAAGCTACAACACAGTGGCTACGCAATCTCAGGATCAGTGCAAAATCCTCTGCCCTTTCCTTGGCCTAAGCTCCTTTGATCTGTCATTTGGCCCCTTCTCTGCTGGCACAGGATATCTCTTGCCCTTCTCTGCTGTCACATTGCACTGCTCCCTTTCAGTTGCTCGCCACGCTCCCACAGCTATAAAATGCAGTTTTTAAAGGTACACAAAAAAAGTTGAGAAAAGAAGTCATATTGCACAAAAAAATCATTATCTTAGCTGCTATGTGACCCATCGTTAACAACCAGTGCAGTATTCGTTTTGTTTTTTTTTAGCAATGAAATGACATTTACTCTTTCAATTAAAATTAAAAATTAAATTAAAAGTTGCTTATAGTTTTTTTGTAGCAGGTTGGTCTTTGTCCACCCTTGCATGGAAATGGGTACTATCTCTCCACTCCCTGTCGTTATGCCTCAGATTAGAAAAGTTGCATGTAAATGAGTATATATCTACCATTTGATTTTTCTGCTTGTTTCACATTATTATTAGCAATAATAAAAAATGTACGATAGATGTGATAAAATATTGAACAGTCCCTCCGGCAAAGCAACAAGAGAAAATTTTGGTATTAAAAAACTTGAATAAAAGTGTACTCATGCAGGAAGGAGAGGTGAAATTGCTGCTATTGCATATTTATAGTCGTACCTACCTTTCTGTATTATAAGGGTCACTTTTAGTCTTAACGATAGCAGGTATTCTGCTGTCACCCTGTGTCATTGCCTTGCACAATGAACACTTGCACTAAAAGGGTTGTCCAACATTAGAAAAAGATGGCTGTTTTTCTCCTTAAATAGCGCCACTCCTGTCCACTGGACATGTATGGTATTGCAGGTCATCTTCTGAAATTAAATTTCAGACATAACCAATAGACAGACATGACACTGTTCCGGTAAGAAAATAAAATTTTTTATTTGTTTATTAGGCCACATGCCACATTGAATATCAGTATTTCCTATGACAGGGAAGGGGGCTGGCTCAGCTACGAAATAAGCACGCTTTTGTTATCACGCAGGCACATGAAGTGCTGTCCTGTGTCAAGTACAGAACCAAATACAAAGGGGCCCGAAAATGGAATGGAGCAACTAGTAAGTGGCTTTGAAACAACAAGTTATGGCTGTGTGGTGTATAATTATACACTGGGACCCGCTGGAAGCAGTTTAGCGCTTAACCACAAGCTCAGTCATATCTGTCCAAATCAAGTGCACCACACAGCCAAAATCCCTCTCAGAGAGAAAGAACTTGAACTCTAGTGCCATCTATTGGGTGTAGTAACCCTAAAAGTCCATATCGACCCTACAGTCATGGCCAAAAGTTTTGAGAATGATACAAATATTAATTTTAACAAAGTCTACTGCTTCAGTTTTTCTAATGGCAATTTGCATATACCGTACTCCAGAATGTCATAAAGAGTGATCAGCTTAACAGCAATTACTTGCTAAGTCAATATTTGCCTAGAAAATTAACTTTAACCCCTAAAACACATTTCAACATCATTGCAGTCCTGCCTTAAAAGGAGCAGCTAACATCGTTTTAGTGATTGTTCCATTAACACAGGTGTGGGTGTTGATGAAGACAGGGCTGGCAAACAATCAGTCATGATTAAGTAAGAATGACACCACTGGACACTTTAAAAGGAGGCTGGTGCTTGGTATCATTGTTTCTCTTCAGTTAACCATGGTTATCTCTAAAGAAACACGTTCAGCCATCATTGCACGGCACAAAAATGGCCTAACAGGGAAGAGTATCGCAGCTAGAAAGATTGCACCTCAGTCAACAATCTATCACATCATCAAGAACTTCAAGGAGAGAGCTTCCATTGTTGTCAAAAAGGCTCCAGGGCGCCCAAGAAAGACCAGCAAGCGCCAGGACCGTATCTTAAAACTGTTTCAGCTGCGGGATCGGACTACCAGCAGTGCCGAGCTTGCTCAGGAATGGCAGCAGGCTGGTGTGAGTGTTTCTGCACGCACTGTGAGATTGCGGAGACTCTTTGAGCAAGGCCTGGTTTCAAGGAGGGCAGCAAAGAAGCCACTTCTCTCCAGAAAAAACATCAGGGACCGACTGATATTCTGCAGAAGGTACAGGGAGTGGACTGCTGAGGACTGGGGGAAAGGTACAGGGAGTGGACTGCTGAGGACTGGGGTAAAGTCATTTTCTCTGATGAATCCCCTTTTTGATTGTTGGGACATCTGGAAAACAGCTTATTCGGAGAAGAAGAGGTGAGCGCTACCACCAGTCTTGTCTCATGCCAACTGTAAAGCATCCTGAAACCATTCATGTGTGGGGTTGCTTCTCAGCCAAGGGAATCGGCTCACTCACAGTCTTGCCTAAAAACACAGCCATGAATAAAGAATGGTACCAGAATGTCCTCCAAGAGCAACGTCTCCCAACCGTCCAAGAGCAGTTTGTCGCCCAACAATGCCTTTTCCAGCATGATGGGGCACCTTGCCATAAAGCAAAGGTGATAACTAAATGGCTCAGGGATCAAAACATAGAGATTTTGGGTCCATGGCCTGGAAACTCCCCTGATCTTAATCCCATTGAGAACTTGTGGTCAATCATCAAGAGACGGGTGGACAAACAAAAAACCAACAAATTCTGCCAAAATGCAAGCATTGATTATGCAAGAATGGAAGAATGGACGGCTATCAGTCTGGATTTGCTCCAGAAGTTGATTGAGAGCAGCCAGGGAGAATTGCAGAGGTCCTGAAGAAGAAGGGTCAACACTGCAAATATTGACTTGCTGCATTAACTCATTCTGTCAATATAACCTTTTGGTACTCCTAATATGATTGCAATTATATTTCTGTATGTGATATAAACATCAGACAAACACAAATAAAAACCAGAGGGCAGCAGATCATGTGAAAATATAATTTTGGTGTCATTCTCAAAACTTTTGGCCATGACTGTACATTGAGCCTTGATTATGATTAGGATGAGAAGTCAAACCGGACACTCCTGTTGCAGAAATATGTTACAAGTTGTTTGCCCTCCTCAGTGCGAAGGAAGCCTCCTGACAGGGGGTCTAATGGGTAATGTGAAATTAAATATGCAAATAACCTCTTCAGAGAGGAAGATGATTTGCATACTTGATTTACAAGAGGAGCATTGCATGGCCTATAAGTCTTCAGACGCCAACTCTGCACTCTCCATAAGGAGAAATGTGGAGGGCAAAGGGCTGGGGCACCCAGTAGCTGGGCCAGTAGTCAGGATCAAGGAGGCTGTGCCCAGTTCTGTACCTGGAGGGATATCTGGCTAGTTCCGTGTTTGAGACTCCTAAACGAGGCTCCACGGACTCTATTTGCATATTTGTGCTGTAGCCCTGGCTCACATTAGAAAGGGGAGAATAAAAATAAAGAAAAACAAAAGTAAAATAATACATTTGTGATGCCAGTTGGTAGCTGGCACTGCAGGGAAACCCTGGGAGAAAGGTGGTATGGCAGTTTGATGTTTAACCCTTCCCAACCAGGGCTGGCTCCCAAGGGATGAGGATGATAGGAGTAGTAGTGAGAATTATGGGTGCAGGGCAGCAGAGCAATAAACAGTAGGAAACAGTCTTTTTGTTTTAACTTTTACTGAAGATGTTGCAGCAAGTCCAGAATAGTACACTTCCAACATGTATGCAGTCTGGTCAGTCTGATGGGTGTTGTAGTCCGCTCTGCTGGGTAAGTGTAATGGCCTTCCTGCTGACTTTGGTGATTTTAATAGGTTTCAAGGTGCATTTGAGCTATCTTGTACTCCCTCTTGCTCCATGTGGGTTACCTCCAGCCAGGCTTAGCAATGTGAGCTCTTCCAGAAGTTCTTTACCTCTTTGTATTGCTTGTAACCCGGAAATTCCACAAAAGGGACTAATGGACATTTAAATTCACTAGTCTCCAGCTTCTGCCCACAGGCTTTGTAATCCCTAGTAGCCTAGGGATTGGTTCCCTGCTAGCAGCATGTTCTGGGGACAAGTAGCTTCAGCTACCTTCCCCAGACACTTACTCCTTCACTCTCTCTCTCCAACTAAAATACTGAACTGAAACTAAACCCTCCCCTCAACCAGAGACTGAGCCAGAAAAAAGGCCCTCGTGCCCCAGCTTCCTGGTTAGAGATCAGGCAGTGTGTGCATGCATTGGACTCCCAGCATAGGGAGTGACAATTCCCTTCAGACATGGCTTACAAACAATGTAGGGATTATACCACTTGTGACAGCCGAGCCGCAGGGGTGCCACATAAGTGTTACCCCTAATGGCCACTTTACACGCGGCACAGAGATAGAAACCGGCTGGTGTCGGAGACAATTGTATCTTTTATCTTCAAAGCACCTGAAGTGGCTGCGTGTAATTCAGTATCTGCAAGGTGTTTTGAAGGTAAAAGGTACAATTGTCTCCGACACCTGCCGTTTTCTATCTACCTGTTGCCGCGGTGTAAAGGTAACATTAGATGTAAGATGTTCTGATCAGAGGTGTAACTTTAGTGGCTACAGATCAGTTATACATGAGAAGGGAGAAAAGCCACATATAAAGATGCCAGTGTTATAAATGGCAGGTGGGTGGCCATTAGGGCTGAGTCTCGAGTTGCACATCTGGCACTTATCTAATATACGAGGTTCGGTGTTTTTCATGTAATAAACCATAATTTGCAGAGAAGTCCCACTCTCCAGGAAAAAGATTTGAGTTTTCTGCAGGAGGAAAGCAGCGGTGATGAGAGATATATGTGTGCGTGGGTGAGAAAGTGTGGATCGCTTAACTATCACTGTGAAAAACAACTCCCGCAGAGTGAGTCACGGAGGGAGGAAAGCTGTAATTGTCACGACACACCTGTGCAGTGCCACAACCACTCATTTTACTGAGGAGTAAAGTAATAGAGAGAAATAGCTTAAGAGAAGAGTAAAAACGGGCTGTGGGCTGAGATCTGTCATCCAAACCGCTGGTTCTAGAACAATGCTTGATGATAATTGTGCTTTAAAGGGCTATATCGTTATATTGGCTTATAGTAATTGAAAATGACCTGGAACATAACATGAGCCTTACGTAACAGAAAACAAAACACTTTTTTTAAATCTGATTCATTCATGGGTGAATCCGCATAGGTTCAAATACACACACAAGAATCCCAGTGGAGCCATCTCAGACTCCATTCACTGATCCCGGTCAGTATACACTACCCCTTTTCAACTGGGGTTACCTTCAGGAGGTATAGCACCCTCAACACACACTCTGACTCTGGTCAGTACACCACACCTCTCCCAGAGGCTCCTTCTGACTCCAGGTATACATCCCAGAGGACAACCATCTCTTTGATACATATCGGCCATTCACAGTATAGTCCAGGGGTGGGCAACTCCAGGCCATGAGGGCCGCACACAGCCGATGTTTTCAAGATTTCCTTAGAATTTGACAGTTGGTAATTTAAATACTTATAAATTACCAACTGTCAAATTCTATGGAAATCTTGAAAATCCGGACTGTGTGCGGCCTTCGTGGCCTGGAGTTGCCCACCCCTGGTGTAGACGGTCACCATCTTCATATTCTGTGCAGAAGACTTTTCAGCAGGTTCATTATTGTCACAGACAGATTATACTCTGACGCTGCCAATTTCAGTAAGCACTGTTCACAAAAGGTGATATCACTACTCACCCCACCCCCACAACTGAACAATTAACTGAACAATCACTGATAGCGATATCCAAAGCACTGCGGCAGGGATTGCGCTGTTCCCCACTGTCATTGGCGGTTCACGTGATGCGATCACGGGGCCGCAATACATTGCCATGACAGCCTGGGGTCAGCTGATGACCCCTGATACTGTCCTGACTCACTTCTGACGTCACTGAGAGAAAGTGATCATTTGTGCTGGACCCTACAAAGTGGTCTTGGAGCCTGAGGGAAAGGCTGAAATGGACACATGATTATTTAAAAGCTGGCGGTAAAAAGCCCTGGTGTTTTAAACAATCAGCTGATGCATGCTCCCCACCCTTCGGTGCTTCACTCCCTGCCTGATCCCTTGTTCCCCATCCGATCCTTCATTCCCCCTCCGCCCACAACCGATTTTCTACTCCCTGCCAGGCCCTCCGCTTCCCACCCTGTTCTCCGCCTGCTGGAAGCGAGCGCACCGGCTTCATGAAATTTACCGCCGGCTATTTCAAACAATCAGCTGATTGATTTTCCTGTACACTATATGGTAAAATAAACGGAGTCATGTAAAAGTACAACTCGTCCCGCAAAAAACAAGCCCTCATATGTCTATACTGATGGAATATAAAAAAGGTTTTGGCTCTTGGATGAAAGGGAGGGAAAATGAAAATCGCCCGAGGATGAAAGAGTTATTTTTTGGTCTTTTTGTTGTTTTCGTAGGCCCCCTTCACACCACGATTTTCAGGATCTGGAGTCCCGGATAGTGTTCCTATGGGGCTAGATTGCACCGGATGGCAGTGTTTTGCCATCCAGTATTGTGTTGTCCGGGAGGATCCGGCAGCTTTCGTTTTTTGGCCCCGGACACAAAATCGGAACAAGCAGCATTTTTTGTGTCCAAAACCGCTCAAAATCGGATGCTCCCGGATCCGGTGCACCCTAACATTGGAGTCTATGGCGCCGGATCTGAGATAAAATCGAATCCGGGAGCCGGGTGATGGAGCTTAGCAGCAAGCGCTGCTACACTTCAGTACCATGAGCTATCCCCTCAGAGATTTCAGGACTGTGGCTAGCTCCCCGCTAGCCGTGATCTTGACATCTCAGCAGCTGCAGCTGCGCTTGGCTGCATCCAGCTGTAAACCGGACCGGAGGACAAACCATTTCAAAATCGGGTCTGGTTTAGCCCCGGACCTGTTCCAGCGTGGTGTGAAGGGGGCCTAATGGATTGAGTGGGGGCAGACGTCAAGTATTTGCAGCAGGTTTTTTTTGTACCCAAACCAAAATGTTGGAAGGAAAAACCCTCCATAAAATGCAACATCATGGCTTAGACCTTTTTTATGTGCGTTTTTGATGCGGACAGTAGACATTGTAAATTCAATTTTGTTTTATAGAATACAGAACATCTAGACCCATGTTGTTGTCACCTTTCAGGCTGATGATCTCAATAGTGCCGGTGTATAATACACTACACATTAAAAATTAAATCCACTTCATTCTCATTTGTGAATTCCTCGCCTCGATCACGCTGCGGCGCCACCAGCCGCTATTGTACTGACTCTAAACGAGTTATTTTACATCTTTAGGAAAATTATTTCTGTGCCCTGACGGGAGAATTAATGAAATGTCTCTAATCGGCTTCCTAGAGGTTGTCGGCAGCGGACTTCTGAGATGTTTTATTCATCGAGGATTTCCTTGCTCGTTAGACTTACATCAGGGCTGCTAAACTGATCGCTGACAGCCATATTTCTTATTGTAGAACTGACTGCCCGAATGGATCACACATCCAATATTCATAAACTGTACGAGAACTGGACACTTTTCTAATAATTCTTCATCAATCTGTTATTCCTCCTGGGAATGTCGGAATATATTGAAAACTATTCACCATTCCCAATTTCCCATTGTCTAAAGTGTTTCTTAATTGGACGAAAGGAAGTAGTAATCTATTAGTTAATTTTTGAGGAATAACGAAGGCATGGCATAATCTGAATGCAAGTATTTACTATGACAGACGGTAAAGTAGGGCAGGTCCTTACTATGTTCATACAGTTATCAAACCAATCTTACCACGTAGACACAGTAACTAAACAAAGCCTATTACATAGATAAGTTACCAAACCAAGATTACTACATAGATACAGTAACTTGGGAGTGTCCGGACAGTGGTGCAATGGACCAACGATGTCCAGAGCACTACCCACAACACAGACTGGGGAAACACCTAGGGGGAACGAATACAATGGGGGGCCCTACTCGTAGGGAACGGGGAAAAGGAGACGTCCTGCGCTCACCTGCAATTGTGCCCTGAACTCCCTTCCGTCTGTATATGAGTTCTTTCACCCTGTCACAGAGCAGGATATCTATGGCCTCCTGGCCCTGAAGTAAACCCTCATTAGGAAAATAGCTAGCAGGAGCACTAGTCCCAACCACTGGTGTAAACAAGACAAGAGAGGAAGGGGAAACAGATAGGGAAACAAGGCATCTTCACGCCTACTGCCACACTCCAAGACATCTTAGCAACGATCAGCTTCTCCAGAGTACTACCTACACCTCAGGTGGCCAGGCCAGGAATGAATTCAATCACCAGCAATAAATGCTGGATCATGTGACAATATAAAGGAGATGGGAGTGATCACAAAGTACCCACACCTGAAAGAGAACTAGGGAGCTTGCTAACAACAGAAACTGATGTTAACTCCAACACTGCTAAAGGAAAGAAACACATTTAAAGGGGAACTCCAGCGAGAGAAAACTTTTTAGTACAGTCCCTGCCCTCCTACATGATGAAGCAGAGCCGTACACTGCAGTTCTAGGATCTATAGATCTCATAAATCATAAAATCATACCTGCTCCTTTGCTCTGGCCCCCACCTCAGGGAACCCAGATTTCTGCTTGTCAGCTTCATCTAGGAGCAGAGAAGAGGAGGTGTGTCGGGGGCGTGGATGCTGGGAGCTTCAGGATCAGCCTACATTCATGCCCCCTCACAATTCTGTTTAGTGAGGGGGCATGCAGAGATTTAGGTTCCCTGAAGTGGGGGCCAGAGCCTTATTGATCTTTATAAACTTATCCTCTTATTGGTGTGTAATACATCTTTGTTGTGAGTCACCACTGTATTGTCTTCTTCTGCATCATTGCATCCTCTGAGCCTGTTCTTCATACATACAGGGACTGTACACATGTGTAGACACATTTACAGTGAAGCTCCTGTTCTTCCTTTAGTACTGCTCAGCCTAAGCAAAGGAACCTCAGCAGGCATTCAGTAGGAAAGACAATTCAGGGGGTGTGGTGATGCTTCACGATGGATGTTGCCACTGCAAACTGGATCCAAGCAGCTACTGATGCTATAAAGCACTTCTTTGGCCCTAACCATGTAAAGTAGTCGGGCCCTTGGGAGCACCACTGGCACCCTTCAGAGAAGCACCGGGGTGCTGAAGCTACTTGGATGCAGTGATTTTGATGACTATATAGCAGCACATGTAAGCTCTAATGTCTGCTAGCACCAACTCTTTGCTTTGTCAACAGGGAAAAAAATGCCACTAGCAGGACACAGGAGCCCCCATGATAAAGACAGTGACAGCACAGGTGCAAAATACTCCAACAGACTGCACCAATGGCCTGTCGCCTAGCTAATGAACTGTAAAGTATAGAAATCAAAGTCCTCCATTCTTGAGAACACATAGGCTTTACAATAACAGGTAAATTGCAAAGTTGCTTGTTTTTGCAATTTTATCCACTTAAAATGAGACAATCCCATGGCATAGGAACTAGTTTTCAAATAGAAATAGTCTGGATTACTTGAAGTGTTACATCAGATTGACCCCATAATTGACTGCAGGCTGCAAACAGCCCCACTGGTATGTGATGGAGGTAGCATGTGCAGAATGCTGATGAACGCACACATACACAAATAGCATGCATGCAGTGGTGGGCTGGGCCAGGGGAAAAAGATGCATTTGCCCCCCAGGCCGGTCCTCAGACCATCAGAACACCAGGACTGTATCGTAATTGCGGGCGCCAAAGCTTCCCTGGTGGCCGTGAGGCTCAGTCTCCTTTGTGTTGAATCCATGTTAGTTTTCCTGATGAGGTTTCATCTATTGTTCTCTACTGTTCTTGTGCATTCTGGTGTGGCAGCCCAATGTGATTAGAAGGACATTGGTGTTATCCAACTGGCTAGAATAATAGCAGTATATGAGTAAATATCTATGATCTGGCTTGAATGAATCCATACGATGAGGCAGATTTACCATTGTGAGTGCACCTCTAATATCTGCTGAAAATCTGTATGATAACATTCAGCAACATAATAAAAAATACACTGTCTGCAGCTGTTACAGAGCCTTTATTTAAAGCAATAATCTATGAGTAGCGGTACAGATTGTAGCTCTTTACTTGCACCTCTGTGACCAGGGGCGTAACTACAATAGGTGCAGGGGTTGCGATAGCACCCGGGCCCTGCAGCCTAGGGGGGCCCCAAAAGTCCCTTTGGCCTATAGAAAAAGACTAATACTATTAAAGATTTACAATAATTGGGGGGCCCCGTTGGAGCTTTTGCAACGGGGCCCCTGGGCCTGAAGTTACGCCACTGTCTGTGACCCTCTCTATAGTCCTGGCACACCGAGTATACAGAGGGTTACGTTTCCCCCACTTAGTGCCTAGCGGTGGTTTGAGCTCAGACCTCCAAACCATTACTCAATTTGAATCTGTCTAGGTATATATATATATACGATGGTAAAATACACAATACTATAATGTTGTATTCCTAAACTGGTGGTGCACAGCAGGAAGACCATAGCATATTACCTTTGATATCATAGGTACATAGTTTGAAAAAAGACCTGGGTCCATCAAGTTCAACCTTTATCCACCAATTATACATTTTTTGTCACCCAATCATCTATAACGCACATTGTGGTGTACTGAGGAAATCATCCAGCCCTTCTATAAAAGCAGTTATAGTGTCGGCCATTACTACCTCTTCGGGTCGGGTATTCCATAGTTTGACCGCTCTAACTGTAAAGAATCCTTTCCTAATTAGCTGCTTGAATCTCCTTTCCTCCACTCATAGTGAGGCCCCCTGGTCTTTTGTATGGTCTTTGGAAGGAATATATCATGTGCCGTCCTTTGTATTGACCACATATACATATACATGAGGTCTTCTCTGACCCCAACATTTCCTAACCTCTCACCATATGGGCGGCCTCCATTCCTTGTAAGAATCTAGTTGCCGCCTTTAAATTGACTTTAACTTCTGAATATGTTGTTTATAGTGTGGAGCCCAAAACTGGATCCCATATCCTAGATGTGGCCTTACAAGTGATGTATAGAGGGGTAACAATACGTTTGGGATTACGGGATTATCTCTCTTTTGATACACATGATAGCATATTTACCGCATGTGATTAGGAACAGTACAACTTAGTTTAGGTGGTCAGATAGATAGCCGGTCATGACCTAACACTTGCACAGCTCGATATATACTATATGAAATAATAGTCTACGTTCTCTTTTGTTCCGCAGTATCTCAGCACCAGGCTCTACAGAGCCACCTAGAGAAGCCAGCGGGAACTGCAATCCTCTGCAACAACTGCGGCAATGCATGTAAAGGAGAAGTCCTGCGAGTGCAGAGTAAATATTTCCACATCAAATGCTTCACATGTAAAGGTAAGTCACTCAGCTTTTACATTATGATTTAAAAGCAAGGTGCTTGTAATTATTTGTTACATATAGAAGACACATTGTAGCTGCTGCAGAAACTCTTCATGACTAGTAAGGACGAGATGCCTGCCTACCAGTCAATAATTGTTATGAAATGCCATTATCATGTCATGAAGAAGGCCTACAACAGATAAGCTGTGCATTATAATGTTCTGCAGCATAACTTAATACACATAGCAGCAGTAAGGAACTTTAAGGAAACTTGAAGAGATGCAATTTTTTCTTGCTCATCTGTTGCCCTAACTGACGCCCTGGCAAGCCTTGTATAGAGCCTGCTACGCACTCCTATTTGCTAGCTATGGTGCTACTCACTCCTACTTGCTAGCTAGCTATGGTGCTACTCACTCCTACTTGCTAGCTAGCTATGCTGCTACTCACTCCTACTTGCTAACTAGCTATGGTGCTACTCACTCCTACTTGCTAGCTAGCTATGGTGCTGCTCACTCCTACTTGCTAGCTAGCTATGCTGCTACTCACTCCTACTTGCTAGCTAGCTATAGTGCTGCACACTCCTACTTGCTAGCCAGCTATGGTGCTACTCACCCCTACGTTTTAGCTAGCTATGGTGCTACTCACTCCTTGCTAGATAAGTATGATGTTACTCCTACTTGCTAGCCAGCCATGGTGCTTCTCAATCCTACTCACTAGCTAGCTATGGTGCTACTTACTCTCACTAGCTAGCTATGGTGCTACTCACTCCTATGTGCTAGCTATGATGTTACTCCCTCCTACTTGTTAGCTAGCTATGCTGCTACTCACTCCTTGCTAGCTAAGTATGATATTACTCATACTTGCTAGCTAGCTATGGTGCTTCTCACTCCTACTCACTAGCTAGCTATGGTGCTACTCACTCTCACTAGCTAGCTATGGTGCTACTTACTCTCACTAGCTGGCTATGGTGCTACTTACTCTCACTAGCTGGCTATGGTGCTACTTACTCCTACTTTATAGCTAGCTATGCTGCTACTCACTCCTTGCCAGTTAAGTATGATGTTACTCCTACTTGCTAGCTAGCTACAGTGCTACTCACTCCTACTTTTTAGCTAGCTATGGTGCTACTTACTTTTACTTGCTAGCTAGCTATGGTGCCAGTGGCGTAACTACCGGCATAGCAGACGTAGTGGTCGCTTTGGGGCCCGGCGCTTGTGGGGGGCCCGGACCCAGCGCCGCTACGCGGCTATCCGGTCAGCTGCGAATCCGATTACTTATCCCCCTGCCGCTGTCGCCGCTCTGCACCGCGCTCCGGGTCTTCATGCTTCTTCCTGGTTGTGACCGGCGGGCGCAGGCAATGACGTCATTGCCTGTGCGCCGGAGGAGGAAGCATGAAGACCCGGAGGAGCGTGGTGTCAGAGCGGCGACAGCGGCAGGATAAGTAAGTATAATGATGTATTCCTTTACAGGTGTGCAGCAGCAAGGGGGGGGCCCTGTATACCACCACTGGGACCTGTATATACCACCACTGGGGCCTGTATATACCACCACTGGGGCCTGTATATTCCACCACTGGGGCCTGTATATACCACCACTGGGGCCTGTATATACCACTGGGGAGGCTGCTGTAATACTGCTGGGGCCTGTATATACCACTGGGGAGGCTGCTGTAATACTGCTGGGGCCTGTATATACCACTGGGGAGGCTGCTGTAATACTGCTGGGGCCTGTATATACCACTGGGGAGGCTGCTGTAATACTGCTGGGGCCTGTATATACCACTGGGGAGGCTGCTGTAATACTGCTGGGGCCTGTATATACCACTGGGGAGGCTGCTGTAATACTGCTGGGGCCTGTATATACCACTGGGGAGGCTGCTATAATACTGCTGGGGCCTGTATATACCACTGGGGCTGCTGTATATACTGCTGGGGCCTGTAAGGGGTGTGTCTTGAAGGGGGCGTGTCATTGGGGGCGTGTCTTGGAGGGGGCCCCGTTCAAAAGTTTGCTATGGGGCCCTGCCAGTTCTAGTTACGCCCCTGTATGGTGCTACTCACACCTATTTGCTAGCTATGATGCTACTCACTCCTACTTGTTAGCTGGCTATGCTGCTACTCACTCCTTGCTAGCTAAGTATGATATTCCCCCTACTTGCTAGATAGCTATGGCGTTTATCACTCCTACTCACTAGCTAGCTATGGTGTTACTTACTCTTACTTGTTAGATAGCTATGATGGTACTCACTCCTACTTGTTAGCTGGCTAGCAAATAGGAGTATCACCATAGCTAGCAAACAAGTAGGAGTGAGTAACACCATACATAGCTAGCTAACAATATTGAGTATCACCATGGCTAGCTATCACACATACAAATTTCTGCTGCGCTGCACAGTCTCCTAGTTCTGCACAGTCTATGTCTGACCTCTAATAGTGGCTGGCTAGTTCCGTGTTTGAGACTCCTAAACGAGGCTCCACGGACTTTTTGCATATTTGACTTCTAATAGTGTGAAACAAGAACTTTTATGTCCTCTGCAATATGTACATGGCATGTGACTATGCTTATGATGCCGACCCCATACCATCCTATGACCAAGCAAAATACTATATAGCAAAATTACAAGCAGGTACAACATAACATATCACCTTACATAGGACATAGAGCAGAGATATGATACATCTGCTATTATATCTCCATTCCAAAAGGGCCAGTGGTAAACTGTAGCAAAAAGTAAAAGGATATGTGACTCCTGTATTGTGCAGAACGACACTTAATAAAAGCATGTCAATTACGGTATACAGAGGTTGGCAAAAGAGAAGGTGACTCCAGCAATGTTATCTGTGAAAGACAACTTCAGTAGGAAAAGCAGCGCCTACATAGCAAAGTTTATATTTTTAGAGCGCGATTTACATAATTGGTTTTCTTAGAGTATCTAAACCTTTGCTTTTATTTAACCATTATTCAGACTTTGCAAATTTATGGATTTCTGGAATTGTCTTAATTTTATTTTTTTGCTTCCTTCACTCTCAAACATTATGGTGCATTACTGTTTTGTATGCCTGTGGGTGCTTCTTTACCAGCTGCTTTAAGCTGCTGCTCAGCCAAGATCTGTTACTTTATACAATCAGAGTGTAAGGATTTACTTGTGTGAGTACTAGTGTGGAGAGCCGAATGGCTCCGAGAGCGAAATCCCTCTACTCTGATGATTTGTAAATAGAGTATGGACCTTACCGGGCAGCAGATGAAAGCAGCTTCTAAAGAAGCATGGATCGACTGTTATAGCAGCTTTGCAGCATGCAGTTTGGAATAGAAGGAAGAAAAATACGTTTAAGTACATCACAAAATTACAAAATATTCAATAAATATAAAGAATAGTTACTCTTAAGTTTTCAAAGCCAATTGATGGCCACATTTCACAATACAAACTGCATAGATCAATAAATAGATTTTTTGGACCTTACTTTGACAGTCTATGTTAACATTTCTTAATGTGTAATATTAAACTATGCACTATAGGATTATAGATACATTGTGACTTGGATTTGCAAAGTAAGTTCACCTGCCTCATCAAGTCTAAGATATCTATGTGATAATGAATGATAATGATAATGAAAAATAGGTTTGTTTAAGTAGAATTAGATGTTCCCCACTTGTTACGTAGATTACATGTCACTGATGGGCGGGGGAGCTAATGTAGAAAGAAGCAGGTTACTGAATTTCTCCAAAACAGGATCCATCTGTGCGGAGCCACAACAGACGGAGTGACCTTTCAGATAAAATGAAGTACAGCGCGCACAGCCCGGTCCGGACACATAGAGCGCCTCTGTCCAGCGCGTCACATACGGCTCATTCCATAGCAGAACCAGTGAAGGTTTCCAGTATAATAAGCCAAATATATCATACACTGAGAACTGGGAACAACGGATAAAATATTGTGTCATATGAGAGAATTAGGATGGTGTTGTGATATATATCCTGTAGTCAAGGGTAGAGGGACAAGGGGGAAACCTATCTCCACTTCCTTTCACAGATTATTAGGACGTTTACTACTTAAAGGGGTTGTGCCATGAACAATTGTGTATTTTCATAAATAGATCTTAGAATGAACATAAGTTCCACAATTGGATGTGTTAAAAAAAATGTTCCTGTCCAGAAATATTCTTATAAATGTGTCCCTGTGTACTGTATTTGTCTGACTATGCAGGAACAGGTGGGATATACCACAGCTCCTGGACATGGGGGTATACAGACATTATAGCTGGAGAATGTAAGAGTATACAGACATTACAGCCAGGGATCACAGAATATAAGTGTATACAGACGTTACAGCCGGGAATCACTGAATATAAGAGTATACAGACATTACAGCCGGGGATCACAGAATATAAGAGTATACAGACATTACAGCCGGGGATTACAGAATATAAGAGTATACAGACATTACAGTCAGGGATCACAGAGTATAAGAGTATACAGACATTACAGCCGGGGATCACAGAATGTAAGAATATACAGACGTTACAGCCGGGAATCACTGAATATAAGAATATACAGACATTACAGCTGGGGATCACAGAATATAAGAGTATACAGACATTACAGTCAGGGATCACAAAATATAAGAGTATACAGACATTACAGCCGGAGATCACAGAATATAAGAGTATACAGACATAACAGCAGGGGATCACAGAATATAAGAGCATACAGACATTACATTTGGGGATCACAGAATATAAGAGTATACAGACATTACACCCGGGGATCACAGAATATAAGAGTATACAGACATTACAGCCAGGGATCACAGAATATAAGAGTATACAGACATTACAGCCGGGGATCACAGAATATAAGAGTATACAGACATTACAGCCGGGGATCACAGAATATAAGAGTACACAGACATTACAGCTGGGGATCACAGAATATAAGAGTATACAGACTTTACAGCCGGGGATCACAGAATATAAGAGTATACAGACTTTACAGCCGGGGATCACAGAATATAAGAATATACAGACATTACACCCAGGGATCACAGTATATAAGAGTATACAGACATTACAGTCAGGGATCACAGAATATAAGAGTATACAGACATTACAGCCGGGGATCACAGAATATAAGAGTATACAGACATTACAGCCGGGGATCACAGAATATAAGAGTATACAGATATTACAGCTGGGGATCACAGAATATAAGAGTATACAGATATTACAGCTGGGAATCACAGAATTATTTCAGTGATGTAAATCAAGTTTTTAAACAGACAGCGAATTGTTTTACATCACAGATAGAATCAGCTGTGATTTCTGGCTGTAATGTCTGTATACTCTCTGTAATCCCAAAATGTAATGTCTGTATACTCTTATATTCTGTGATCCCTGGCTGTAATGTCTGTATACTCTTATATTCTGTGATCCCCAGCTGTAATTTCTGTATACTCTTATATTCTGTGATCCCTGGCTGTAATGTCTGTATACTCTTATATTCTGTGATCCCCAGCTGTAATTTCTGTATACTCTTATATTCTGTGATCCCTGGCTGTAATGTCTGTATGCTGTTATATTCTGTGATCCCCAGCTGTAATTTCTGTATACTCTTATATTCTGTGATCCCTGGCTGTAATATCTGTATACGCTCATATTCTGTGATCCCCGGCTGTAATGTCTATATACTCTTATATTCTGTGATCCACCATGGCTATAATGTCTGTACTCTGTGTTTTTTTCCTCCCTCGCTCAGTAGCTGTGGTATATCTGACCTGTTCCTGCATGGTTGGATACATACATTATACAGGGGCACATATATAAGAATATCTGAGTGCAGGAACATTATTTTAACACATCCAATTGTGGAACTTATTTTTATTCTAAGATCTATTCATTAAAATGTATAATTGTTCGTGGCACAACCTTTTTAAGAGTTTATACAGAGAATGGTCGATGGGTTATTATCATGTCATGTTTGTGGTCTTATAATCCCTGGGAGCGCCATGTAGGAGATTGACGTTGCATTGCAAAACTCAACCATACTCTTCTCTTTCCCTATACAATAAAAGCACTAATGAGATAATTAAGTTTTCCCCTTTATTCCATCAAACAAATAATTTTTTCCCCCCATTCTTCAGTCCATTATATGGTAAATTAAATAGTGGCATTCCTCACTGCAACTCAGCATGTAGAAGACGTAGGGCTGTGATTATAGAAGAATGAAAAACGTCCTGGCTCTTGGGACACGGGAAGAAAAAGACGAAAGTAAAATCTTGCATTCATAGTGCAGAAATAGCTGAGGGGGCACAAGGCAGACGGTGAGATACAGGGAAGCAGAAGGTGATATTAGCTCCGATTACCGAGATCCCTGCGGCCATCAGGGCAGCGATGTGTTAATAAAAAAACACCGAATATAAACACGGGACAAATAATAATAATTCTGCAATAACAGATAATGTCCATCACATCTCTACAGTGACAGACCCCAAGAAACAGAGCAGCTGGACGCCCCTTATATCACTAACTGGCCCTAACAATGCCCATGGACTGACAAAAACGGCCTAAGACCTTCCCTTACCCGTGAGGGAACCCCCACTGATTGCCAAATGACCCCGTAATACTTGCAGCACGCTAAGGCTGTATTCACACAGTGATTTTGATCGTTTTCTTTTTACCTGGTTTTGCAGTGAACGGATCACTCACATGGAATCCCAGCAATATGAATGGTCTGTCACGTTTTGCTGTTCTGACAGCGAAGTTAAGAGCTGCTGCGTTTTCTTCTCCGCGAGAAGTGATGAATGAACGTCAGTTTCTGTGGCATTTTTCTGATCTGCTTTTCCCATTGAAACCATTGTATATGAGGAAAACAAAACGCACCAGAAAAAGCGGATCAGAAACGGATGATCCATTTTCTGGTGCATTTTTTTTGGACTAGCTGATCCTATTTTGCAGCAGAAAAAGAAAAGCACCCCCAAAAAACAGAGCAAAAACGCTGTTTGTGAACATAGCTTTATAAATATAGCTGTATACCACCAGCAACTGCGATAGCCACTGACCCTCGGGGATGTGCTGACCAAGTCCCTGCACAGACCCAATAGTAACAGTGCAGACACAGATCCCCGATATCAGTGCAGACGTAGACCCACAGTAACACTGCAGACACAGATCCCCAATATCAGTGCAGACACAGATCCCCGATATCAGTGCAGACACAGACCCACAGTAACAGTGCAGACACAGATCCCCGATATCAGTGCAGACACAGATCCCCGATATCAGTGCAGACACAGCCCCACAGTAACACTGCAGACACAGATCCCCGATATCACTGCAGACACAGATCCCCGATATCAGTGCAGACACAGACCCACAGTAACAGTGCAGACACAGATCCCCAATATCACTGCAGACACAGATCCTCGATATCAGTGCAGACACAGATCCCCGATATCACTGCAGACACAGATCCCCAATATCAGTACAGACACAGATCCCCAATATCAGTGCAGACACAGACCTACAGTAACAGTGCAGACACAGACCTACAGTAACAGTGCAGACACAGATCCCCGATATCAGTGCAGACACAGATCCCCGATATCAGTGCAGATACAGACCTACAGTAACAGTGCAGACACAGATCCCTGATATCAGTGCAGACACAGACCCACAGTAACACTGCAGACACAGACCTACAGTAACAGTGCAGACACAGATCCCCGATATCAGTGCAGACACAGACCTACAGTAACAGTGCAGACACAGATCCCTGATATCAGTGCAGACACAGACCCACAGTAACACTGCAGACACAGACCTACAGTAACAGTGCAGACACAGATCCCCAATATCAGTGCAGACACAGACCTACAGTAACAGTGCAGACACAGATCCCCGATATCAGTGCAGACACAGACCCACAGTAACACTGCAGACACAGATCCCCGATATCAGTGCAGACACAGATCCCCGATATCAGTGCAGATACAGACCCACAGTAACAGTGCAGACACAGATCCCCGATATCAGTGCAGACACAGATCCACAGTAACAGTGCAGACACAGACCCACAGTAACACTGCAGACACAGATCCCCGATATCAGTGCAGACACAGACCCACAGTAACACTGCAGACACAGATCCCCGATATCAGTGCAGACACAGACCCACAGTAACAGTGCAGACACAGACCCACAGTAACACTGCAGACACAGATCCCCGATATCAGTGCAGACACAGACCCACAGTAACAGTGCAGACACAGACCCACAGTAACACTGCAGACACAGATCCCCGATATCAGTGCAGACACAGATCCACAGTAACAGTGCAGACACAGACCCACAGTAACACTGCAGACACAGATCCCCGATATCAGTGCAGACACAGATCCACAGTAACAGTGCAGACACAGACCCACAGTAACACTGCAGACACAGATCTCCAATATCAGTGCAGACACAGACCCACAGTAAGTGCAGACACAGATCCCCAATATCAGTGCAGACACAGACCCATAGTAACACTGCAGACACAGACCTACAGTAACAGTGCAGACACAGATCCCCAATATCAGTGCAGACACAGACCTACAGTAACAGTGCAGACACAGATCCCCGATATCAGTGCAGACACAGACCCACAGTAACACTGCAGACACAGATCCCCGATATCAGTGCAGACACAGATCCCCGATATCAGTGCAGATACAGACCCACAGTAACAGTGCAGACACAGATCCCCGATATCAGTGCAGACACAGATCCACAGTAACAGTGCAGACACAGACCCACAGTAACACTGCAGACACAGATCCCCGATATCAGTGCAGACACAGACCCACAGTAACACTGCAGACACAGATCCCCGATATCAGTGCAGACACAGACCCACAGTAACAGTGCAGACACAGACCCACAGTAACACTGCAGACACAGATCCCCGATATCAGTGCAGACACAGACCCACAGTAACAGTGCAGACACAGACCCACAGTAACACTGCAGACACAGATCCCCGATATCAGTGCAGACACAGATCCACAGTAACAGTGCAGACACAGACCCACAGTAACACTGCAGACACAGATCCCCGATATCAGTGCAGACACAGATCCACAGTAACAGTGCAGACACAGACCCACAGTAACACTGCAGACACAGATCTCCAATATCAGTGCAGACACAGACCCACAGTAAGTGCAGACACAGATCCCCAATATCAGTGCAGACACAGACCCATAGTAACAGTGCAGACACAGATCCCCGATATCAGTGCGGACACAGACCCACAGTAACACTGCAGACACAGATCCCTGATATCAGTGAAGACACAGACCCACAGTAACACTGCAGACACAGATCCCCGATATCAGTGCAGACACAGACCCACAGTAAAAGTGCAGACACAGATCCCTGATATCAGTGCAGACACAGACCCACAGTAACAGTGCAGACACAGATCCCCGATATCAGTGCAGACACAGACCCACAGCAAGAGTACTGGTCACATATACCAAGTGCAGCTACAGAGCCACAGTAAACATTAGTCACGTATCTCAAATACCAGTGCAGCCACATTCGAATAATGGGAAGTACGACATGGCCACCTTTAGTGGACCGAATACCTTGAGATCTCCAAGAGTGGCAGTAAGTCCAGTGTGACTCTTGTAGCCAGTGTAACTACATTCCTGTCCAGAGTCGGAGGTCTGGCTTGCACATGTGCCTCAGGGTGGCCACACATGCCAGGCCGTGAAGCGCCCAGGGCTCTTGGAGTCAGTTAGGTGGTTGCCATTGAAGAGAATCTGTCAGGTCAAAAATCCATATATAACTAATATAATTTTCTAATTCCGCTCTCTAAGGTCTCTCTATTCATGTATTTCTATTATTTATGCGTCCCTCCTATCCTGTGTAAACATCAAAATAAAAGATTAATTCCATCTGTCACTCACAGTGAGTTCCCTGCTGCCCACTCCCCAGGGAATGAATATTCATGCATCATTGCACTGCCCTGCCTTTCTGTGATCTTTATGCTGTGTGACTCATTGCAGACAGAGGAGAAAGGAGGGGGGGAGGAGGTGTGTGCTCTTAGCAGATACAGATCTGAGATCTTCATTGTGTGTATCTGAGGCATGTGTGTAGTGTGTGCTCTAATGGTGGGTTTACACACACCAATTTATCTGTTCAATCTCTGAACCAATCTCTGGTTGCAGTGAAATCATGGATACATTGCTCCATTTTGTGGCTGTGTACAACATGGAGCAATGTATCCATGATTTCACTGCAACCAGAGATTGGTTCAGAGATTGAACAGATAAATTGGTGTGTGTAAACCCACCATAAGATATTTCTTTGGGTTTATAAGAACATTTGATCATTTGCTCACCAGATACATACATTTTATATATGCAGGAAAATCAGTGTTCATGTAAGCAGAAATCTTTCACAGATAGCACAGACTGTAGTGATGTTACCCAGCAGCTTGGAGAAGCCTGCGAGATTCAGTGTAAGTTCAATCACAGAGGGGAGGGACACATACCAGCTTAGAGAGGTGTGGATATTTACAGTCATATGAAAAAGTATTGGCCACCCCTCTTAATCTTACTCTTTTTTTTTTTTGTTTAAAATTGTTTTTTTTACAACAGCTATTTCAGTGTGATATATGTAATAACTGATGGACACAGTAATATTTCAGGATTGAAATGAGGTTTATTGTTTTAACCGAAAATGTGAAATATGCATTATTTAAAAAATTGACAGGTGCAAAAGTTTGGGCACCTCAACAGAAAAGTGACATTAATATTTATTAGATCCACCTTTTGCAAAAATAACAGCCTCTAGTCGCTTCCTGTAGCTGTTAATGAGTTCCTGTATCCTGGATGAAGGGATTTTTGACCATTCCTCTTTACAAAACAATTCTAGTTCAGTTAAGTTTGATGGTCGCTGAGCATGGACAGCCCGCTTCAAAACATCTCACAGATGTTCAATGATATTCAGGTCTGGGGACTGGGATGGCCATTCCAGAACATTGTAATTGTTCCTCTGCATGAATGCCTGAGTAGATTTAGAGCGGTGTTTTGGATAATTTTCTTGCTGAAAGATCCATCCCCGGCGTAACTTCAACTTTGACACTGATTCTTGAACATTATTCTCAAGAATCTGCTGATACTGAGTGGAATCCATGCGACCCTCAACTTTAACAAGATTCCCGGTGCAGTCATTGGCCACACAGCCCCAAAGCATGATGGACCATCCCCCAAATTTGACAGTGGGTAGCAAGTGTTTTTCTTGGAATGCTGTGTTTTTGTGGCGCCATGCATAACGCCTTGTTGTATGACCAAACAACTCAATCTTTGTTTCATCAGTCCACAGGATCTTCTTCCAAAATGAAACTTGGCTTGTCCAAATGTGCTTTTGCATACCTCAGGCGACCCTGTTTGTGGCGTGCATGCAGAAACGGCTTCTTTCGCATCACTCTCCCATACAGCTTCTCCTTGTGCAGTGTGCGCTGTATTGTTGACCGATGCACAGTGACACCATCTGCAGCAAGATGATGCTGCAGGTCTTTGGAGGTGGTCTGTGGATTGTTCTTGACTGTTCTCACCATTCTTCTTCTCTGCCTTTCTGATATTTTTGTTGGCCTGCCACTTCTGGCCTTTACAAGAACTGTCCCTGTGGTCTTCCAGTTCCTTACTATGTTCCTCACAGTGGAAACTGACAGGTTTTGTATCCTTCCCCTGAACAACTATGTTGAACAAGCTTTTTTTTCAGATCATTTGAGAGCTGTTTTGAGGAGCCCATGATGCCACTCCTCGGAGAAGATGCAACTAGGAGAACATCTTGCAAGTGGACACCTCAAATAGCTTTTCTTATGATTGGATACACCGGGCTATGAAGTACAAAGCTCAATGAGGTTACCAAACCAATTTAGTGCTTTAGTAAGTCAGTAAAAAGTAGTTAGGAGTATTCAAATCATGAAAATCAGAAGGTTGCCCATACTTTTGCACCAGTCAAATTTTTAAATAATGCATATTTCACATTTTTGGTAAGTACAATAAACCTCATTTCAATCCTGAAATATTACTGTCTCCATCAGTTATTACATATATCACACTGAAATAGCTGTTGTAAAAAAACAATTTTAAACAAAAAAAAAAGAGTAAGATTGAGAGCGATTGCCCAAACTTTTTCATATGACTGTAAATAATCATTACATATTGACATAGATGTCATGACTGCTCAGGAGTCATGACAATTGCTTTTACAGCTGCCTGCAGAGTGTGAAG
Source organism: Allobates femoralis (assembly GCA_033576535.1). Classification (NCBI taxonomy): domain Eukaryota; kingdom Metazoa; phylum Chordata; class Amphibia; order Anura; family Aromobatidae; genus Allobates; species Allobates femoralis. Next base: position 60,647,065 of record JARQOC010000003.1, read on the forward strand.
ATGCTTATAGCAAGAGAACTACAAAGAGTACAGTAATGATTTTTACATATTCTGAAAGGTCTGCTTGAGCACTATTCAAGGGTACTATTAGTATCATACTGAAAAATTATCTGACAGAATCCCTTTTAATAGTGTACATTTTCTCTCTTTTTTCTAGTGTGCGGCTCGGACCTTGCCCAGGGAGGATTTTTTGTACGGCAGGGAGATTACATATGTACTCTGGATTATCAGAAACTCTATGGAACCAGATGCTTCAGTTGTGATCAGTTCATAGAGGGAGAGGTGGTGTCTGCACTCGGAAAAACCTACCACCCCTGCTGCTTCGTGTGCGCTATCTGCAAGTAAGTATATCTTTATGGTATGGTTTACATACTGTTGGAGACCCTTATAATCGTGCAGATGTGGATAATGTATGGGACCTTCATTGTAGGGAGGGTGGGTCAGTTGAGTAACACTATTACAGTGCCAATTATTATACTGCCATATAGAGAATTCAGGCTCTGCTAATATATAATTATCCCTTTCTTCTAGGAGCCCATTCCCTCCAGGTGACCGTGTGACTTTTAATGGCAAGGAGTGTGTGTGCCAAAAATGTACCATCTCCCCCACTGTTGGCAACAGCAATTTCTCAATCCAGTCTCTGAGAAGTAAGTTTGTTGGTTATTGTAAAGCATTAGAACATAAGAATGTGATCTTACATCTACAGAAAAAGCTTTGTAAATGCATTACATTACATACCTTGTGAGTTACAGCCTGTACAGTATTACATATACTCCAGAGCTGCACTCACAGTTCTGCAAACTTTAAAGCTTTTATATCCTATCATTCCTACACTGATATATTTGTCATGTCAGGCTTTTCAGAGATCCTTTCTTAATACAGTATTAATTATTTGAACCCCGACAGTTATCTCCTTATACTACTTGTTACCACCAGTGTTTGACTGAAATGTTAATGGCAGTGCAAAATATTTTTTAATTTTTAACGCTTCATGACCGCTTCCAATGATAACCACCAGAATAATGAGTGCAGCTCTGAAGTATAATATAGGATGTAACTCAGAATCAGTACAGGATCTCTAATGTAACGTATGTACACAGTGACTGCACCAGCAGAATAGTGAGTGCAGCTCTAGAGTATAATATAGGATGTAACTCAGGATCAATATAGGATAAGTAATGTAATTTATGTACACAGTGACTGCACCAGCAGAATAGTGAGTGCAGCCCTGGAGTATAATATAGGATGTAACTCAGGATCAATATAGGATAAGTAATGTAATTTATGTACACAGTGACTGCACCAACAGAATAGTGAGTGCAGCTCTGGAGTATAATACAGGAGGTAACTCAGGATCAGTACAGGATCAGTAATGTAATTTATGTACACAGTGACTGCACCAACAGAATAGTGAGTGCAGCTCTGGAGTATAATACAGGAGGTAACTCAGGATCAGTACAGGATCAGTAATGCAATGTATGTACACAGTGACTGCACCAGCAGAATAGTGAGTGCAGCTCTGGAGTATAATACGGGAGGTAACTCAGGATCAGTAATGTAATGTATGTACACAGTGACTGTACCAGCAGAATAGTGAGTGCAGCTCTGGAGTATAATACAGGAGGTAACTCAGGATCAGTAATGTAATGTATGTACACAGTGACTGCACCAGCAGAATAGTGAGTGCAGCTCTGGAGTATAATACGGGAGGTAACTCAGGATCAGTAATGTAATGTATGTACACAGTGACTGCACCAGCAGAATAGTGAGTGCAGCTCTGGAGTATAATACAGGAGGTAACTCAGGATCAGTAATGTAATGTATGTACACAGTGACTGCACCAGCAGAATAGTGAGTGCAGCTCTGGAGTATAATACAGGAGGTAACTCAGGATCAGTACAGGATCAGTAATGCAATGTATGTACACAGTGACTGCACCAGCAGAATAGTGAGTGCAGCTCTGGTGTATAATACAGGATGTAACGCAGGATCAGTACAGGATCAGTAATGTAACGTACATACACAGTGACTGCACCAGCAGAATAGTGAACCCTTGACCCACAGGCAGGGCCAGTGTCAGCACCCGGCGTACTTGGGCAAGTGCCGGGGGTCCTGAGCAGCTGGGGGGGCTCAGTGGCCATCAGGGACAAGCAGCCCTGATAAGGAGAGGCCTAGCAGGGACACTTAGCCTTCAGCTGAGTGCTCCAGCAGTGCTGCCAGTGCACATGGCTAATTTGAATGTGATTCAAATTAGCCATGTGCCAGCTCCCATCTGCGCTTCCTCCTAATCCGACTGCAGCAGAGTGATGAGTCATCACCCTGCGACCTCATCACACTACTGCAGCCGTGCTGGCAGTGAGAAGGAGCGTGGACGGGAGCATGCTGCAATGACGCGTGGGGACAGCAACTGAGGAGGATAGGGGCTCCGGGGGAGCAGAGGTAAGGTGAGCATAATCCTTTTTTTTTTTAAACTGTGTGCAGCATGATGGGGAATTATAGAGGCTGTCACTGGGCTGCTTGGAGGTTGTGCTGGGCTGTGGAGACTGCTGCTGGAATATGGAGGCTGTGCTATGGAGGCCGCTGCTGGCTTATGGAGGCTGTGCTATGGAGGCTGCTGCTTGGCTATGGAGGATGTGCTATGGAGGCTGCTGCTGGGCTATGGAGGCTGTGCTATGGAGCCTCCTGCTGGGCTATGGAGGCTGAGCTGTAAAGGTTGCTGCTGTGCCATAGATACTTCTGAGTTATGGAGGCTGAGCTATGGAGGCTGATCGCTTGGCTATGGAGGCTGAACTATGGAGGCTGCTGCACTGCAAGGCCATAGAGGCTGCTGCTGGGTTATAGAGGCTGTGCTATGGTGGCTGCTGCTGGGCTATCTACTATATAATTGTCTAAGGGTTTTTTGCGTGTGTCTGTCGCCGAAATCGCGTCCTCCCCCACCCCGCTGCTTCGTCCTCCGTCCTCCTCCCCCATGCCGCTCTGTGCTCCATCCTCCCCATGCCGCTTGTTCCTCCCCCTGCCTGTACTGCTGCATCCTCCCACACCCCGCCGCTACCTCCTCCGTCCTCCATCCTCCTCCCCCCTGCTACTCTGTCCTCCCTCCTCCCCCCTGCCACGCCGTCCTTTCCTTCTTCAAAGTTCCTCCCAATTCAGCCCTCACCGCCTTCCCCATGCAATCTCTATTTCTATATTCTAGAATACCCAATGCGTTAGAATCGGGCCACCATCTAGTATGTATATATATAAAATGTAAATATGTAAGCTGTGCTGTATATATTTTTTGAAGTTTGTGCTGTATATAGAATTCGGAGGCTGTGCTGGATTATATATATTATTTGGAGGTTGTGCTGGGCTGTAAATATTATTTGGAGGCTGAGCTGGGCTGTATATATTATTTGGAGGCTGAGTTGGGCTGTATATATTATTTGGAGGCTATTCTGGGCTGTATATATAATATGGAGGGTGTGCTGTGCTGTATGTTATTTGGAGGCTGTAATGTACATATAAAATGGAGGCTGTGCTGTAGATATTATTTGGAGACTGTGCTTCGCTGTATATATTATTTTGAGGTTGCCTGTATGTATTATTTGGAGGCTGTGTTGGGCTGTATATATAATATGTAGACCCCTGCTGTGCTGTATATAGTATTTGGAGGCTGTGCTGTATATAGTATTTGGAGGCTGTGCTGTATATATAATATGGATGCTGTGCTTAGCTATATTTATTATTTGGATGCTGTGATGGGCATTGGGCCGTATATAATGGAGACTGCTGCTAGACACACTGTCCAAATAATATATACAGCCCAACACAGCCTCCAAATAATATATACAGCAGAGCCTCCAAATAATATATACAGCCCAGCAGCCTCCAAATAATATACATAGCTCAGAGCCTCTTTATTATGTATGCCCAGCACAGCCTCCAAATATATACACCCTGCAGCCTCTATATTATATATACAGTGCCTACAAGTAGTATTCAACCCCCTGCAGATGTAGTTGGTTGACACATGCGGAATTAACTTGGCATTGTGACATTTGGACTGTAGATCAGCCTGGAAGTGGGAAATACAGTGCCCCAAAAAATTTTTACATTTTTTTTTTTTGTTTTTTTTTTAAAGCGTTAAAAGTTAATTCAGAGGGTCATCTCAACCCCTCAAACCACCAGAATTCTGTTTGGGCCCCCTAAAGTATTAAGAAGTGGTTCAGGCACAAATAACAATGAGCTTCACATGTGTGGATTAATTATCTCTTTTGCCAGCCTTTTCTGACTATTTAAGACCCTCCCCAAACTTGTGAACAGCACTCATACATGGTCAACATGGGAAAGACAAAGGAGCATTCCAAGGCCATCAGAGACAAGATCGTGGAGGGTCACAAGGCTGGCAAGGGGTACAAAACCCTTTCCAAGGAGTTGGGCCTACCTGTCTCCACTGTTGGGAGCATCATCCGGAAGTGGAAGGCTTATGGAACTACTGTTAGCCTTCCACGGCCTGGACAGCCTTTGAAAGTTTCCTCCCGTGCCGAGGCCAGGCTTGTCCGAAGAGTCAAGGCTAACCCAAGGACAACAAGAAAGGAGCTCCGGGAAGATCTCATGGCAGTGGGGACATTGGTTTCAGTCAATACCATAAGTAACGTCCTCCACCGCAATGGTCTCCGTTCCAGACGAGCCCGTAAGGTACCTTTACTTTCAAAGAGTCATGTCAAGGCTCGTCTACAGTTTGCTCATGATCACTTGGAGGACTCTGAGACAGACTGGTTCAAGGTTCTATGGTCTGATGAGACCAAGATCGAGATCTTTGGTGCCAACCACACACATGACGTTTGGAGACTGGATGGCACTGCATACGACCCCAAGAATACCATCCCTACAGTCAAGCATGGTGGTGGCAGCATCATGCTGTGGGGCTGTTTCTCAGCCAAGGGGCCTGGCCATCTGGTCCGCATCCATGGAAGATGGATAGCACGGCCTACCTGGAGATTTTGGCCAAGAACCTCCGCTCCTCCATCAAGGATCTTAAGATGGGTCGTAATTTCATCTTTCAACAAGACAACGACCCAAAGCACACAGCCAAGAAAACCAAGGCCTGGTTCAAGAGGGAAAAAAGGTCTCCTGACCTTAACCCAATTGAAAACTTGTGGAAGGAGCTCAAGATTAAAGTTCACATGAGACACCCAAAGAACCTAGATAACTTGGAGAAGATCTGCGTGGAGGAGTGGGCCAAGATAACTCCAGAGACCTGTGCCGGCCTGATCAGGTCTTATAAAAGACGATTATTAGCTGTAATTGCATACAAGGGTTATTCCACAAAATATTAAACCTAGGGGTTGAATAATAATTGACCCACACTTTTATGTGTAAAATTTATTAAAATTCAACTGAACAACATAACTTTTTGGTTTGTAAGATTTATGCTTCTGTTAATAAATCCTACTCTTGTTTGCAGTTTGAAGGCTCTAACTTATTTGCATCTTATCAAACCACCTAAATCTGCAGGGGTTGAATACTACTTGTAGGCACTGTACAGCCCAGCAGCAGCCTCTTTATTATGTATGCCCAGCACAGCCTCCAAATATATACAACCTGCAGCCTCTATATTATATATACAGCCCAGCAGCAGCCTCTATACTATTTATACAGCTCCGCAGTCTCCATATTATATATACAGCCCAGAAGTCTCTATTATATATGCAGCCCTACACAGCCTCAATATTATATATAGAGCCCACCCAGGAGCCTCTATATGATATATACACAGCCTGCAGCTTCTATATTATATTTAACACTAAAGGAATATTTATAAATTGTAGTGTGTGAAAGGGGCCCACTCAGATTGTTTTGCCCGGGGCCCACAAAAACCTGGAGCCGGCCCTGCCCACGGGCACCATAGTCTGCAGCTAATACCGGTATTTACTGCATAGAAATATGTGTTGTGAGGCCCCTGGAGTACATTTCTTGTGTTCTCTGTAGTTAGTAGTTTGCTGAACTGGACACTTTTTCCTAATCATAGCACATACAGTTGATCGGGCAGATCTAACAGACCAGAAATTTCTTATACTGACCTTAGGTAGAGATGGCGCCCCATGATGGCACCATTAGCCATGCTTCACCCCTCTGAGTCACACATATTTTTCTTTTTTTTTTGCTTTTGTTTTTCCTCCCTATATTCCAAGATCTGTAACTTTGTTATTTTTCCATCAACATAGATATTTGAGGGTTTTTCTTTTTTTTCTGGGACGAGTTTCAGATTTGAGAGACATCTTCCAAGAATACAGTTTAGAATAAGTCAGTTTGCAAATCTGCATATTATTTAACTATATATGCATTAGAGTATTAAAAGAATATGGATTGCAAAGGAGAAAATAGCCTCACTGCACCTAATAATAATAGATCTGCCACATCAGAAGAAAACATACACATACCGCACATTGGTATGTCTGCCCCATAGGTAACAACAGTGTATCACAGTAACTAAAAGCATTTATATTGCCACCTAATGGTAAGAGGCAGTACTGCAGCATTTTATTTTACTGTAATTGTATTTGTATTAGAGATAATTTATAACCTATAAGAAATACTTCCATGTCATAACTAATTTTATAGTCTCATCATAAAACAAAAATAAATCTAGTATGTGTTCATTATAGCACATCTTTACATTACTATCCTCCTTATATTTAGCTTCATGCAGTTTATGGAGCTTCAGTAAGTGGATATAGGGAACAAATATTTGTTGCGTGCTGAGAAGCAGATGTGGAGTGAACTTGGAGCACGGTGGGTGGCTCACAGCGTAAGTCATTAAATCTTACATGCAGAGGCCACAGGGGCAGGGATGGCTGCCAGTCTTGGCAAATATGTGAAGCTTAGAGTAGAAGAGGACGTGCACCTTACACTAGTGACACATTTTTTCCGCAAATCTGGCACCTAATTCTAGCCTAATTCAGACTTTTGACAAGCCAACTCTGAAACTTTAGAGGGCATCTTCACATTATATTACAATTATATACACTATATGATGCATAAATAGATTTGTAAAGAAAACTTTGATTGCTTGACCTGTATTATACTCCAGAGCTGCACTCACTATTCTGCTGGAGCAGTCACTGTGTACATACGGTACATTACATTACTGATCCTGTACTGATCCTGAGTTACCTCCTGTATTATACTCCAGAGCTGCACTCACTATTCTGCTGGTGCAGTCACTGGGTACATACATTACATTACTGATCCTGAGTTACAGCCTGTATTATACTCCAGAGCTGCACTCACTATTCTGCTGGTGCAGTCACTGTGTACATACGGTACATTACATTACTGATCCTGTACTGATCCTGAGTTACCTCCTGTATTATACTCCAGAGCTGCACTCACTATTCTGCTGGTGCAGTCACTGGGTACATACATTACATTACTGATCCTGAGTTACAGCCTGTATTATACTCCAGAGCTGCACTCACTATTCTGCTGGTGCAGTCACTGTGTACACACATTACATTACTGATTCTGTACTGATCCTGAGTTACAGCCTGTATTATACTCCAGAGCTGCACTCACTATTCTGCTGGTGCAGTCACTGTGTACACACATTACATTACTGATTCTGTACTGATCCTGAGTTACAGCCTGTATTATACTCCAGAGCTGCACTCACTATTCCACTGGTGCAGTCGCTGTGTACATACATTACATTACTTATCCTGTACTGTTACAGAGATACATCCTGTATTATACTCCAGAGCTGCACTCACTATTCCACTGGTGCAGTCACTGTGTACATACATTGCATTACTTATCCTGTACTGTTACAGAGATACATCCTGTATTATACTCCAGAGCTGCACTCACTATTCTGCTGGTGCAGTCACTGTGCATTTACATTACATTACTTATCCCGTACTGATACTGAGTTACATACTGTATTATATTCCAGAGCTGCACTCACTATTCTGCTGGTGCAGTCACTCTGTGCATACATTACATTACTGATCCTGTACTGATTCTGAGTTACATACTGTATTATACTCCAGAGCTGCACTCACTATTCTGCTGGAGCAGTCATTGTGTACATACATTACATTACTGATCCTGTACTGACCCTGAGTTATATTCTGTATTATACTTCAGAACTGCACTCACTATTCTGCTGGTGGAGTCACTGTGTACATCATTACATTACTGATCCTGTACTGATCCTGAGTTACCTCCTGCATTATACTCCAGAGCTGCACTCACTATTCTGCTGGTGGAGTCACTGTGTACATACATTGCATTACTGATACTGTACTGATCCTGAGTTACCTCCTGCATTATACTCCAGATCTGCACTCACTATTCACTTGGGCTTCATCAGAGAAAATAACTTTGTGGGGATAACTAAGTGACTCAACGAACGAAACATTGAAATGTTGGGTACATGGCCAGGAAATTCCCAGATCTCAGTCTCATGGAGAACCTGTGGTAAATCCTCAAAAAGGGACAAACAAAAACTCAGATTAGACAAGAATGGATCAATAGTCAGGATTTGGCTCTTAAAGGGAATGTGTCAGCAAGTTTTTGCAAAACAGCATACTGCAAGTGTTAACACAGAGATTTAGGCCATGTGTCTCTTATCAAACTGTGTGTGGTTGTTTACCTGCTTTTTGTTTTAGCATCAGGAGCTTATCATTGCTTGGACAAGCAGCTTGGGAGCCTAAATCTGGAACTTCCCCTGCTGTGATCAGCAGCTCACTGTCTATAGACATTATACAAACAGAGCCTGGTGTGTGCAGGGACAGCTTTCTCCACTCTGCTGCATGCTAAATCTAAGCAGTCTGTCAGAACCGGTGCACTCAGAAATCTAAGTAATACATCATTGAATTTAGGGTTTCTTTACCTACATCATGCTGCTATCAGATGAGGTAGCACAAACCTGCTGATAGATTCCTTTTCAGCTGATGTCCAGCTGCCAGGACAAACTGAAACAGTCTCAAAAAGTAAGGGGCAGCACTGTAAATATTGAGTCTTTTTATCAAAATTGGATGTACGGTCCCTGACAGAAGTTATGTCGCTTATCCATGTTATGTAAATAAAAGCTTATAACCTGACGTTAAATTCATCCTTTGGTTGTATAAATTACTCTTTTGAAAGCTGAAACCTTCCGAAATGTGGTTTAGGTTAAGAAGATAAATTGGCATCAATGCTGAAATATTGATCATTTAATGAACACAGAATGGTCAGATTTTGGCAAGACAAATGTTTTGTCGCCGACAGAAAGTAATGTGATATCCAAACAAATAATTATCTTAAAATACAATTTTATGTTGCATAACATTAGTGAATGAAGTTGTGCTGCTATTAGAGTCATATTTAATATTTTGTGTGACTTCCATGAGCTTGAAGGACTGCATCCATGCGGTTCAACAATGATTCATACAATTTATTAATGAAGTCATCAGGAATAGCAAGGAATGCAGTCTTACATGCCTCCCAGAGTTCATCTAGATTCTTTGTTTTTATTTTCCAAGCTTCCTCTTTCATCCTACCCCAAACATGCTCAATGATGTTCATGTCTGATGACTGGGCTGGCCAGTCCTTGAGCACCTTGATCTTTTTTTGCCAGGAGGAACCTTATTATAGAGATGGATGTATGAGATGGAGCACCATCCTGCTGCACAATTTGACCTCTTTTATCATTTGTAATATAAGCGGTAGCTAATACTTCTTGATATTTTAGGCTATTGATATTGCCGTCCACCTTGCAAATGTTTCGTACACCCCCATACTGAATGTAACCCCAGACCATGATCTTTCCATCACCAAATTTAACTATTTTCTGGGTGTATTTTGGATCCATATGGGCTCCAGTAGGTCTCATGCAGTATTTACGGCGGCTGTGGTGTAATTCTACTGAAGATTCATCAGAGAAATCCACCTTCTGCCACTTTTCCAGAATCCATCTGTTTAGCAGGCTGTGGGACTTTGCAAATGCCACACAGTTTTTTATTTGCCTTTTCTTTAGTGCTGGCTTCTGGGCCCTGATTCGACCATGGAGGCCATTTTGAGACAGAATCCTACAAATTGTTCTACTTGACACAGGGACTTGAGGTGGCCAGGCTTGTTGGAGCTCTGCTGCAGTGGAAGAGGGACTTGCTTTGGATTTTCTAACCAACAAATGTTCCTCCTGAGCAGTTGTCTTGCGGGGCTTGGGGGACCTGGGCTTGTCAAACACATCTCCAGTCTCTTCAAATCTTTTTTTAATTCTTTGTACTTGACGCTGAGACACATTAAAGGTGCCAGCCACCTCTGCAGTGGATCTGGTCTTCAGCCTCTTGATAATCAAGGCTTTGGTCGCAAGGTGGATTTTTGGCATGTTGTCAGAGCTCAAGTTGCAGTTCAAGTGAAGGTCTGGGATGCTGGGTTTCTTTTTATACACACCCACTAATTAACCGATCATTTACTGAGCACAGGTGAGGATGTAAACTAGGATTGGGTGCATTATATGAATCGGGCAACAAAACTTTTGTCTTGCCAAAACCTGACCATTCTGTGTTCATTAAATGATCAATATTTCAGCATTGATGCCAATTTATTTTCTTAACCTAAACCACATTTCTGAGGGTTTCAGCTTTCAAAAGAGTAATTTATACAACCAATGGATGAATTTAACGTCAGGTTATAAGCTTTTATTTACATAACATGGATAAGCGACATAACTTCTGTCAGGGACTGTATTTGATTAAAATCTTATGAAATGCTGATAATTGTATGTCAGTGACTATAGAAACATCTGACTAAAAGACTTTAAAACCCTAAAGGAGCAAAATATGTGAAAACTGAAAATTGTGTCAGTCTCAAAACTTTTGTCCACGACTGTACATAGTGTTATATCCATCATGGTCACAATATGATATTTCTCACCATTTAGACTGCGGAGGCTGCGGCTTGGAAATAAAAAATGGGCAATCACTGGTGGCTCTAGAGAAACACTGGCACTTGGACTGTTTCAAATGCAAGACCTGTGGTGTCCATTTGAAGGCGGAATATATTAGCAAGTAAGTGGGTGTATCTGGGAAAGTATGGAGTGTATAATGGAGACTATGGGCCAATACAATAGCATGGGGGGTAAATGCCCATGGGCTGTAGCAATAATCAATGGGACTCTGACCTGTGGTACCTGCACCGATCCTGGAATAAATTGTTTAGCTCCCATTTAATGTTTGTCTGGCATTGCAGGGCTTTGGGTTACCACTTTGTGGAGAAATCTTTATCACTACATCGCCTTCATTGCTAAGTTTGGTGGAGGTCTCTGGTAAAGCCCTTTAGTTGGTCGTAGCTATGGCTAGTCCCGTATACAGATTGTAAATTACATTGTTCCATTATAGCAGAGTGGAAGGAGTTATGCCCCAGTCTCCAGCAGGCCTGTCCCAGTCTCCAGCAGGACCACCTCCGCTTTCAGCACGGTACATTCGCTTTCACCATGCCCGGGCTGTCACTGAAGCGATCCTCTGCATCACTGCTGTAGCCGTCCCCTTTGTGAAGAAGACCGCTCTGCGTCAGTGATGCAGTGTCTGTCTGTGCAGTCACCTCTTTCAGAGAGGGGCGGTGGCACAGATTGTAAATTGTTCCGATATAGCAGAGTGGAAGGGGTTTAAAAGCTGCAGGTTTCACCTTGTGTCATAGATTTTCATTTTTTAAGTAAGTATTATTGTTCCCTTATATTAACCCTTGACATCCTGTTTATCTTGCAGAGATGGAATTCCTTATTGTGAAATGGACTACCATGCAATGTTTGGCATCAAATGCGATCACTGTGAGAAGTTCATCACAGGCCGAGTTCTGGAGGTAATTACTCAGAGCAAGAAATCTTGCATTTGCTGAGTGGAGTGACTGTAAATTATTATTGATTTCCTGTCCATATTGTAAAGCTTGCATCAATATACATGTATGCGGAAGGCATGTCATCCGGTCCATCTGTCCCCTGATCCTGCAGCAGTCAGGTGGACAGGACACCATTATTTCTGGTTCCATGAGCGCTGGAGTGTCGGAGATGCAGAAGGAGAAGTACTGTAATTAGTGGTAGAAAACCCCTTGAAGCTACAGCACTGTGAAAAGCTTTAGGCAGGTGTGTATAGAATGCTGGAAAGTGAGAGTGATTTAGAAGACAGAAGCATTAATTTATTCCCATTGTAAGATGTCGGACGGGTGCATATTAAATGGGCAGTATGTATCACAGAGGTGATTTTCCTCTGTGAGGTAAACCTGAATGTTTGTTCTGGTACTTGTAGTACCAAGAGACTCAGAGCATTTCAGGGCTAGGTTGCATGGATAGCCAGAGAGATGGGTGCATCTGACTATCCACATACCGCTACTAATGGGTGTATCATCATGATGAAGAATGACAGGTGCAGAACAATCACCGGTAGAGCAATCTGTCCCTACAGTATCATGTCATCGGCAGCACTTCTGCAGTTTACAGCGGACGATGTGCTGTCGAGAGCAAGGATTTTTGTTCCTCCATAAACAATACAATCACCCGATGATGAGCAGCAATTTGCTAATTTGTTGGGCAATTGCCGACATGTTTACACCTAGGAACTCTAATCTGTGCTGCTGGGATTTATAAATGTGGATGTTACATACGAGCAACACACAGTATGTGACACAAACACTATATATTACACATATACATCGAGTACACACACACAGACACACACATCCATTCCCATCAATGTCTGTGTCACACAGGACGGCTCCTCCAGGGAAAGTCGCTCTTTCTAAACTTTAATCCTCTGACCAAGAGATGTTGATTCTGAACACAGGACTCCTTATATTGATTAAAAATTACCTACAAGTGTTTAACAAAATAGGATTTACAAACTGGAGAGACAGTAAAGATACCTTCACACACCGCAACTGCGGCAAGAAATATTGACAGCGATATGTCGCCTTGCAATAATTGCTGTCAAAATCCCTCCCAATTGCGGCGTGTAATTGGGGAATTTGGCGGCGATCTGTCACCTCGCCACGGTCGCCTGATTTCAGTGCAGTGCACAGAGATCAGGCGACCGTGGCGAGGTGACAGATCGCCCCAAATTCCCCAATTACACGCCGCAATTGGGAGGGATTTTGACAGCAATTACTGCAAGGCGACATATCGCTGTCAATATTTCTCGCCGCTGTTGCGGAGTCTAAAGGTACCTTCAGAGGAATGTTTTCATAGAATTATCTACTTAAATATCATCTTTAAAGGTACCTTCACACGCCGCAATCTCGCCAGGTAATCTTAAAGGCGATACGTCGCCCCGAAACAATCGCCATAAAATTGCCTCACAGTTACAGCGTGTGATTGGGGAATTTCGCGGCGATATATCACCTGTCGCCTGATTCCTGAGCACTACTCTGAAATCAGCCGCAATCATGAAGGCGAGATTTCTGGGTTTTGGCGTATGATAGGGCGATAGTGATGGAATCTGCGTCGCCTATTGATTTCCCGTAGGCGTGCCACAGCGTGCTGGAGTCCACGCCCCCTCTGCGATGATTGGTGGTGGCTATTGTGTTTCCATTGGATGTCAGTTCACAAGGCGCCATATTTGAACATCTTCACCTACACAACAGTACGCAAACACAGTTCATTAATTGGCGCCATAGATGCGCGCAAGCTATGTCATGTATTCATCTGCGCTGTGTGGAGTCTAATGCCACATGCCATCTCAGATGTTGCCCTACACATCATACATGGGTGGCATGGGCCACGCATTACAATCACCCTACGCCCTACATTGTGTAGTTGACTCACCGTGGCCGGGACTCCAGTGTAGACAGGCGATGCTTCCTTCCTCCTTGTCACGGGTGGACCGCGCCTGCCGTTAGTGGGGCCCGGTGTAGTGCAGATCAAAAGTGAAGACGTCTTGGTGGAACAGATTAAAGGGGTTTTTAATTTATTCGTGACGCCACCTATGAGTAGATTCGGTAAGGACTACCGACGCTGCGGAACCTCCGGGGGATGGACAGCAGCAAGATGTTACGCTCCCCACAGGCTGAGCGGTGATCCCCGGAGGCTGGAGCTGCTCAAGATGTTGTGCGGCAGCTGCGGTTACCTTGTTGTGCGGACGGACAGTTCATAAGGAAGCACAGACACAGAAAGTCTCTATAACGGGTCTTTACTGTAACCAGTATGCAGTACATGGTATACAGTGGTTACAGGTAGTGGACCGGGTGGACTTCAGCAGTGATAGTGTCCCTCAGAGATCCGCAAGTGTTCCTCCATTCTAACTAATTGGTTGCCAGTGTCGCCCAGGAATACCAGGTCGGGTACGGGGAGGCTGCTTCAATGCCCTATCCATGATGTACGTTCTGGATGTTTTGGGGAGCCTTGGATCCCTCGGTGGGTACACCGCTGGTTAGACGACTGGAAGTTGGCTGGTGGTGGGGTGCTCCTGTGAAGCTGCTCCACCACGCTTCTGGTTCGCGTAGCAGAGGTGAACTGCTGCCAGCTTCGGTACCAGTGAACCGGCTGTAGGTTGTGGGCACGGGAGTCTTTTGGGGACCCGTGTAGATAACGCCCAATCCCGGTAGTTAAGGCCTCAGGTGCTGACACCCGACCGGTGACGGCCCAGGGGCCCGTACGGGGTGCGGAGCCCCCGCTTTTCTCCAAGCTCTGTGTTCTAGGCTCTGCTCTAGATTCCAGGCTCTTCTGTTCTGGTCTAGACTATTGTGTGTTCTCCTACACTACCCTAACACTCCACCCACCAGGACCTAGGATTGGCCCTCTGTTCTAGGTGATGCATGTTGGGTTGGATCTCAAAGTTAACTATATCACTGCTGTGTCAGAGAATATTGCGGCTGCAATACTCCCTTGTGATGCACTCGTTGCGGGGCGCCACACTCCCCCTTGGTTGAATAAGCTTGTCCCCAAGCGTCACACTACCCACATTACAGAGGTTTTTGTATTTTTATAACATATATGACACACTTTTATTAGAATGAAAAACAGGTAAAGGTATGCTTTGGTGACATAAGCAAAGAAACAGGTAATCACTTTGTGCGGACCCAGCGTGCGGTCGGCTGTCCTTTAACTAGAGTCCAGGCTGTAGCCGCAAGATCTCACAGTTAGTGATTAAACAGAAAGCAGAGTTATTGAGTGAGTCCAAGTCTTTTGAATCACTGGCACGGAGAATGATGGCGCACCCGGATAGCGAACCACCCATCTGCACAAGCGTAGCGCTCATAGGTGATAATATCGCCCCGGTATAGGTCGCGATCGGGATGTCCTCTTGGCAAGTTTGACTCAACGTCCCGGCGCCCCACAAACACCTCCTCATTCAAACCCACCTCCCAAGCGAACCCCCACCCGGTATTTAAATTAAAGGTGGAAATTCTACCTTCACGGCGGAGTTCATCAGGCAGCGGCGGTTGGCGGCGAGCCTCGGCACGGGCTTGCATATTGGCGCGTTCTCGGGCTTGCCACTCCTCTCGTCGTCGCTGGCGTACATCTCCGTCATTACGGCTCGGGGTGTAGAGATGAGTAGTGGAGCTGGTGGTTTGGCGGGAAGCTTGATCTTGGCGGGCTGTCTGGACCGGCACCCGGTGGAACGGCACAGGGGAAGGTGTCAGCATTGCACCCGACCAGTGTACCCGAGCTGTATGCCCGGTAGGAAGTTCCTTGTTGTCTCCCCAAGCGAACCCGGTGTCGAAATCCTCAGCGGTGCTGTGGGTCTCGTCGTCATCCTCTCCGACCTCTTCCTCGATGACCACATCAGGCTGCTTGACGGTTGGAGATGTTGAAGCTAGTTCCGTTGTACAACGGGGCGGTGGTGCTGCGGATCCTTCCGTAGGGACGTCCTGCAGGGCTTCCAGGCTGCCTGCCTCTTCATCTGTTTCCGCAGGTAAAGGTGTTTCAATCCCGGTCACCAGGTAGGCCTCGTCAATAGCAAGGGAAGCCTCCGGTACGGGGATAAAACAGGCGACAGTCTCTGTACTTGTGAAACACGTCGCGGGTTCCTCAGTGGGAACCTGGTAGAGGTCAAGTTCCTCCATGGAGCGTATGGTAAGCTCCGGCTCAAGAACGAGGTCAGCTGCGGGTTCGACCGCTGGTACGGGTCGAGCTGTGGTCCTCACCGGAATGATGCAGTCGATTGGCTCTGGTGACGAAGCAGGACAGGTGGTGGGCGACGGTGAGGCGGTCGAGAAGCTGGTGACGTCGTCTGGGCTTGGAGTAGCGGTACCCGGTCGGCTCTGCTGCATCGCATGGTGTAGTCGTCTGCCTAGGGTCGCGCTCCAGCTGCGAATCGTCCATTCCACAGTCTCTAGTAACCTCACCCAGAGGTCTTGTAGAGCCTCGAGCCAGAAGTCGGGGCTGCCGTCTATGGTAAGGGCAGGATCCGGACCCGGTTGGCTAATGGCTGCTCTGGCCTCCGCCTCGACCTCCCGCATTAGGTCTTGGAGTCTCATGCTGGACATTTTCTTCCTTGGAGGGAAACCACACCCGTTGAACCGGTAAGCGTTCTGGTAGAGCTGGTGAAGAAGTTCTCTCTGTCACTCCCATTTCCTGTGGGCTTTTGTAGTCCAATGGTGGGAAAAGTCTTTGGGGTCCGCCCCCATGGTTGATTCGAGCAATCAGGGCGGACAAAGATTTTGGCGCCTTTTGTCTTTAGCCCTCCCACGATGAGGGGGGGGGTTTGACTCATTCCTGGGCTTACACGTGGCGTCTTCTTGTGGCGGGAACGCCATCTTGGGCGCCATCTTGGCCCAATGGTGAAAAGGCGGGAAAGTTCTTTTAGGGACGAACAAAGTCCAAATTGTAGACAATAAAGTCCATTTTAAGCACATTATACCCGTTGAGTAACGGGCCTGCTCGTATCCTGTTCGTGACGCCATTTTCTGACTCACCGTGGCCGGGACTCCGGTGTAGACAGGCGATGCTTCCTTCCTCCTTGTCACGGGTGGACCGCGCCTGCCGGTAGTGGGGCCCGGTGTAGTGCAGATCAAAAGTGAAGACGTCTTGGTGGAACAGATTAAAGGGGTTTTAAATTTATTCGTGACGCCACCTATGAGTAGATTCGGTAAGGACTACCGACGCTGCGGAACCTCCGGGGGATGGACAGCAGCAAGATGTTACGCTCCCCACAGGCTGAGCGGTGATCCCCGGAGGCTGGAGCTGCTCAAGATGTTGTGCAGCAGCTGCGGTTACCTTGTTGTGCGGACGGACAGTTCATAAGGAAGCACAGACACAGAAAGTCTCTATAACGGGTCTTTACTGTAACCTGTATGCAGTACATGGTATACAGTGGTTACAGGTAGTGGACCGGGTGGACTTCAGCAGTGATAGTGTCCCTCAGAGATCCGCAAGTGTTCCTCCATTCTAACTAATTGGTTGCCAGTGTCGCCCAGGAATACCAGGTCGGGTACGGGGAGGCTGCTTCAATGCCCTATCCATGATGTACGTTCTGGATGTTTTGGGGAGCCTTGGATCCCTCGGTGGGTACACCGCTGGTTAGACGACTGGAAGTTGGCTGGTGGTGGGGTGCTCCTGTGAAGCTGCTCCTCCACGCTTCTGGTTCGCGTAGCAGAGGTGAACTGCTGCCAGCTTCGGTACCAGTGAACCGGCTGTAGGTTGTGGGCACGGGAGTTTTTTGGGGACCCGTGTAGATAACGCCCAATCCCGGTAGTTAAGGCCTCAGGTGCTGACACCCGACCGGTGACGGCCCAGGGGCCCGCACGGGGTGCGGAGCCCCCGCTCCTCTCCAAGCTCTGTGTTCTAGGCTCTGCTCTAGATTCCAGGCTCTTCTGTTCTGGTCTAGACTATTGTGTGTTCTCTTACACTTCCCTAACACTCCACCCACCAGGACCTAGGATTGGCCCTCTGTTCTAGGTGATGCATGTTGGGTTGGATCTCAAAGTTAACTATATCACTGCTGTGTCAGAGAATATTGCGGCTGCAATACTCCCTTGTGACGTACTCGTTGCGGGGCGCCACACAGTGTAAGCCACTGTCCTGCACAACACCGCTCCTGTGTGACGCTTTTGTGCCTCAAAAGTATATTGCAGTAGCCACTATCGATGACACGAGCATGTATTAATGACAAAGTCCGATAGACAATGGCGTCATGTATTAGCCGGCCTTCCATAGCAGGCTGCCCAATAGTAACGCTGTTGCATTGTCCACTGAGCGTGTTTGGGGCATGGTGAAAACCACTGCGGCACGCCTATCTCCTCGCTGTGCTGAACATGTACACCCTCATTGCCTTTGGGATTGCGGCATGTGAAGCGGCGAGGGAAGTCGAGCAGATTGGTTATGCTGTGGGTGAGGCGATTTACGGTGCGACACATCGCCTTTTTTTCAGGGCGAGATTGCAGCGTGTAATAGCGCCATCGGCGATCTGAGGCGAGCATGAAACACGTGCACGTGCACATTAGATCGCCTCATATCGCCAGGCGAGATTGCGGCGTGTAAAGGTACCTTAACAAAGATCTGCTATATTCTTCATATTATAAAAAAAAATACATTTGAATTACTGGTAAGCCCCATCCTGTTATTCTGGGGTCACTAGTGGAAATATTGACCTTAAAGGAGTTGTCCAGAATTCTATAAACATGACTGATTTCTTTCAAAAACAGCGCCACCCCTGTCTACAGGTTTTATGTGATATTGCACCTCAGCTTAAAGGGATCCTGTCACCCCCAAATCGCCTCCTAAACTATCTAAACATGTCCCTGCAGCATAGTATCACTAATCCCACACTCCTTTTGGCGCAGAAAAGCATCCTGTGAAAGTATAGAAAAACGTTTTATAACTTACTCATTAGTGATGATAATGAGCTGGGGCCATATTCTTTAGTCACCAAGGCAGGCCAACTTCGTCCTAATATCACGCCTTAATAGGCGTGATCTTGTATGCATATTGTATGGGGGGCGCTCCTGCTGCTATTAAATGGCAATTACAAGGATTTTATAACTTTTACCACTGAACAACTTTTCGCTTTTGCTTTACCCTCCACTTCTTCCAAGAGCCAGAACTTTTTTATTTTTCCTTCCTCATAGCCGTACGAGGGCTAGTTTTTTTGTGGGATGAGTTGTACTATTGAATGACATCATTCATTCTACCTCAAAATGTGCTGGAGAATGAGAAAGAAATTCCGAGTGCTTTGAAATTGCAAAAAAAAGTGCAATTCCACAATTTTTATTAGTTTTTTATTTATCATGTTAACTATATGGTAAAAGTGACTTCATAAGTTGATTATCTAGGTCAGAATAAGAAGATAATATTATTATGGCTAGCTCCAGTGTACAACCCAACATATACACAGAATAAGAAGATACTGAACATTTTTTTTATTTACATCATAAAAAAACGCCCAGACATTTGTTAAATAAATAAATAAATTAAAATTTGCTTTATTCGCCATTTTCCGAGACCCATGATGTTTTAATTTTTGAAGATACAGGGCTATGTGAGGGCTTACTTTGTGCCCTGACCTGACATTTTCACTGATACCATTTTGAGTCAGATACAACATTTTGATCGCCTTTTATTGCATTGTATTGTAACAACGCGGTAGCCCAAAAAACATAATTCTGGTGTTTTTATTTTTTTCCCGTTACACCATTTACCAATTGGATTAATTTACTTCATATATTGATAGCTTAGATTCTTACGAACGCAGCAATACCAAATATGTGTATTTTTTTTATTTTTTTTTACTGTTTGACTGCTATTTTCAGTTCAGCTCCTTTGGGGGCCCCTAAGAGAGTTGGGGCCCTGGGCAACTGCCCAGTCTGCCCCACCCCCCCAACGCTGGCCCTGAGTGCAGCCCACACTGACTAAGTCCCAAATTATGTACACTGGTAACTTTAAACAGAAAGTCAAAGTTCTTTCAGACCATGGAACTTCAGAAAGTCAGTAAAGCTCTTGGAGGGTGTCTTGGAGGAAGGAAACAAACAGCTAGGATTTGGGAAATGCACTGATCCTGTAGGCAGCTGAGAAGCCGTAGGTCAGAGTTGCAGAACAAAGTGAGCGGGAGGAAGCAAGTCAGGATTGACTCAGAAGCTAGCTAGCACAAAATACTCATGAAGGGAATAAATCCAGGATCGGAACTTAAATAGGCAGAACCGACAGGAAGTTCAAAAGCATGACAAAGCATCAGACTCCATCTTGGGTAAGGGCAAGCAGACACAAGTTCCATGGAAGATGCAGAAACCTTACTGGCGCCCTATACAAGCTTCATTTGTGTGTTTTTATAAAGCTCTTACTGATCTCAGGGAGACCAGTCGAGGAAAACACTGCGGGCAGCCGGCTAAAGCGCTCGAACACCGTGAAATCCATGGTGCATTGTCCCTTGGGAATTTGAATATGCAAATGGAGTCCGTGGAACCTCGTTTAAGAGTCTCAAACATGGGACTAGCCAGATATCCCTCCAGGGAAGGACCTAGCCCTGGGGTGGAATCCTTGCGGAGACCACCATAACCACTATATTTAGTGGCCCTTTCAGTCACTATCCCGCTCAGTTACGAACTTAACAAGGGAATTACCAAAGCCAGGTATCCATCCACAGACAGCTGTTTCGCGGTGTTGCCCCTCATCAGTGTGGAGTAGGATTCTGGCTAGGTGGGAGCAATGCCTGGTAGACCAACATCATGAAACAATCACTGATCTCAAGGAGTCCAGTCGAGGAAAACACTGCGGGAAGCCGGCTAAGGCGCTCGAACACAATGAAATCCATGGTGCATTGCCCCCTGGGAAATATGAATATGCAAATGGAGTCTGTGGAGCCTCGTTTACTGAGCGGTATAGTGACTGTAAGGGCCACTTAATATGGTTCTTATGGTAGTCTCCACAAGGATTCCACCCCAGGGCTAGGTCCGTCCCTGGAGGGATATCTGGCTAGTCCCATGTTTGAGACTCTTAAACGGACTCCATTTGCATATTTTTACAATGACAGGCAGCCAGCCCCTCCATGAATGGTAGAATTATGAGTGGTTGATTCAGTATTTTGCACCTTGATTTCCACCTTGCATTTTTTCACACCTTTGCAGGACAAAATAAAACACTGCAAAAAAACTTCACATGAACAGCAAAATAGATTTCCTATAATGAATACTAAGTGTTTGCTAGGAGTTTTGAAGAAATGTTTTGGAGCACATCTACTCCCAGAAACTGAAAAAACCTGTGAGAACATAGCCCTAGGTGGAGTGAGCAGATGTTTCAACATTTGGACTCCAGAAACTTGATAAAGATGGCATATTACTCACTATGGCTGAATGTGCGTGTTCTGTAGAGGGTTGGCTCAGGCCAGGGTGCCCTAGTTTGACATTTTTCTCTACATTTTATTGGGGGTTTTTGGGGACTTTTTGAAGCCTTTTGTTTCTATATAAATTCTGCAGCCTAAAATATGTAAGTTATGTTCTATTGTATTCTGAGAAACATCTCCTAGCCACGTGTCCTCCTTAAGACATGGTGGGAAGTCACACGTAAGAAATAGAAATCCTTTATTTCACGTTATTCCCTAGCGGATGAGGAGTTAGGAACCCCCTGCTCTGAGGCACTATTCCTGGATTGCACCGCAGAGCATGCTAATGATTTGCTATTAATGAATTAGTTTCTAAGATGTGGTGACTTTGGTGAATGACGGCTCTTCTCTCTGTGCAAAGTGTTGGCAGATGAATCGGTGACGGCTGACATTGAGATTTCATAAAGGGAAAAACAGATTTTTGTTTATTGCTTTAAACAAAAAAGGGCAAAAAGTTTGTAATCCCTAAAAAATGTAAATCAATGGTAATAGGAGCACTAATTATCTGATTAAGGGGGTCAACTGATACTGCAGGTATCCTCCTGTAAGCAGAAGACCATGCAGTACCATTTGTGGCCACTACACTAAGTAGCGAGCTGTGCCTATGAGTCGCTCCCCTTCAATCATTATTCTGAGCCGTAGTCAAATTCCCATTAATCTGATATCAGAACCCCATTAAGATCTTCTTCTTTAGCTTTGCTACATTATGGTAGACCTGTCTACAGACCATAAACAACATTGATGGTACCTTTACACGCCGCCACTGCAGGATGGATACCAACCGCTACTTCACGTGCACGAGCACGCCCAAACGGTTACCAACGGGAAACGCACCCTCTTTACACGCCGCCACAAGGTGCGCTACGCTACGCTACATTTACAGCTAGCTACATCGCCGGGTGTCTCAAGTAGCCATCTGTAGCTCAGCGTACCTCATTTACACAACGCTACAACAAGCTAATATGGGCGGACCTGGTGCAGCAGGGACAGCACATAGGCGTGCCACAATTGTGGATTACAAGACGTCCGTACGGTGATAGGACAAAGCCAGAACATCATGATTGGGCAGGCATCGCAGGAGGCTGGTTAAGACAGCACGCTCGAGCAATTGTGTAGTGTGACTGGTCAGCTCCTTAAATATGCCGCCCTATGCAGCGACTACCAATCGTCATGCAGGAGCTTCCACCAATGATCGCAGATGGGGCGCGGTAACACGGAGCCTGGGTGACGCCTTAGCTACATTGCAGCTACATCGCCGGGTGTCCACAGTTCCCTTCTGTGGGTTCTTTACACGCCGATACAGCTCGCTACAATCGGCTTTGTTGCCATCTGTTTATGGGCAGTGCACGGATACAGATGTATCTGTAGCCGGCTGTGTCGTCCCATCTTCAGACGCCGCTACTACGGGCGATATTGGCGCGACAAGCTACATTTGTAGCCTGTAGCGGGTTGTATCCATCCTGCAGTAGCGGCGTGTAAAGGTACCATTAGTGTTGTCGTCTTGCAAAGAACAAATACCTATTTTACATTTAAGACAAATAGTAACGTATTTGAGTCTTGAGTCTAGAGAAAACTTTTCTAGTCTGCTTCTATAGCTAAAATTTGATTAAATAAGTTGTTGATATAAATCCATTCTAACAATCTGATTCTTTCCTTATAGGCCGGGGAGAAACATTATCATCCAACATGTGCGCGATGTGTCCGCTGCAACCAGATGTTTGCCGAAGGGGAGGAGATGTACCTGCAAGGTGAGCTTTCTGTTGTATGGTATGTGGTAAACACTTTACTTATCAGTCACTGTAAAAGGGGTTATTCACTCGCTTTGCCGCTCAAAGAGGTAGCAGAAGGACAACATTCTTCATTTAAATGTCCATAAGGTTTATTCTGGTCTTCAAAAACCGGGCACTTTAACACAAACAGGAGCCTTCCTCTGGCTATACAGGCAACATAACAAATATCCATAACAGTTCCACTGACCCGCAGTCAGTCTGCAGATATGGATTTCAGATTCCTTACTCTCAGGAGCTCTGACATGCTCCACACACACATGGTCTCTCTACCATGTGCTTCCAGGAAAATGGCCACTCCAGCCACTTCCAAAAACACATACAGTGGGTATGGAAAGTATTCAGACCCCTTTAAAGGGATCCTGTCATCTCCGGAACGCCTCCTAAGCTACCAAAACATGTCCCTGCAGCATATTATCACTAATCTCACACTCCTTTTGTCTCCTAAAAGCATCCTGTGAAAGTGCATAAAAACGTTTTAATACTTACTCATTAGGGATTATAATTAGCAGGCGCTATATTCTTTAGCCCTTAGGGCGTGTTGTTTTGCAGCCTGAATGATCCACCCTCTCTCTGTCTGTTTGCTTTGCTTGTGCAGGCATTGCCCTCCCCCCTCTCTGTCACTCACAGAATGCAAATCATTTGTCCTGCCTTCAGCTCCACATCACAGCAGAAGCTGCACAGAGAGGGCTGGATCATTCAGGCTGCAAAACAACACGCCCTAAGGGCTAAAGAATATAGCGCCTGCTAATTATAATCCCTAATGAGTGAGTATTAAAACGTTTTTATGCACTTTCACAGGATGCTTTTAGGAGACAAAAGGAGTGTGAGATTAGTGATAATATGCTGCAGGGACATGTTTTGGTAGCTTAGGAGGTGTTTTGGAGGTGACAGGATCCCTTTAAATTTTTCATTCTTTATTTTATTGCAGCCATTTAGTAAATTCAAAGAAGTTCATTTTTTTCTCATTATTGTACACTCTGCACTCCATCTTGTCTGAAAAAAAACTGAAATGTAGAATTGTGAGCAAATTTATTAAAAAAGAAACACTGAAATATCACATGGTGATAAGTATTCAGACCCTTTGCTCAGACACTCATATTTAAGCCACATGCTGTCCATTTCCTTTTGATCCTCCTTGAGATGGTTCTAATCCTTCATTTTAGTCCAGCTGTGTTTAATTAAACTGATAGGACTTGATTTGAAAAAGTACACACCTGTCTATAGAAGACCTCACAGCTCACAGTGCATGTCAGACTAAATGAGAATCATGAGGTCAAAGGAACTGCCCAAGGACCTCAGAGACAGAATTGTGGCAAGGCACAGATCTGACCAAGGTTACAAAAGAATTTCTGCAGTACTCAAGGTTCCTAAGAGCACAGTAGACTCCATAATCCTTAAATGGAAGATGTTTGGGAGCACCAGAAGTCTCGCTAGACCTGGCTGTCCAGCCAAACTGAGCAATCATGGGAGAAGAGCCTTGGTGAGAGAGGTAAAGAATACCAAGATCTCTGTGGCTGAGCTTCAGAGATGGAGATGGGAGAAAGTTCCAGAAAGGCAACCCTCCACCAGCTGGGCCTTTATGGCAGGGTGGCCCAATAGAAGTCTCTACTAAGTGCAAGACATATGAAAACCTGCATAGAGTTTGCAAAATAACATATGAAGGACTCCCAGACTATGAGAAATAAGATTCTCTGGTCTGATGAGACGAAAATAGAACTTTTTGGTGATAATTCTAAGCAGTATGTGTGGAGAAAACCAGGCACTGCTCATCACCTGCCCAATACAATCCCAACAGTGAAACATGGTGGTGGCAGCATCATGCTATGGGGGTGTTTTTCAGCTGCAGGAACAGGGCAACTAGTTGCAATTGAAGGAAACATGAATGCGGCCAAGTACAGAGATATCCTGGATGAAAACCTCTTCCAGAGCTCTGGACCTCAGACTTGGCTGAAGGGTCACCTTCCAACAAAACAATGACCCTAAGCACACAGCTAAAATAACAAAGGAGCGGCTTCAGAACATCTCTGTGACCATTCTTGACTGGCCCAGCCAGAGCCCTGACCTAAACCCAATTGAGCATCTCTGGAGAGACCTGAAAATGGCTGTTCACCAACGTTCACCATCCAACCTGATGGAACTGGAGAGGAGCTGCAAGGAAAAATGGCAGAGGATCCCCAAATGCAGGTGTGAAAAACTTGTTGCATCTGTGACAGTGTGAAATGTCATAATATCAGAAGAGCACTAGGACCCTGTGAGTTTTGCATGCCTGAGCTAACCAGCAGGGGATTGGCCAGAAAACCCTGTATCTCTAGATCAGAACAGACTTGGTGAAGGGAAGCAGAGAGTAGATCTGCTGTGTGATGAGACACAGGGTGCAGAGCATGCTAAAAACAAACAGTGGGGAGAAATGTGAAGCTTGAACTCTGATAAGACTTTATCTGCAAGCTTTTCTGCAGGGGTTGCTGATCCATGGCCTGAGAGAACCTGTGTCTTTGCTGAGGACTAGTGCAAAGCAGGTTGAAACTGTGTGGCTCTTTTGAACCGTGTGGAAGTCCATGCTGTGTGGACTAGAGACCTTGTCTAGTATCGGAGAAGAGACTGAGGAGACCTATCCCGTGATGGAGCAAGTGGTTGGCAGCCAGGAAAACCATGAGTGCCTGCGAAAATAGAGACAGGGTCCGATGCCATCCACATTGAGACAATCCTGACTAGCCTGGTAAAGAGTGGTCCACAGACTGTACCCTGAGGCTACAGAACTACAGTATCAAACATGCGAACTTGGCAAAGGTTGGCAAGCTGTGGAATCTTGTTTTTAAAACAGTTGTTTTTTTTGGCGCCAAAGGTTTTTTTATGGACTCGCTGCAGCCGACGGGCATCACAGGCCTGTAAGATGACACATCTGAGGTTAACGGTACCGTAGCTTTAAGATACCCGGGTATCCCTATGTTAGATGTATAACAATCATTGGTATAGTCTTGTTATTAGTTGTGATACGTTTATACTCGGTGTGCGATCCCAGGGGTGCCCATTGAGCACCTTTACCGGATTTACACCCCTCCTTTCTTCAGTTAGCTTTACCCATTGTTGATGTAGTGCTTAGGGGTTCCGAATCTTGGTGTAATACACATAATCTGAGAACCTTGAGATTGGCACATCAATTCCGGCATTTGCTTAGTGTGTGTAATTGATAGAGCCTAGAACCAGTTACATGATATACCACCTGATGCACACCCATAGGTGGAGAGGTGTGTCTAGTCAAACACACCCATGATTTCTCAGCACACACAAGCCTGAATCTACATTAGTATCTCGTGGAACTACAAGATCCAGCAAAACCTCCATATTTACATTGCAAAGCATAACCACCTCTGCAATACATAGCATCCAATTAAAATTCTGCCGATGTCATACCAAAGGTAACACCATGATTGCTCACGTCATGGAAGCATATGATGGTGGTCAGATGGCAGTAAGGGTCCTAAGTATAGCATTGTCTTTTTCAATCACAGTTATCCTGAGCAAATGTTGCTAGGAAATCTCATTTCACAATATTCAAACAGCCTAGTGAACAAGCAAAATGTTGGGTGAAATGATCTGTTGGTTTACAGAAAAGATCATCTTTCTCGCTAGCACATCGTCCTTTGTAAACATGCTGTCGAGAATAATGGCAGTCTATCTATTACAGATCGTTCATTGCAAATGTGCAGCACAGTCTACCTGTATTAAACGACTGCGAGTCAACAAGCAATCAGCTGATCAGTTGTCACTAAGTGCCACTAGTTGGGGAGTGAAAATGGGTACCTGGTCCGGGATGGTGTCTCTGTAATTTTAGTACATCCCCCATAGGAGGAATAGGGCTACGCAAAAGAACATGTGAAAAAGACTTGGGTATACTAATAGAACACAGGCTGAACATGAGTCAACAGTGTGATGCAGCAGTAAAGAAGGCAAACACAATTCTGGAATGTAAGCATACAGTCTAGATCACGTGAAGACATTATCGCCCTCTACTCCTCTTTGGTCAGATTTCATCTGGATTCTGTGTCCAGTTCTGGGCACCACATTGTACAAAAGACATCAACAAACTGGAGCACGTTCAGAGAAGAACGACCAGAAAGGTGACCGGTCTGTAAACCATGTCCTATGAGGAACGGTTACAAGATTTGGAAATGTTTACCTTGCAAAAAAGAAAACTGAGAGGAGACTTAATGGCTGTCTACAAATATCTCAAGGACTGTCACACTGTAGAGGGAACACTAGAAGCAAAGGGATGAAACTGAATGAGAGGAGACAGATTAGATATTAGAATTTTTTTTTTTTGTTTGAGATGCTGCACATCTCGTATCTTCACAGCATAGACAATTGCCTTCAGATGAGGGATGAGGCAAACTTTTTTGTGAATGGGGAAGTTAACAAACAAAACCAGCGCTATCGGTCTGACACTAACCCACAGTGGATAGTTCCCTCCAAAACTGTTGGAACACAAACATTGATGGTATGGTGTGTTATATGGGGTACAAAGATAGTGGGGCCATTCTTCATCAATGGAAACCTCAATGCCACTGGATATCTGAATCATGTAGCAATTTCAGATATCCAGCTTTTTGCAAACATTGCAGCAAAAACGCAGCAAGACATGCAGTGAAAATGCAGCAAAACAGGCTTTTTGAATACATCATTTTTACCAGCAAAAGAGGAAGTTTTGACCGCAGAAAGAAAAACGCAGCAAAAGCATAGGTAACAAGGATACAACACAATGTGGTAACTTTTGTCATTTTATACCTGTAAGCGACAACTAATCTAATACTGGTTGCAAACTTTGGGATCGCTGATGCAGGGAGGGGCTCGGCAAGTTGACTCCGCTGCTTACTGACTATAAATAGTGGCAGAACTATATATAGCCGGGGCCATTGTAACAGACGGATGTTATATTTGGAGACAACCAGACCTATCCCTGAATTAGAAGACCCAGTCTTATTTTATCCATTGATGACGTGATAATGATACTGGCCGGACATTGAACTGCGTTTTATCTACAATAGCCATTTTATTATGATGAAGAACGAACACATGATTTATGATCTTGACTGTAGACATGTGTGGGTGACATGGTGAATGTCACATTTTATTCTGTATCATATCCGCAATCTATCGCTTCCTATAACCTCCACAAGCTTCTTCTCACCTGGAATTTTGGACTCTTCTTTATAATCTGCTCCATATCCCACATATTTGAGGCGTCTTCTCACAGCAGCAATTTTCAGATCTCTCCATAGGTAATCAATAGGATTTAGATCCGGACTCATTGCTGCCACTTAAGATATCTCCAGCACTTTGTTTCCATCCATTTCTTGGGGCTTCTTGATGTTTTGGGTCATTGTCCTGCTGGAAGACCCATGACCTAGGGCGCGCACCCAGCTTTCTCACAGTGGGCTCTATATTGCCACCCAAAATCCTTTGGTAATCTTCAGATTTGATGATGTCTTGCACACAGTCAAGATCCCCAGTGCCAGAGGTAGAAAAACAACCACAAAACATCTCTGACTTCCACCATGTATGACTGTAGATCCTGTGTTCTTTTTTTTGTAGGCCTCATTCCATTTTTGGTAAACAGTAGAATGATGTGCTTTACCAAAAAGCTTTATCTTGGTCTCTTGTGTCCGCAAGACGCTTTCTT
The DNA here is from genome assembly GCA_033576535.1 of Allobates femoralis. Taxonomy (NCBI): domain Eukaryota; kingdom Metazoa; phylum Chordata; class Amphibia; order Anura; family Aromobatidae; genus Allobates; species Allobates femoralis. The sequence continues at coordinate 60,675,798 of JARQOC010000003.1, forward strand.
AGAACAATTTTGGCTGATTCACATACATTTTGGCAAACTACACTTTAGGTATTTATGCCTCTGTGTCAGCGGTGAGGTCTTCCTGGATCTTTTTCATAGCTCTTCGTTTCAATAAAATGTTGACGCATAGTTTGCACTTACACTAATGCACCCTGATCCTGCAGGATAGCTTGAGTTTCTTTGGAACCTGATTGGGGTGGCTTATCCACCATCCGAACTGTCATGAGTTGCAACCTTTTCATTAATTTTACTTTGCTGTCCACATCCAGAGAGATTAGCTACAGTGCCATGGGTTGTAAACTTCTTGATTATGTTTTGCACCATGGACAAATGAACATCAAGATTTCTGGAGATGGACTTGTAACCTTAAGATTGATATTTTTCAACAATTTTAGTTTTGAAGTCCTCAAACAGTTCTCTTCTTTTCTTTGTGTTCTCCATGCTTAGTGTGGCACACACAGCCACACAATGCAAAAATTGAGGCAAACTCTCCCCTTTTTATATGGTTTCAGGTGAGATTTTCATATTGCCGACTCCTGTTAGAGGAAGTGAAAAAAAGTCATTATCTCAGTAAATTGGAATAATCAACACAAAACACCTGCTTACTATCAGTGATGGTTTGGGGAGCCATGTCAGCTGCTGGTGTAGGTTCACTGTATTTTATCAAGACAAAAGTCAGCACTGCTGTCTACCAGGACATTTTACAGCACTTCATGCTTCCCTTAAGATTTTTGGAGATGGAGATTTCATGTTCCAGCAGGACTTGGCACCTGTCAAAAGTACCAATACCTGGTTTACTAACCACAGTATCACTGTGCTTGATTGGCCAGCAAACTCGCCTGACCTAAATTCATAGAGAATCTATAAAGGTACCGTCACACGCGGCAATTTTGCAAGCAATTTCACTGGCAATTTGCTGGTTGCAGTGAAATCATGGATACATGGTTCTGTTTTGTTGCTGTGTAGAAATGGAACCATGTATCCATGATTTTACTGCAACCAGCAAATTGCCAGTGAAATTGCTTGCAAAATTGCCGCGTGTGACGGTACCTTGAGAGACATCAGACCCAACAATGCAGAGTTGAAGGCTGCTGTCAAAGCAACCTGGGCTTCCATAACACCTTCCCAGCCACAGGCTGATCGCCTCTATGCCACGATGCATTGATGCAGTAATACATGCAAGAAGAACCCAGTAGGCCAACATTTATGAGTTAAAAATAATTTTTTACTTGGTTTTATATAATATTCTAATTTTCTGAGATAATGACCTTTGGGTTTTCCTTGGCTGTAAGCTATAATAGTCAGCATTAAAAGATATACATACTTGAAATAGATCACTCTGTGTGTAATGACTCCATATAAGACCGGTTTCACACTGGCGCTAGACCGCGCTGCGTACGGCGGCTGGTTAGTGTTTGTGGGTACGCATGCGCCCTGTGTACCTATGTTTAACATAAGGATGCAGCGTGTTTGCGTTTGGCTGCAAGAAGACGCAAAGAGCTCTCTCTCTCTCGCAATTTACAGTACATTCCTATGGACATTTCTCTATGACCGCATGCAGATATTCAACGTTGCATTTACCTGGACAGTGGCTTAACTTCAGGTGCAGGGGCACCGATACGTATTAGTCTTTTTCTATAGGCCAAAGGGACTTGTGGGGCCCCCCTAGACTGCAGGACATGGGTGCGATCGCAACCCCTGCACCTATTGTAGTTACGCCCCTGCCTCCAGATGTCTACATTCGGCAATGCGTTTGCATTTGCGCACCAGACGCAAGCGTACCAAACGCAAATGTGGAACCAGCCTAATATATGTGTTTCACTTTATGTATTGAATTACTGAACAGAAATATATTTTTGATGATATTCTATTTCATTTAGGTGCACCTGAATATATCAGTCTCAGTGAATTTCCCTTTCATGTTTAACTTTCAGTTTTTTTCTCTTCTTGCTGTCAGTGAATTTGCCCATTATTACTGGAAGTTAAATATTCTCATCTAATCCTGGATATTTTCTTTTTGTCATAGGGAACTCAATATGGCATCCGATTTGCAGACAGGCAGCCAAAACAGAAGAAAGAAACAAGGTAATTTATTATTACTTAAAGCGGAACTCCAGTGAGAGAAAACTTTTTAGTACAGTCCCTGCCCTCCTACATGATGAAGCAGAGCTGTACACTGCAGTTCTAGGATCTATAGATCTCTTATAAATCAATAAAATCATATCTGCTCCTCAGCTCTGACCCCCACCTCATGGGACAGAGAATTTTCAGCCTGACAATCTCATGCTGTTGCTGAGAAGAGGAGGTGTGTCAGGGGCATTGACCCTGGAAGCTGCAGGATCAGCCTACATTCCAGCCCCCTCACACTTCTGTATAGGGAGGGGGCATGGCCGCCAGCCCCATGCTCACACTACAATCCTGTTCCTGATATACTGTCTTATGTGACAGGGAAGTTGAGGCTTCAAATAGCAATGATGTCACCAAGCAGATAGAAATACATGCTGTGTTCCTCTGCTGTATGATGATGCATAATGTGTACTGTTATTGTGAGGCTGGGAGCAGAGGCAAATCACTACATTGATCGATTCAGCTCTGCATGGTCTCCCCTCCCCCATAGAAACATGGTAGCATCCTATCACTCCAACTTTCAATGGATCATCATCAGTCACTGGAATGTAGGATGATCCTGCAGCTCCCAGGGTCCAAGCCCCTGATACACCTCCTGTTCTCTGCTGCTGCATGAAGCTCTCAATTTTCTGTCCCACGAGGGAGGGGGGAGATCAAAGGAGCCGGTATGATTTTATTGATTTATAAGAAATCTATAGATCCTAGAACTGCAGTGTACAGCTCTGCTTCATCATGTAGGAGGGTAGGGACTGTACTAAAAAGTTTTCTCTTCCCAGAGATCCCCTTTAATATCATAATGTATTAGAAACAGATTCATATATATTATCTATGGGAAATGAAAACAGGTAATGAAAGCATAAGCCCACAATCCACACAGAGATCAACATTGGAAGGTATTTCCAAAAATATTACAATTTCTGAGGTCTTCTCATTAACAAAATATGCCAGTCTGTTTCCCTGTGTCAAGTGCAAAATTATCTTTCTGCACACATGTGCCCATCCTCACATTTCACCTTGGCTCAACATACTTGAGATGAGTGACTAATGTTTAAAAAAAACAACCCAAAACGTGAATTTGAGATACTCTATCGGGAGATATTTATTCTGTGTGTGTCTACATGTCCCACCTAGTGGTCATGATGTAAGTTGCAGCCTGCTGGAAGTGATTTTTGTTTATATTCTATGTACTTCATAATGTGATAATTATAATCTTTACTTTCCAGGAAACAAGAACGTCTTCAGAGAGTATTATATCGGTTCCAACGTCAAACACGTCTGGATCTCCCAGTAGAGTCATTTATGTGAGTTTTTATTGCTGTCCTCATGAATTATATTTGTGATTTTTCAGCAGTCTGTTCTCACTTTATGGCGTCTGCAGTTGACTATATATTATTACTGAAAGAAAATTACTACTTACAGTATCATACATGTAGTTGGTGAATAGAGCTCAAAATGGGCACAGAATTTCTCACAGAGTAAAGGATACAAGATCATCTTGGCTAAAGCACACGTGTATGACTGCCCTGAATTGTCTCACATGTGGAACATTTCATAAGCATACTGCCCCTTCCACATCTCCCGGTGTACTGGCCTGTCTCCCGGTATCTGCTGCTCTGACAGACCAAGATAACGTTCTCGCCACAGCTCACAGTGATGAGCCATCCTGGATAAGCTGCTCTACCTGAGCAACTCCTGTGAGTTGTAGCCTCTGCCTCATGCTACATCTAGGGGTGAGAGCAATGAGAAAATTTAAAGTGACCAAGACAACAGCCAAAAGGATGAGAACAGCGAAATGGTCTGTGGTTACCACCTGCAGATCCATTATTCATAGTGGGTGTCTTGCTCCAATCATTCCTACCAGATGTCTGTTCCATTTGCACAACAGCAGGAGAAATTGATTCACAATCAGTTGTTGTGTGGTGACCTGCTGCGTTATAAAAAGGCCGCTATGTGTCGTAGAGGTGGTTGTTCTGTGCAATATGAACTTGCTGCCAATTTGGGACTTGAAGTCCCACACAGAGAGTTAATGCTTTTGAGTTGATGTTTGTTACTGTGAAGGGTTAATGCATGCAGTTTTATATTTTTGACTAATAACTCATCTCACCTGTGGGTTGTCTCAGAAGTTAAAATGCAGGATTTTTGTCGATGGATAGAAGTGTGCAGCAGTGAGCCAGGCAGCCATGCTGTGAGCAGCAGTCTCTGTGAGAGACACTGTCTGAGACTCTCTGCGTGAGGCTTCTGAGAGCGGCTGAATAAAGTTCAGTGTGTGAACGCTGCCCAGGCCTCTGAGCGGACAATGGTCTGAATACTGTCTGGCTATGGCAAGAGTTGAGCTGTGTGAAGCAGTGGAGGTCTAGAGACAGAGGCACTGCAACCAGTCTGGAGTGAAGACAGAGTCTCTGAATGTGGTCTTGTGAGCGACTGACAGGAGTTCAGTGTGAACGTGGCCCAAGCCTACAGTGAAGAATGAGACGGTCTGTAAACCGTGTGTTCACTGACTGAAAGCAGTGAATGACCTCTGTGAGTACTCCACTGATACACTGGCAATTGCTCCATGGACATATGTGTGTGAATACTCCTCTGGGACACTTAGGGAGAAGTGTACCTTAACCTGTATGGCAGGGTTGGGGAACTCAAGGCCTCAAGGGCCGCCAACAGGTCATGTTTTCAGGATTTCCTTAGCATTGCACAGGGGTTGGAATTATCACCAGTCCAGGTGATTCAGTTATCACCTGTGCAATAGTAAAGAAATCTTGCAAACCTGCACTATTGGCGGCCCTCGCGGCCTGGAGTTCCCCACCCCTGCTGCACGGGAAGGCCTTTGGGAGAGATATACGAACTGGGTTCCGTAAATGGACATTTGTGTTGTGTATAGCCGAGGATAAGCTTATGGTTTATGTTTCCTTGTGTTGATTTATGGAATAAATGAATAAACCAGAGGAATTTAAATGAAGAATCGTGTCCTGTAGCTACCTCTATGACCAGCGAGCAAGTATGTGGCACCCCAGGGGTTAATGTGCCACAGTAACATCACACGGGTTCCCTCCCCACAACACACTGACCTACACTAGCACCTCTGGTCAGGAGGGGGAGCTCAACCAGCTCTCTTATATACTCCAGGTCCACAGGAAGTAGTTAGTTCAGTACGAGACAGTACTGTGAAGAGCAGAGTTTAGTTTCAGTTCCTGGGAGAACTGAGAGAGGCTGTAGTGTCAAAGAAGCTGTGCCAGGGTTCTCTACAGTCTGCTCACGATTCCAGGCCTAGTTAGGGTCTGAGGAGAGGAGAACTGAAAGACAGAGGAACACATCTGGGAGCTTGAGTGCCATCATCACTCGCCCCAGAGAACCGCACAGAACGGACACCGGATCCGAAAACTGTGACTGACATACACAGCACAGTGAGTCCAGGAGTGGTGGAGTCTCTAGACCACCACAGTACCAGAGCAGAGCAACACGACGGGGTCAGTGCAACACAGAAGACTCAAGTTGCCTAGCCAAGTGGTACCAGCAGGAAAGAGAGAGAGAATGAGACAGTGCCAGCAGCTAAGCTAGAGGCAGCAGCAGGGACACACACACACACAGCGCAGCACGAGGAAGCTGAGGACCCGGCAGGGTGGGAGAAACCCGGCCCCAGTACAGACTCCGTGGACAATCTGCAACAACATCGCAGTAAAGCTTTGGAAACTACAAAAACGTGAGTGTGTGTTCCTTAACCCGTCTCCACTATCATCCCTGACTATTACCTCCACAATAGACTATACAACCACTGCCCCGGGGACCTTGCTTCTACCTACGGAGAGCAGTACCATCTAAGCTGCCTAAATCATCCCCGGAGGTTCTGCAGCAGCGGTGGTCCCCCATACTGACCACACACTGTGGGTGGCTCACGATAAACTATTATCCCCTGTAAATACACCCTTATTATTGCCAGGGCCCGGGACACGGTCCGGATCAGGACCTCCGTGACATTCCCCGTAGCAACGTGGTCCGGTACCGAGTACCCTCGTCCCAGTGGGCTCGACAACCACTCCTAGTATACAGAGGGAAATGTCACACTGTGTTGCTGCATAACTGGACAGGTTGTTTCACAAACGTGTGATTGACTTGGAGTTAAATTGTGTTTAAGTGTTCCCTGTATTTTTTTGAGCAGTGTATATTATTGACTCGCCCCTGGCGGGGACTGTGGGGTACTCAGAACCGGGCCCTCCCGGCCCACACGCTGGAGCTTATCTGAGGACTGTAACATCTATGACCTGTTGAAACATGAAGCTTGCTGTGAGTAACCAGGGTACAGAGTTGCAGAACTGTGTGAGACTGTGTTATTTGCGTGGCAACCGGCTGAGAAGGCCACTGAGCAAGGTAACGAGGCCTAGATTTTATCCCCTGCCCGCCAGAGACTAACAATTCCTACACCCGCTGCCCTGGGGACCAGCTCCACCTATGGAGAGCCACTCCATCCCAGCTGTCTGTCCATTGTACCCTGAGGTTCTGCAGCGGCGGCGGTCGCTCATAGCCGCAAACCACGGGTGGTGTCACAAACACTTATTCCCTAAACCACCCTATCCCTACATTCTACCTAAAATGCTTTAACACTGAACCCAGGGTCATGGAGTGGGGTCTCGACCCCTATGACTTCCCAGAAGCATCAAACCCAGGTCCGAGTACCCCACGTTCCTTTGGGCCCATCACTTTTCCTCCGATTGTTCAACCCCTGATTTTGCCTACAAATACTGAGGTAAAAACCTCACCAAATACTCAACGTATTGATATGGTCTAATAGTAAATATCCAATAGCCATACCACTCTACATTCCTTTTAACCCCTTCATGACCTATGATGTACATGTAGGTCGCCTCCCACCCTTTGATGAGAGCCTCCACATCTCAGCTGGAAATGTGTATCTAACAGCGGTGATCCGTGATCTGATTGGTGCTGTTAACCCTTTGGATCGTGCTGTCAGTGACTGACAGCGCAATCCAAACCCTGTCCGGGGATCGCGCCGTTCCCCGCCGTGATTGAAGGTCCCGTGAAGCTAATCACTGGACCTTTATCCTGTTACCTGCACAGCCCAGGGTCCTATGATGACCCCAGAAGCTGTCCTGATTCACTTCCTGCTGGGGATGACCCAGTGAGGTCACCAGCAGAGAGTGATCATTTCCCCTGTCTGCAGATGAGCAGCAGCCCATCTGAAGACAAGAAAGTGATTGTTGTGTGTAGCACTGAGATCCTCTAGTGGGCCATGTACAATATTACTAAAAAAAATTATAAAGTACGAATAAAAAACGCCACAAGTTCAAATCAGCCCCCTTTTGCTCCACTGAAAATAAAACTAGTAATACAACATAAAAATACACATATTTGGTATCATCAGAAATGTCAGCTCAAGCCGCAAAAAATAAGCCGTCACACATCCCAGATCCCAAAAAAATGAGAACGCTACAGGTGTCGGAAAATGTTGCAAAAGTGGAATTATTTTTCTTTAAACACTTAGGAATTTTTTTCACCACTTAGATAGCAGTAAAAGTATACATGTTTGGTATCTACGAACTCGTACCAACTCGAAACGTCATACCGATACGTCAGTTTTACCATATAGTGAACATGGGGTATAAAAAACCCAAAAAACATACATGAAATTTCACTTTTTTTTTGTAATTTAACCACACTTGGAATTTTTTTCTCATTTTCCTGTACAATATATGGTAAAATAAATAATTTCATCTGAAAGAACAATGCGTCCCACAAAAACAAGCCCTTATATGTGTACATTGACGGAAAAATAAAAAGTTATAGCTTTTGGAAGAAGGGGAGGAAAAAACGGAAAATCGCCGGGGTGAAGGGGTTAAGTTATCACCTTGCCTTTGTTTCATGGTTTTCTCCTGCCTTCTTCTCCATTCTCACCTGTCTTTCATCTCTTTTTTTTTCCTTTCTTTCTTAGGCAAAACTGGAGATGAGATTATTGACTACAAGGATTTGGCGGCCCTTCCTAAAGATAAAGCCATCTACAACATTGACCGTCCCGACATGATCTCCTACTCTCCGTACATCAGTTACTCCACAGACGACAGGCATAGTTATGGGGAGGTACTGAAAATGGTTTATTTATGTGATTTTGTTAAAGGGATCCTGTCACCTCCAAAAAGCCACCTAAGCTACAAAATCATGTCCCTGCAGCATCCTATCACTAATCTCACACTCCTTTTGTCTCCTAAAAGCATCCTGTGAAAGTAGGTAAAAATGATTTTAAACTCACTCATTAGGCATTATAATTAGCAGGGGCTACATTCTTTAGCCCTTAGGGCGTGTTGTTTTACAGGCTCCAGGATCCAGACTCTCTCTCTCTATCTGTGCTGCTGTGATGTGGAGCTGAAGGCAGGACTAATGATTTGCATTCTGTGAGTGACAGAGAGGGGCAGGGCAAAGTCTGCACAAGCAAACCAGCACAGAGAGAGGTGGATCCTGGAGCCTGCAAAACAACATGCCCTAAGGGCTAAATAATATAGCCCCTACTAATTATAATGCCTAATGAGTTAGTATAAAATAGTTTTTATCTACTTTGCAGGATGCTTTTAGGAGACAAAAGGAGTGTGAGAATAGTGATAGGATGCTGCAGGGACGTGTTTTTGTAGCTTAGGTGGCTTTTTGGAGGTGACAGGATCCCTTTAATGTGTAACTGAGGAACTCCACCACTTGCTGATGTATTTTCTTGAAGAACAGCCTCACTGCTAGAGTTATTATTATTTATGCCACAAATGGCGGAGCGTTACACCATTCTGTACAAGGTTTACATGAATCAGTTTTTCATTAGGATACGCCAAAGTAATGAGATTGAGGAAGTTAGTAAACTGAGCAAAAACATCTATAAAGGGAACCAACCACCAGGATTTAACCACCTGTAAATCAGTGCAACAGGTGATTGACGTGTGCAGCATGACATCACTGTTTGGGTTTTTTTATTCCTCCACTGTGGGCTTGTCTTTCTCCTGTACACTAAACCCCACCCCCTCACCCTGGATGAGAGGGAGGTGGGAGGTGGTTTGGCTTACAGCATACTGCCAAGTCCACAGGGGAGGAATAAAAAAAAAAAAAATAGTGATGTCATGCTGCACACGTCAATCACCTGCTGCACTGATTTACAGGTGGTTAAATCCTGGTTGCTGGTTCTCCAGTCCAATGATTCTTATTACTTTGCTACAAAACAGTTATTAATAAAAGGAGTAAGACTCACCTTACCATTACACTGTCACTCTTGTGTTAACGCTTTTCTAGTCCCCTCGCGCCCTGTTTATGAGACTGCTGCAACCAATTCCTGTGAGTATTCCTACAGCCTGTCATTAGCACCATTAGTCAGGTATTGACATGCCATGTAACTGCTGGAGCTCTTTAAAAAGAGACCGTCAAGGAACCAGGGTAGTGTCGGCAAGGAAGCGACTAGATGACTTTTACTCATTTTGTTACTTGAGTCACTTTGAGACACTTTACACAACACTTTTATAGTCTACATTCTGGGGTCTAAGGATAATGTTTCTCCTTATGGGGAGTGAGATGTCAGATCTGACATGCCAGTATGAGGAGAAAATTAATCTGCAAACTGCCTCTTTAATGAGGACTTGAACTCTAGTGCCACCTACTGGAAGAGCAATCCTAAAAGTCTCCTCATACTGGCATGCCAGACCTGACATATCATCTCTCCATAAAAAGAAATGTTATCCTTTAGATCCCCAGTCCTAGCCTCTCATACAGCCAAATGAGATCTCATACTTTGCACGGATAAGGTGCAATACCCAAAACACCATGTCTGCAAACTGAGGTTCTGGTTTGGTATATCATTTGTCGATATAGACTTTTAGGATTGCTACTTCCAATAGGTGGCACTAAAGTTCAAGTCCTCTTTGATGAGGCAATTTGCATAGTTTAAGTTCAAACTTCCAAAACTCTTCATTGTCACATTTGAAGTGAGCTCCTTCCAAGCTTTTTGCTTTTTCTCCTGATTTTGCCCTCTTTGGATCAGGACCATGCAGAGGCTAGGCATTGTTCATTAGTCCAGATCCCGGCAGCTCCAATTCTGGTTTTTGCTCTGCTCAGAAGAATGCTTCTTGCTTCTGAACTACTGTGTGTAAAGGGGGCTGGCTGACTGATGTTTTCAGTAGGTAAGTCAGCCCCTTTCATACACACTATAGATGACGCTAAGGCCTCATTCACACAGAGCGATTGTGCTCCGTTTTTGGTGCAGTTTCTGCATCAAAAATGGATCCTCATTTTGCAAAAAAGCATCACAAACGCATCACCGTTTATGCTTCTTTTTAGCGCCGTATTTGGGGGACACAGACAGGCACACAGTCAGAGACACACATACACTTTCTTACCCTCGCCAGTGATCTCACGTGAGCTCCTGTTATGTCTTCATACTGGGCATCAGTAGGACCTGTGATTAGTATGAGTACTGACAGGACCTTGGTCATGTGACTTCAGCCTGAGTCACATGAGCAGGTCCTGCTGATGCCTGGAAGGAAGACATCACCAGAGGTCACTGGAGAGGGTAGGTAATTAGATGTTAGTGGTGCGGGAAGCGCACCAGGAAAACAGAGCACTAATTGAAGCTCATTATTTTCTGGATCCGCTTTCTGCACTACTAACGCAGCAGTCAAGAACACTGACATCTGCACAGTAAATATAAAATCCTATACACTTTGCTGGCAGACATTTTGAACTGATCCAATTTTGGCGCAGTTTCCAAAAAGAACAAAGCACCAAAAATGGATCAAAAATGTCCAGTATGAACATAGAGAGCATAATGTGAAAGAGGACCTGCTGGGACTGGGAAGCGGAAATACATTGTTATATGGCAGTGCAGTGCTTATCATTCAATAAAGTAATACCTTTTTTGTAGAGATCTGATAACTTTAGAGTGGGTCATATGTAAACCAGGCTGGAGTGCACTGGGGCTGTGTCAAAGCACTTAAGACAATGACATCCAAGAGCAATGACACGCTGTCACGGGTGGTATAGGGAAAAAGGAGGCAAGATGGTAAGGTGAGCAAGAGCATTTGGGGGAGCTAGTCTGGCCCTGGAATTGGGGTCCCTGACTAGCCTGTTCCTGAAGGTACCTCTGAAGGTGAGGAGGTTCAGTCCGCCATTCTAGCCCTTCACTCCTGCTCAGCCCAGGCTAAAAGTCCCTACCTCCACCCTTGGATCAGGAAAACCCAGCAGCTACAATGAAGTCAACAGCAGCAAAAACACAGCTCAGCACAGCACAGGCTACAAGTAGAAATGAGCTTTATCTGCAACTTCATGTGGAGGGAAGTAGAGCTATTTCAAGGCAGGGGGAATGGAGATCTGAATACTAAGACATACTCTTCACCTTTCCCCCCATAAGCTATGACTCACCCCTCCACGTGCAGAGCTGGCAGACTTAAAGAAAAAAAACTTGGTTTAATCACAGCAGCAGCACCCCTCATGCACTGCAAAGCAGTCAACACATGTCACACGCCTTCCGTGCACTTCTACCCTGATTTGCATATGAGTTTTGTACTCCTAAGTTCTCATGACTGACACATTGGATCTTTACAAGAAAGATTTCTTTTTTATTGGGTGGAAAAGCACCTTCTCAGCCATACCTGTATTTCCATATGTAAATACAAGTGAACAGGATCCCTTTCAGCATCAGGCAGCTTTGGAAATAAAAGTATATTAGTAAAATGAATGTATTTAGATGAGGAAGATATTTTTTTAAACTGAACGACCCCTTTAATCCCACACATTGCAGTGATATTTTTTGCCAGTACTGCTTTATTGAGAATCCTGTAATCAATAGTCGCAGTTGTGACAGCCGTGACTTATGTATTTCTGGGTACTCAGCCCAGGAAAAGTTCTACTCAGCAACATATACAAGATCATTTAACATAAAACACACAAAGAGTCAAACCCCACAGCCGTGCTTTATACAGACAATAGGCAGCCAAGTGCAATAATCCATAAATGTACATCTGCAGATATGTACCAGCACCAAGCGAAGGAATCCCATATATTATTACACAGCAAATCTGCCTGCACTCAAAAATTGATTTTTCACAGTCTATCTTCATTGTTATTCTTTATAAAACTGACATATAAAATAAAAAGCTTTGATAAAATGATTCCTCATCTGACATTGCTTTATATATACAGCATTTTATTATTTTACTTTTTTCAGTTCACTTAGGTTTTCTTTATGAATAAAACAAAATTGGATTTCGTATGAAATTTTAAATTTGGAGCATCCAATAAGATTTCAACTTCTATATCTGGTATCTGATGGGCTATAATAGATCCATAATTCCCACGGTATATTGTATTGTATTGTATTAGGCCAGCTTCACACTGCGGCGTGATCCGGTCTGGGGCTGTCCGGGATGCCCCTGACAGCCGTGGACCGGATCAGCACACAAGACTGGGGGACTAATATGCCCTCCGGTCCGGTGTGCAGCGCACGCAGTTCCCGCTGCTGATATGTCAGGACCGCGGCGCCCGATTCCCTGATTCACTAAAGGGACCCAGCTTTTAGTTCACGAATGACACATCCAAGCATCGCAATACTCAGCCGAGTACTAAACGTACCCAAGCACCTCAATGCTCGATTAAATATCATCCAGTGACAAGCATGCTTGCTCTTCATTACTCCTGATGTGTCTCTATTAGTAAATTCTGTGGTGTGCTTTCTTCAAACTCTGTATGCCATTTCTTTGTTATTCCTCTTGAATAGATATAAATATATGAACTGCTGGGTGTTACCATTCCCATTGTCTAATCAGTGCTGAATGTGTCAGATGGTGGAGGGTCACACCCTGTATATACTGGCATTCCACAGTGTGGCTGTTGTGTGCGGCCAACAGCTACGTCCAGCTGGGGCCATCAATGACTGTATGAATTTGTGGAAACACTAAGGAGTTACCGGCAAAGTTGTGTTATCAACAGGAGAGTAACTACTATAGGTGCAGGGATTGCAATCGCACCCGGGCTCTGGAGCCTAGGGGGCCCAAAAGTCCCTTTTACTTATAGAAAAAGACTGATGCTATACAAGATTTGCAATAATTGGGGACCCCATTGGAGCTTTCGCATTGGGGCCCATGAGCTCCACGTTACGCCTCTGTTTATCATACCCTACAACAAGGGACATGGCGGGTGAATGTATGCCCATCCCCTTTTTGCCAATTTATTCATAGATTTCAAGAAAAGTTACAGAGGAATGATGCACTTTGGAGTTTTAAGAACACATGCGCCATAATTAATATTTAATGGTGAATTCAGTTTTATCAGAATAGATGATAGGTTAATATTTAGGCTACATTCACACTGTGCATTTGGATCCATTTTTTTCTTATCTGTTTTTGCAGTAAATGAATCATACGTTTGGAATCTCAGCAAAGTCAATGAGTTTTTAAAGGGAACCCTAAAAATCACCCATTAGCCTTTCAATACATGTCCCTGCACCTTAATTAACCTATTCTAGCTATCCCTTTTTGTTAAAATTGTGTTTAGTGAAACTTTCAAAAAGTGCTTTTATTACCTTTATCATTTGCAGCTTCTGGGCGAGAAGTCACACAGGGTGTTCCCTGTGGCTTCTTGCTGCCGCCTGTAGTGTAATTATTCACGCCCCGATGGGTGTGATAATCCTTTTGCATATTCCTCAGCCGCCTTCATTGCAGGATAAGCCAATATGACGCTAATTGAGTCATATCCGGCTATCATGACGTCGGTACACCCATTGGGTGTATCGAGGACCTCGGGATGTGCATTGTACATGCGCGAGATAGCTACGGCAGCTTCGCTGTGATGAGCTGTTCCCAGCCCAGCGGCGATGGCTCCGCCTGCATCGCCGTGGCATCACCGGCAACATCTTGCCGTGTGACAGCCAGCCTGCGATGTCGGAAGCAACCGCGCTCCCGTGGAATTGCATCTGACATCGCAGGCAATGTTGTACCGTGTAACGGTACCTTTAGTGTGATGAAATGCTTTATTTAAGACCACGTGCACACACTGAGTATTTGATGAGTTTTTTACCTCAGGATTTGTAGCCAAAACCAGGAGTGGGTGATAAATACAGAAGAGGTGCAGGTATTTCTATTAGGGTCATATTTTATCTCTCAAGGGGGGTTTACACGTTGCGATATCGGCGTCCAATTTCAATGAAAAGTCACTTGGTTCGATTGTTGGACCCGATATCGTTCCTGCGTTGTATGGTGTGAACGTCCAATACGATGCAGGAACGATGTCAATGCGATATCGGGGATTGAATGCGCGTGCTATTCAGTGCTCCGATATTGAATGGAGATTGGAGCCGGATCGTGCTGTGTGACATCCCAACTACGATGCGATGTTCAACGTCACCCATTCACGCCCATGTTAAATGGTCGTTCCTGGGTTGGGGGGCGTAGACATCGTACGGACGTTGGATACAGAAATCGCAACGTGTAAACCTCCGATGCGATGCGGGAGAAACGTGCACTAAATGCGGGTTCCCGCGCCATTGAAGTGCGATATCGCAACGATATTGAAACGTGTAAACCCACCTTCAGACTTTTCCTCTGATTGCTCCACTCCTGGTTTTGTCTACAAATCCTGAGGTAAAAAACTCATCAAATACTCAGCGTGTGCACGTGGCCTAAAAAATGGACACGAATGTGAAGCCTATCTTATAGCATTTTTACAACACATTCTTATTGTCATTAATTTTATTATTTTGTAAGAACATATTTATTTTTTTTGTTAGGGGGGTGGGTTCCCACAGAGAAATATAAGTAGAAAACACCCAAAAATTCCATACCCAGAGCATGTTGCACCCCAAAAGTGCCATTAAAGTACTGCAGCGCAGCCCTGCTTGCTGGAATAGAGATGAGCAGCGATACTAACATCAGTTCATGGATGAGAGTGGCACTGCATCTGATCCTTTTTTTTTTTTAAATCAAGCTTTAGGGTGCATTCACACGCTGCGTATTTGCTGCAGTTTTTACATGCGTGCTCATCACAAACCAGGAGTGGGTGATAAATACAGAAGTTGTGACGTGTTTCTATTATACTTTTCCTCTGATTGTTCCCCTCCCGGTTTGTGATGGGCTTGTGCGTAAAAAATGCAGCAAATATGCAGCGTGTGAAAGCAACTTTAGACTTGTAATATATGTATGGCGCAAATTAACAAAATATTTATGTCTTTTTGCAGCAGATTTTTCTGTGGATTTGCCACAAATTTCCACCTTGCCAGTCTATGGGCAAGAATAGTGCTATTTCTGAGGAAAAAAAAACTACTGACCCTTATACTAATTCCATACAACCCTTGAAAGGCCAACATTTAATATTTGGTGAGTTGTTTTTACCTTAGTATTTGTAGCCAAAACCAGGAGTGAAACAATCAGAGAAAAATTATAATAGAAACACGTCACCACTTCTGTATTTATCACCCACTCCTGGTTTTGGCTACAAATACTGAGGTAAAAAACTCACCCAATACTCAATATGTGAACATGGCCTAAGGCCTCGTGCACACACTGAGTATTTGGTGAGTTTTTTACCTCAGAATTTGTAGCCAAAACCATAAGTGTAGCAATCAGAGGAAAAGTATAATGGAAACACGTCACCTACTCCTGGTTTTGGCTACAAATACTGAGGTAAAAAAGTGACCAAATCCTGTGGTATGTTAAATAAACTCTACATGCGCTGACAATATGAGCTATGATTCTGTCATCTCCACTCATTTCTCCAGCATTTTACCTTTTAATTACAGAACGTGATCCATCCATGACATAGCAAATAAAGATTAAGCTCCCTGTTCCTTCTGGTCATTTTACATTATGGAAAATAAAGTTTCATTGGACTGGCTGCACATTATTTCATGAACATACTGTTTATGGCCTGTGAATGCTTCGCAATACATGAATGCTAACCCTTCTTACTTCCATTAATCATTTGCATGGATCCTCTCACTAATTTCCTATTTTTGTTGCTATTTGCAGTCCCCTCAGTTGCTCTCCCCTACACCTACAGAGGTAATTAGCCGTGGTTGTAGATTATGTTTTGAAAAATATTTCTTTGTTTTTTTTTTTTTTGTTATTTTCATGCATCTCATTGCTGAATTTTCATAATGTTTTATTATTCATGTGTATGCTTTGTGAAATACAATCTGTAAGACCCAGAAAGAAAGATATGAAAATGTGTATAGGTGTTGGTCTCTTTACGTAAATGTTTCAGATCAGGTTCACATTGTGTTTCTGTGCCCGTTCATTAATTCTTTTTGAAAATGCAATTTAGATGTGCCTGCTAAGGATCCACTGACTTTAGTGAGACAAACTATGCCTTAGGGGGCCGTCACACGCTGCGACATCTTTAGCGATATTGTAAGCGATCACGTGCACGCGCAATCGCTTACAATATCGCTCACATCGCTGGTGAGATGTCACACAGACAGACTCACCAGCGATGTGGAGCAGCGATCTCGCTCGTTACTATGGTACACATCGGGTAACTAGGCGCCGCGCGTCGCTTAGTTACCCGACGTGTACCATAGTTACCATCTCCCAGCATAGGCGCGGTCGCTGGGAGATGGATCATCGTGGTGTCATACACCACGATGATGCAGATCGTTGCATCGTTCATCGCTAGATCTGAGAACCGAACCTCAGATCAGCGATGTCACGATCAAGCGATTTCAAATCGTAAATCGCTTGATTACATGCAACGATATCTTGCCCGATATCGCTTAAGCGATCAAAAAGGAGATCGCTTAAACGATATCGGGCAAGATATCGTTCCGTGTGACGGCCCCTAAAATACAGATCAATGGTCTCGGTTTGGGCCTCCTTTTCGGCTGTGTCCATCTTTTCACCAAACACTAAAAAGGGAAAGAGAAGCGCAATAGGGTCTTATCATTTATAAGTGTAGGGACTAGATCTGACTAGCCACTCACCTGGAGGGGTTGTGTAGCACACAACCAGCGTCAAGGTATAAAAGGATGGCTGCCGCAAGGTCCACACCTCAAACGATCAACGTGGTTCAAAATTGCAGGTCTATCTCTTATAATTTTGAACCACATCTTTTCACCAAGATACAAAAGTGTTGTTCATTAGCTTTATTCAGACAAAGTTTACTATTTGCCTTACAGATGTTATTGTCCTTTCACACCAGCGTTTATTTAAAATTCGCGGCAGATTCGGCAGGTTTTATTCATTCCCTATGGGATTTGCAGTCAGGTGCAGCTAGTGCGGTTTTGCCGGAAACTCAAATCCAGCACTTGCGGCAGCGCAAAAAAAAAAAACGCTGCTAGCAGTGTTTTTTTTTCCTCTCCCGGATCTGCTGGATCCGGCAAAACTGCAATTGCCGCACCAGACTGCAAGTCCCATAAGGAATTAATGGGGTTGCTGTAAGTCAGCCATTACGAGGCAGATGTGGCACAGCTGACGGGTCTGTCACTATCAGCAGAAAACGCTGATGTGAAAGCAGCCTTAAGGCCCCGTCACACACTATGATTTCGTTAATGATATCGTTGAAACGTCGCAGATTTGCAGTCGTTCAAACGACGTCGTAACGTCCGATCAAGATAATCGGGAAGATCGTTGGTGGGAAGTTTGTGAACCGGACCTTAAACCAAACGATGAGCGTTCGTTCAACCTGCAGCATGGGTGTGTGTGACACCTCGATAACGATGTCGTTAACGACTTCACCTATTGAGCAGTGAAGGATTTAGGTGAGCTAACAACTGCAAGTATTGTTTGCTTGTCGCGCAAATCGTTGCTGCGACGTTAACGGTATCTATACGTGTGACATTTCACTAGCGATCATTGAATGTCATTCAAGCGATCTAGGTCAAGCCGGATCGTTGATCGGATCATTCGACCATTGAAGCGTGAGGCGGGGCCTTAAGGGGCACGTGTGAATCATGTTTAGCAATGATTCAAATGGAATCAGCTGACAGTCATGCTGTATTGCCAATAATGTAATTTCAGATACGACTTTAAAGAAGGTAATCATGCGATTTTATTATAGAGGTTAATATAAAATACAAAATTAAAGGAATAGTATGATATTGTGCACGTTTGTATATTCAGTGTACAAATGTTGTAGGGGTTTTCCCACGAACAACGTTATTTTTAAAGTTGATTTTGTTCAATAGATCTTGGAATAATAATGATTTCCACAAATGGATATGTTTAAAAAAATGTTCTTGTCTCGAGATAATCTTATATATGTGCCCCTGCTATGTAAAGTTTAATTTTTTTTTCTGACTGTACATGGAGCACAGTCAGATCATACCATGTCTCCTGAGCAGGGGAGGAGGTAAAGGCCTCGTCACACCTGGCGACGGGACTGGAGATGTCGGCGGCGACTGGCGGGTACGCGCACGTTTTTGGCGCCCCGCCAGCGTCGCCGTCCCCCATTTGCATGGGGTGACTTCTCCAGCCCCGCAGCGGCGAGCTAACAGGCGGCTTCGCCGCTGGGGTGTCTGAAAACCCCAGTGGCGATGCAGGACAATGGGAGCCTATGGCTCCCATTGCCTGACAGGTCGCCGGCGGCCGGTTCCATGGGGCGATGTGTGCACATCGCCCCACATCGGTCGCCTGGTTTCAGAGTACTGCTCTGAAACCAGGCGACCTCCCGGCGGCGCCAACATCGCCCCTTTACATGAGGCGACGTAGGGGCGATGTCGCCGCCGATAGGCCACGCCCCTATGTCGCCTATGTAATTGATGTGGCCTGGTGTAACGGGGCCTTAAGAGTATTCAGACATTACAGCAAGGTATCACAGCTGATTCTTTTTTGTGAGGTAAAAAATTTTCCTGCCTGTTTTTAAAAATTGTTTTACCTCAAAGTAATAATTACCGTATATACTCGTGTATAAGCCGACCCGTGTATAAGCCGACCCCCCTACTTTTGCCCCCAAAAACTGGGAAAACTTATTGACTCGCGTATAAGCCGAGGGTGGACTCCAGCACAGGTATACAGGCCCCAGCAGTGGGGTATACAGCAGGCCCCAGCAGTGGGGTATACAGCAGGCCCCAGCAGTGGGGTATACAGCAGGCCCCAGCAGTGGGTATACAGCAGGCCCCAGCAGTGGGGTATACAGCAGGCCCCAGCAGTGGGGTATACAGCAGGCCCCAGCAGTGGGGTATACAGCAGGCCCCAGCAGTGGGGTATACAGCAGGCCCCAGCAGTGGGGTATACAGCAGGCCCCAGCAGTGGGGTATACAGCAGGCCCCAGCAGTGGGGTATACAGCAGGCCCCAGCAGTGGGGTATACAGCAGGCCCCAGCAGTGGGGTATACAGCAGGCCCCCAGGGGAATACAGCAGGCCCCCAGGGGTGTAAGCAGGCCCCCAGGGGTATATACAGCAGGCCCCCAGGATACAGCAGGCCCCCGGGGGTATATACAGCAGGCCCCCAGTGTATACAGAAGCCCCAGTGGCACTCGCCCCCCCCCCCCCATATTGAGAAGAGCCCCCAGACTTTGCAGAGCCCCCCAGTGTATACAGAAGCCCCAGTGGCACTCGCCCCCCCCATATTGAGAAGAGCCCCCACACTTTGCAGAACCCCTGAGTGTATACAGCAGCCCCCCAGTGTATACAGAAGCCCCAGTGGCACTCGCCCCCCCATATTGAGAGGAGCCCCCACACTTTTCAGAGCCCCCCAGTGTATACAGAAGCCCCCCCCAGTGGCACTCGCCCCCCCCCATATTGAGAAGACCCCCACACTTTGCAGAGCCCCCCCGCTGCATAATCTTACCATCCAGGGTCTTCTTCACCGGAGGTCCTGCAGTCCATCTTCGCGCGCGCTGTGTTCCCGGTCTCTTGTGACCCGGCGGTCGCAGTCGAATGACGTCATCGCGCCGGGTCACGTGAGACCGGAACACAGCGCGATGATGACAGGACCCGCGGTGAAGACCCTGGATGGTAAGATTATGCAGCGGGGGGGCTCTGCAAAGTGTGGGGGTCTTCTCAATATGGGGGGGGCGAGTGCCACTGGGGGGGCTTCTGTATACACTGGGGGCTCTGAAAAGTGTGGGGGCTCCTCTCAATATGGGGGGCGAGTGCCACTGGGGCTTCTGTATACACTGCGGGGCTCTGAAAAGTGTGGGGGCTCCTCTCAATATGGGGGGGGCGAGTGCCACTGGGGCTTCTGTATACACTGGGGGGCTGCTGTATACACTGGGAGCTGTATGCACGGCTCCCCCTGCCGCTGTGATGGGCGGGGGGAGCCGTGCATATCTAATGAGCGGCCCCACGTGACGGGCCGCTGTCAGCAGCCTCCCCCCCCCGCCTCCTCCAGCCTCCCCCAGCACCCGGACCCATAGGATTACCGTATTGACCCGTGTATAAGCCGAGGGGGTGACTTTTCAGCCCAATTTTTGGGCTGAAAAACTCGGCTTATACCCGAGTATATACGGTATTTGTGATCCTGTGGTGCAATGTCTGTATACTTTATTTCTTCCTCCCCTGCCCAGTAGAATGTAATATCATCAGACCCTGTTCCATCCACAGTCAAAAATAAAAATGAAACTGTACAGTGCAGGGGCACATATATAAGTTTCTCAGCACTGGAACATATTTTATAAACACATCCAATTGGGGAAATTAATAATTTTATAGGATCTATTGCTTAAAATGAAATTTAAATTAACCTTGTTCGTGGGAAAAACCCCTTTAAGTACTTACATCATGAAAAAGCTTTGAACATCATCTGTCGAGCATCAGTCGAAGAAGCTTGTCAAAGGCATAGAACTCCTGGAAAAGTCCCAACACTTCACTGGACATCCCACATTTACAGGTTTACTGCTTCTGCCTTTGTCATGTTTCTCCGAACTTATATAGTGACTTAAGGCTAGTTTACATGTAGCGACATCGTTAACGCTGTCGTTGCAACTTGTGACATTGCAGTGACCTCGTAGCGATGTCGCTACGTGTGACATACTGCAACAATCAGCTCGCTGATCGTTGGTATAATGGCCAGGGCCATTTTTTGATTGTTGGTCTCCCGCTGGACAGCCAGCATCGTCGTCTGTGACACTGGGAGACCAACGATCATCGACCTCCCAGCGCCGCACAGCACACACTGGGAGATGGTAACCAGGGTAAACAGTGGATAACTAAGCGCAGCGCTCTGCTTAGTTACCCGATGTTTACCCTGGATACCAGCGTTCTCACTGATCGCTGGTGAGTCTGCCTGTTTGACAGCTCACCAGCGATCAGATAGCGATGTCCCAGCGACTCCCATCGTTGGTGGGGTCGCTGGGACATCTTTATGTGTAAACTGGCCCTTACACAACATTGCACAAGTGTAAAGGTCCCATCACACACTGATATCAATAACAATATCGTTGCAACGTGACCAGTTTTGTGACGTTGCAGCGACGTTGAAACGATATTGTTGCGTGTGACATGTATCAACGACAAGTTCGTTGATCGTGGAAGAATGGCCAGGACCATTATTTTATCGTTGGTCTCCGACTGGGCGACCAGCATCGACGTGTGTGACAGCGGGAGACCAACGATGAAGACCTGCCAGCACCGCACAGCACACGCTGGGAGCTGGTAACCAAGGTGAATATCAGGTAACTAAGTGCAGCGCTCTGCTTAATTACCCGATGTTTACCCTGGTTACGAGCGTTCTCGCTGGTCGCTGATCTGGTGAGTCTGCCTGTGTGACCGCTCACCAGCGATCAGAT
Source organism: Allobates femoralis (assembly GCA_033576535.1). Taxonomy (NCBI): domain Eukaryota; kingdom Metazoa; phylum Chordata; class Amphibia; order Anura; family Aromobatidae; genus Allobates; species Allobates femoralis. The sequence continues at coordinate 60,697,606 of JARQOC010000003.1, forward strand.
AACAATGTTCCAGCGATCCTGATCGTTAGTGGGATCGCTGGGACATCGTAGTGTGTGACGGGCAGGGCCGGCCCTTGGCATGTGCGAGTCGTGCGGCCGCACAGGGCGCCACGCTCCAGGGGGCGCCGCAGGGAGACAGCTGTCATTGTTATTTGCTCCCCTGCTCCCGCTCCCAGGGCTTTGCTAGATCTGTGCGGCTGCTAGTAGACAGAGGACGGCATCCGCAGGGGCGCCCGGTGGTAGCGCGGGCTCCCTGCTGATGCCACTCTCTCTACTATAGTCCTGGCCGCTGCCGCCGCGTTATCCCCCCCCACCCTGCAGTGTGAGCCCACCTGTGGAGCTGCACAGGCCTGTGCTTACAGGACCTGTGATGATGTCAATGAAGGGGGAGAGTCAGGAATCACATGATCAGCATCTCCGACTATGCAGGGCAGCTTCCACCAAGCAAAAAGTGAAGAGGTAAAGGAATGAGTTTGTGAAAAGAGGTGAGTTTGTGTGGGATCAAGAGGGATGTATAGTGTGAATGTAGCAGAGCTGCGTGTGTATGAGGTGTAAGGAGTGGAGCCGAGTGTGTACAAGGTGTATGGAGCTGAGTGTGTATGAGGTGTACGGAGCGGAGCCGCGTGTGTATGAGGTGTACAGAGCGGAGCCGCGTGCGTACGAGGTGTACGGAGCAGAGCCGCGTGCGTACGAGGTATACGGAGCAGAGCCGCGTGCGTACGAGGTATACGGAGCAGAGCCGCGTGCGTACGAGGTGTACGGAGCAGAGCCACGTGTGTACGGAGCAGAGCCGCGTGTGTACGAGGTGTACGGAGCGGAGCCGCGTGTGTACGAGGTGTACGGAGCGGAGCCGCATGTGTACGAGGTGTACGGAGCGGAGCCGCGTGTGTACGAGGTGTACGGAGCTGAGCCGAGTGTGTACGAGGTGTACGGAGCTGAGCCGAGTGTGTACGAGGTGTACGGAGCTGAGCCGAGTGTGTACGAGGTGTACGGAGCTGAGCCGAGTGTGTACGAGGTGTACGGAGCTGAGCCGAGTGTGTACGAGGTGTACGGAGCTGAGCCGAGTGTGTACGAGGTGTACGGAGCTGAGCCGAGTGTGTACGAGGTGTACGGAGCTGAGCCGAGTGTGTACGAGGTGTACGGAGCTGAGCCGCGTGTGTACGAGGTGTACGGAGCTGAGCCGAGTGTGTACGAGGTGTACGGAGCTGAGCCGAGTGTGTACGAGGTGTACGGAGCTGAGCCGAGTGTGTACGAGGTGTACGGAGCTGAGCCGAGTGTTTTACGAGGTGTACGGAGCTGAGCCGAGTGTGTACGAGGTGTACGGAGCTGAGCCGAGTGTGTACGAGGTGTACGGAGCTGAGCCGAGTGTGTACGAGTGTACGGAGCTGAGCCGAGTGTGTACGAGGTGTACGGAGCTGAGCCGAGTGTGTACGAGGTGTACGGAGCTGAGCCGAGTGTGTACGAGGTGTACGGAGCTGAGCCGAGTGTGTACGAGGTGTACGAGCGAGCCGATGTGTAGAGGTGTACGAGGGAGTGTGTACGAGGTGTACGGAGCTGAGCCGAGTGTGTACGAGGTGTACGGAGCTGAGCCGAGTGTGTACGAGGTGTACGGAGCTGAGCCGAGTGTGTACGAGGTGTACGGAGCTGAGCCGAGTGTGTACGAGGTGTACGGAGCTGAGCCGAGTGTGTACGAGGTGTACGGAGCTGAGCCGAGTGTGTACGAGGTGTACGGAGCTGAGCCGAGTGTGTACGAGGTGTACGGAGCTGAGCCGAGTGTGTGTAACGAGAGTGGTCGGTGACGGAGCTGAGCCGAGTGTGTGTACGAGGTGTACGGAGCTGAGCCGAGTGTGTACGAGGTGTACGGAGCTGAGCCGAGTGTGTACGAGGTGTACGGAGCTGAGCCGAGTGTGTACGAGGTGTACGGAGCTGAGCCGAGTGTGTACGAGGTGTACGGAGCTGAGCCGAGTGTGTACGAGGTGTACGGAGCTGAGCCGAGTGTGTACGAGGTGTACGGAGCTGAGCCGAGTGTGTACGAGGTGTACGGAGCTGACTGGACCGAGTGTGTGAGCGATTACGAGGTGTACGGAGCTGAGCGAGTGTGTACGAGGTGTACGGAGCTGAGCCAGATGTGTGTACGAGGTGTACGGAGTGAGGCGCAGTTGTGTACGAGGTGTACGGAGCTGAGCCGAGTGTGTACGAGGTGTACGGAGCTGAGCCGAGTGTGTACGAGGTGTACGGAGCTGAGCCGAGTGTGTACGAGGTGTACGGAGCTGAGCCGATGTGTGGTAGAGGTCGTGTACATCGGAGCTGAGCCGAGTGTGTACAGGTTACGAGCTAGCGGTGTTACAGGTGTACGAGCTGAGCCGAGTGTGTACGAGGTGTACGGAGCTGAGCCGAGTGTGTACGAGGTGTACGGAGCTGAGCCGGAGTGTGTACGAGGTGTACGGAGCTGAGCCGAGTGTGCACGAGGTGTACGGAGCGTGAGCCGAGTGTGCACGAGGTGTACGGAGCGGAGCCGAGTGTGCACGAGGTGTACGGAGCGGAGCCGAGTGTGCACGAGGTGTACGGAGCAGAGCCGAGTGTGCACGAGGTGTACGGAGCGGAGCCGAGTGTGCAAGAGGTGTACGGAGCGGAGCCGAGTGTGTACGGAGCAGAGCTGAGTGTGTATGAGGTGTACTGAGCAGAGTAACGTGTGTACGGAGCTGAGCCACGTGTACGAGGTGTGCGGAGCCGTGTGTTTCCAGAGTGGAGCCGAGTTTGTACGAGGTGTACCAAGCAGAGCCATGTGTGTACGAGGTGTATGGAGCGGAGCCACGTGTGTACGAGGTGTACGGAGCGGAGCCGTGTGTGTACGAGGTGTATGGAGCGGAGCCGAATGTTTACAGAGGTGTATGGAGCGGAGCCGAATGTGTACGAGGTGTATGGAGTGGAGCCGAGTGTGTACGAGGTGTATGGAGCAGAGCCGCGTGTGTACGAAGTGTACGGAGCGGAGCATTATACTATATGGAGGAATGTGGGGGTGTATTGTACTATATGTCATGCTTTAAGTATGCAATATACTATACGGAGGACTGTGGCGTGCATTATACTAAATGGAGGACTTTGGGTGTGCATTCTAGATAGAGAACTGTGTGGGTGCATTATTCTATATGGAGAAATGTGGGGGTGCATTATTCTATATGGAGGTCTGTGGGTGTGCAATCTTGTATATAAAAGCCGGAAGGATTTGTGACCTCACATCCGTCACTTTGTCCCAACGTCCGGCAGAGCTATACCCGCTCAGGGTGAGCCAAGATGGCGGCCGTAAGCGGGAGCCGGAACTCATAGAGCCCGCTACGCTTATGGCAGCCCCTAACACATACACACCACACACACACCACACACACAACACATGCACACACAGTCGCCTATACTTACCACCTCTCCTCCGTCTTCTCCACCGCCGACATGTCGCCGCCCCTGGAGAACTGGATCCAATACGGCGTCCGGGAAGTCTCGCGAGTCTTGGTGGTGACTCCAAGACTGACCACTGACCACTCTGCCCACCGCTGACCACTCTGCCCTGCGCTGACCACTCTGCCCACACAGCGCCGCTGCGCTGACCACTCTGCCCACACAGCGCCGCTGCGCTGACCACCCTGCCCACACAGCGCCGCTGCGCTCACCACCCTGCCCACACAGCCCCGCTGCACTGACCACCCTGCCCACAAAGCGCCGCTGTGCTGACCACCCTGCCCATACAGCGCCGCTGCACTGACCACCCTGCCCACACAGCGCCGCTGCACTGACCACCCTGCCCACACAGCGCCGCTGCACTGACCACCCTGCCCACACAGCGCCGCTGCGCTGACCACTCTGCCCACCGCACTCGCTGCTAACCACTGAGCCACCGCGCAGTGCTAACCACTGAGCCACAGCCCAGTGCTAACCACTGAGCCACCGCGCAGTGCTAACCACTGAGCCACCGCGCAGTGCTAACCACTGAGCCACCGCACAGTGCTAACCACTGAGCCACCGCGCACTGCTAACCACTGAGCCACCGCGCACTGCTAACCACTAAGCTGCCTTACAGTGCTCCATCCACCCTCACCCCGCCGCTTTGTCCTCCATCATCCTCCTCCCACCGCTCTGTGCTCCGTCCTCCCCCTGCCTGTACCATTCCATCATCCTCCATCGCTTCCTCCTCCTTCCTTTGTCCGCCTCCTCTCCACCACTCCATCCTCCCCCTGCCTGGGCTGCTCCATCCTCCTCCACCCCACCGCTTCGTCCTCTGTCCTCCTCCTGCCGCTCTGTCCTCCCCCTGCCGCTCTGTCCTCCCCCTGCCGCTCTGTCCTCCCCCTGTCGCTCTGTCCTCCCCCTGCCTGTGCCGCTCCATCCTCCCCCACCGCTTCCTCCTCCTTCCTTTGTCCTCTTCACCTCCGCCACTCCATCCCCCGTCCTCCCCCTGCCCGTGCTGCTTCGTCCTCCCCCACCTCGCTGCTTCATCCTACACCCTCCTCCCTCCCGCCACTCTGTGCTTAGTCCTCCCCATGCCGCTTCGTCCTCCCCCTGCCTGTGCCACTCCATCCTCCCCCACCCCACCGCTTCCTCCTCCTTCCTTTTCATTCCTCACCTCCGCCACTCTATCCTCCGTCCTCCCCCTGCCTATGCTGCTCCGTTCTCTCCCACCCCGCCGCTTCATCCTGTCCTCCACCCCCCCCACCGCTCTGTGCTTCATCCTCCCCCTGCCGCTCCATCCTCCCCCTGCCTGTGCCGCTCCATCCTCCCCCACCGCAACGCTTCCTCCTCCTTCCTTTGTCCTCCTCCCCTCTGCCACTCCATCCTCTGTCCTCCCCCTGCCTGTGCTGCTCCATCTTCCCCCACCCCGCCGCTTCATCCTCCGTCCTCCTCCCCCTGCCGCTCTGTGCTCCATCCTCCCCCTGCCGTTCCTTCCTCCCCCTGCCTGTGCTGCTACATCCTCCCACACCCCGCCGCTACCCTCCTCTGTCCTCCATCCTCCTCCCCCTGCTGTTCTGTCCTCCCTCCTCCCCCCTGCCACGCCGTTCTTCACCGGCCGCTCCTTCTTCAAAGTTCCTCCCAATTCAGCCCTCACCACCTTCCCCATGCAATCTCTATTTCTATATTCTAAAATACCCGATGCGTTAGAATCGGGCCACCGAGAGTTCCCGGACGCAATATTGGATCCAGTCCTGGGTGTGGCGACATGTCGGCAGATCAGAGGACTCAGGAAGACGCAGGTGGCAGGGAAGAAGCGGGGACGGTGGTAAATATATCGGAGTGTGTGTCTGTGTGTGTGTGTCCGTCCCCCCCACCGCTGACCACCCTGCCCACGGCGCTGCGCTGACCACCCTGCCCACGGCACTGTGCTGACCACTCTGCCCACGGCGCTGTGCTGACCACTCTGCCCACGGCGCTGTGCTGACCACTCTGCCCACGGCGCTGCGCTGACCACTCTGCCCACGCACTCACTGCTAACCACTCAGCCACCGCGCAGTGCTAACCACTGAGCCACCACCCAGTGCTAACCACTGAGCCACCGCGCAGTGCTAACCACTGAGCCACCGCGCAGTGCTAACCACTGAGCCACCGCGCTGTGCTAACCACTGAGCCACCGCACAGTGCTAACCACTGAGCAACCGTATACTCTGCTACCCACTGAGCCACCTGTATACACACAATTCATTTCATCGCACTCCCCTAACTATTACCGTGTTTCCCCGAAAGTAAGGCCCCCCCGATTGTAAGGCCGCCTAGGGGTAAAGGGGGGGCCTGCTAATGTAAGGCCTCCCCCGATTATAAGGCCTTACAACCGGGGGGGCCAATGTAAGGCCCCTAGCGGAGGGGGGGGGGAGCGGGAGCGGGTCGCACGTCACGTGCGCCCGCTCATTACATATGCACTGCATCTCCCTGTCAATCAGCGACAGGGGGAGCAGTGCATTATACGGTATATATGGGCCCCCTATTGCTGGCACACTAACCCCCTGTTCTGAGGCCCCTACCGCTGCTGCTGCTGCTGCAGACCTCTTACCCTCCAGGGTCTTCTTGCAGCAGCCAGCGCGTCGGTCCTCTGTACTCGGCGGTCTCCCGGATCATGTGACCCGTCGCAGCGCATGACGTCATCGCGACTGCGACCGGCCGGTCACATGATCCGGGAGACCGCCGAGTACAGAGGACCGACGCGCTGGCTGCTGCAAGAAGACCCTGGAGGGTAAGATGTCTGCAGCAGCAGCGGTGAGGGCCTCAGAACAGGGGGGTAGTGTGCCAGCAGGAGGGGGCCCATATATACCGTATAATGTACTGCTCCCCCTGTCGCTGATTGACAGGGGGATGCAGTGCATATGTAATGAGCGGGCGCACGTGACGTGCGACCCGCTCCCGCAGTGTCCCAGCAGGAGGGGGCCTGTAGGCCACACTGCTGGGGCACCCAATGTAAGGCCCCCCCCGAAAGTAAGACCGGGGGCCACTTTTGGCCCCCAAAAAAATGTAAGACAGGGTCTTACTTTCGGGGAAACACGGTAGTAAATAAACTATATATGGATTCTAGACTACCCGATTCTTTAGAATCGGGCCGCCATCTAGTATACTATATGTAGGACTGTGGTGGTGCATTATTCTATATTGAGGACTATGGGGGTGCATTATATTATATGGAGGTCTATTGGGGTGCATAATATATGGAGGAATTTGGGGGTGCAATATACTATGTGGAATACTATGGGGGGGGGTTCTGTCAGGGATCAAATCTTGCTGGAGACTAGTCAGAAAGTCTGTTCCCTGAAGGCTTCTCCCTGCTGACTGCCTTGAGTGACCGGTCTCTCCGTATACACGCAAATGGGGTGAATTCACCAGGGACTAGCCTTTCTTGCTACTCTCCTATCTGTCTCGGTCCCCAGAAGCTTTTGGAGTATTTCTTATTTGAAATGCTGCATTATTTAAGAGTCAACACCTCTATATACAGCAGATAAAACAGGATCCACCATTCACAATAGGTGATGTCACAGCTCACCTCCTCCTGTACAATGACTGATAACACCTCTATATACAGCAGATAAAACAGGATCCACCATTCACAATAGATGATGTCACCGCTCACCTCCTCCTCCTGTACAATGACTGATAACACCTCTATATACAGTAGATAACACAGGATCCACCATTCACAATAGATGATATCACTGCTGACCTCCTCCTGTACAATGACTGATAACACCTCTATATACAGTAGATAACACAGGATCCACCATTCACAATAGATGATATCACAGCTCACCTCCTCCTGTACAATGACTGATAACTCCTCTATATACAGTAGATACCACAGGATCCACCATTCACAATAGGTGATATCACAGCTCACCTCCTCCTGTACAATGACTGATAACTCCTCTATATACAGTAGATACCACAGGATCCACCATTCACAATAGATATCACAGCTCACCTCCTCCTGTACAATGACTGATAACTCCTCTATATACAGTAGATACCACAGGATCCACCATTCACAATAGGTGATATCACTGCTGACCTCCTCCTGTACAATGACTGATAACACCTCTATATACAGTAGATAACACAGGATCCACCATTCACAATAGGTGATATCACAGCTCACCTCCTCCTCCTGTACAATGACTGATAACACCTCTATATACAGTAGATAACACAGGATCCACCATTCACAATAGGTGATATCACAGCTCACCTCCTCCTGTACAATGACTGATAACACCTCTATATACAGTAGATAACACAGGATCCACCATTCACAATAGGTGATATCACAGCTCACCTCCTCCTGTACAATGACTGATAACACCTCTATATACAGTAGATAACACAGGATCCACCATTCACAATAGATGATATCACAGCTCACCTCCTCCTCCTGTACAATGACTGATAACACCTCTGTATACAGTAGATAACACAGGATCCACCATTCACAATAGGTGATATCACTGCTGAGCTCCTCCTGTACAATGACTGATAACACCTCTATATACAGTAGATAACACAGGATCCACCATTCACAATAGATGATATCACAGCTCACCTCCTCCTGTACAATGACTGATAACTCCTCTATATACAGTAGATACCACAGGATCCACCATTCACAATAGGTGATATCACAGCTCACCTCCTCCTCCTGTACAATGACTGATAACACCTCTATATACAGTAGATAACACAGGATCCACCATTCACAATAGGTGATATCACAGCTCACCTCCTCCTGTACAATGACTGATAACACCTCTATATACAGTAGATAACACAGGATCCACCATTCACAATAGGTGATATCACAGCTCACCTCCTCCTGTACAATGACTGATAACACCTCTGTATACAGTAGATAACACAGGATCCACCATTCACAATAGGTGATATCACTGCTGACCTCCTCCTGTACAATGACTGATAACACCTCTATATACAGTAGATAACACAGGATCCACCATTCACAATAGGTGATATCACAGCTCACCTCCTCCTGTACAATGACTGATAACACCTCTATATACAGTAGATAACACAGGATCCACCATTCACAATAGGTGATATCACAGCTCACCTCCTCCTGTACAATGACTGATAACACCTCTGTATACAGTAGATAACACAGGATCCACCATTCACAATAGGTGATATCACTGCTGACCTCCTCCTGTACAATGACTGATAACACCTCTATATACAGTAGATAACACAGGATCCACCATTCACAATAGGTGATATCACAGCTCACCACCTCCTCCTCCTGTACAATGACTGATAACACCTCTATATACAGTAGATAACACAAGATCCACCATTCACAATAGGTAATGTCACAGCTCATCTCCTCCTCCTGTACAATGACTGATAACACCTCTATATACAGTAGATAACACAGGATCCACCATTCACAATAGATGATATCACAGCTCACCTCCTCCTGTACAATGACTGATAACTCCTCTATATACAGTAGATAACACAGGATCCACCATTCACAATAGGTGATATCACAGCTCACCTCCTCCTGTACAATGACTGATAACACCTCTATATACAGTAGATAACACAGGATCCACCATTCACAATAGGTGATATCACAGCTCACCTCTTCCTCCTGTACAATGACTGAGAACACCTCTATATACAGTAGATAACACAGGATCCACCATTCACAATAGGTGATATCACAGCTCACCTCCTCCTCCTGTAAGATGACAGGTAACACCTCTATATATGGGAGGGTTGGTAATGACAGGTGGGAGAGAATATAGGTCTTGGGTCCCTGATTTTTTCTGACCCTAGCATAGCAACGCCCCTCCCTGCTCTCCTTGAAGACCATGAATAGATCATGTACAAACATGTATGCTCATGTGTTCTGAGTAAGTAATGGCGTGGGGGCGCCATAAGGCAAATTCGCACAGGGCACCATTCAACATAAGGCCGGCCCTGGTGACGGGGCCTTTAGTAAATGTGTTGTAGGTCTAGTTCACCAGCCTCCAGTGGTCAGTCTTTGGGATTAGATGAATCAGAGATAAAAGGCAAACATCAGATAATGGGGCAATAAACCCACACAATTCAAGGCTCTAAAGACTCACATAAGTCAACAGCAGAAAATTGGGTTAAATAAATTACAAGGTTTTGCCACAATTAACACATTGTCTGTCTGTATCACTATGACCAACAATGCTGGTTTGTCATTGTTTGCTATAATGGAAGGACTTGAAGTATCCATTTTTTTATTTGCACTACACATGTACAGGCAGAGAAATGCAATGTGAACCCATCCTTAATACTGGGAATAACACAGGCAGCAATGCAAGTTTATACTGCCTTCAATTTTGGCCATAGTGTCAACTTGCACCATGTAGAAAATGTCCCCACCCCCTATAAATTATTCTGCCGAAATAAGCAGGATAATTTTAATGTTAGCCAAACCCACGAATATCAACAGACTCGGATGACAGTCCATTCAGTATGGAGGCCTCCAGATAAGGATTCGGCATGTCCAATATTGGATTGTTTTATAATCTCTTTATTCTCAAGATAAACTTCTGACAGAGGTGTCCGGCAGTGACTCTCTCACAGAGAGCACATGGGCTCTCGGCATAGCAAGTGCTCCCATGTCTGGTAAATAAATGAGAGACACCTTGGTTGACCTTCAGATGCTTTCTTGAGTATGGGTACCCATAGGTAGATGTAATAAGAATAAGAACTGGAGACCCCCATCTATAGGTCAGTAAAAAATTCAGATCAAACTTGGATAAACTCCGAGTGCAGTCCAATTTTCACGGACTGACAACATGGAGAAGATGGAGAATTTTTTTTTAGTCTTCTCCACATCTGAGAAAAACAGATCCAACTCTGATCACAGCTGTACATTTGCAGTGCACTCTTGGGGGTCTGGGCAATTACCCAGATTGCACCACCCCAACACCTACCATAGATATAATTCAGACAGATTTTAGAAAGTAGATGACTTACACCTGTAAGTAGCTGGGATGCTTCCTTATGAATAGTCATAAGTGAGAGTGCTGATACATAGGATGCTCTCCAAGCAATGGTCATATCATAAGTAAATCAGATACTCTTATATTGATATATTTTGCAGTGGTATGTCTGTAAAGGTGCTCATCCCCTCAATAATAATGATAGTTTTGTTGTAGATATCCGTTCAGCCAGTCATGAAAACTATAGATAAGCAGTATGCAAATTAGGCTGAAAGTGCACTGGGGCATGTCAACACACTTAGACTGTTAAGCATGGACACACCCCAGTGCACATCCAGCCCGATTTACATATTGATTCTACCCTAAGGTTCTCGCACTTAAATTCACAGTTCTGAATAGTCATATCAGAGGGATTGTTCCTACATCGGTTTGTCTATGTACGGTTTTGCATAAAAGACAGAGTAGATTGGTTGTAATATGTAATGTAGTAATAATAAATCCACGTTTTGTTTTGCAGGGAGATCTGGATGACCGGTCATTAAAACAGTACAGGGCATCCAGCCCAAGCTCCACCGGTTCAATTGGCTATGGACGATACACCCCAACATCTCACTCACCCCAGCACTACAGCCGGACAGGTAAATAGTCATTTGTGCCATTCTGTCTCCATTAGTATCTCGTCTACACAGTAAAAGTGCCAATACTGGAGAAAATGCCCGCAGGAATGTAGAAAACCTTACAGGATAATTCTACAAACTTGTATAAATGTATAGTCTACACTCCATGTAGGAAGCCAGATTAGAAAGTAAACAATGCAGCAACAACTCATATATTATGGGTATTCAGAGGATGGGGTATAGTGCAAAATATTTCCTCCACCTTGTCCTGGATTATATCTGGACAGCCTAACCATCCTTGGAGGTAAGGGTGGAGTCTTTTCATTCTATATTTTCAAGGTGGGAAAGACGTGTCCTGGCTCTTAAGCCCATATAATGAATGTAGAAGTGAGGGAGGAGTCAGGGGCAGGTCAGCCCCACCCATGGGGAGCACAGTGATCTTGTGAAATATACACTGCTCAAAAAAATGAAGGGAACACTCAAATAACACATCCTAGATCTGAATGAATTAAATATTCTCATTGAATACTTAGTTCTGTACAAAGTAAGTTGAAAGTGCTGACAACAAAATCACACAAAAATCATCAATGGAAATTAAATTTATTAACCAATGGAGACCTGGATTTGGAGTCACACACAAAATTAAAGTGGAATGTAATGTCTTTAAAACAAGTCAGAATGAGGCTCAGTAGTGTGTGTGGCCTCCACATGCCTGTATGACCTCCCAACAACGCCTGGGCATGCTCCTGATGAGGTTGTGAATAATCTCTTGAGGGATCTCCTCCCATACCTGGACTAAAGCATCCGCCAACTCCTGGACAGTCTGTGGTGCAACGTGTCGTTGGTGGATGGAGTGCGACATGATGTCCCAGATGTGCTCAATCGGATTCAGGTCTGGTGAACAGGCAGGCCAGTCCATAGCTTCAATGCCTTCATCTTGCAGGAACTGCTGACACACTCCAGCCACTTGAGGTCTGGCATTGTCCTGCATTAGGAGGAACCCAAGGCCAACAGCACCAGCAAATAGTCTCACAAGGGGTCAGAGGATCTCATCTCGGTAACTAATGGCAGTCAGTTTACCTCTTGCGAACACATGGAGGGCTGTGCTGCCCTCCAAAGAAATGCCACCCTGCACCATTACTGAACCACTGCCAAACCAGTCATGCTGAACGATGTTGCAGGCAGCAGATCGCTCTCCACGGCGTCTCCAGACTCTGTCACGTCTGTCACATGTGCTCAGTGTCAACCTGCTCTCATCTGTGAAGAGTACAGGGCGCCAGTGGCGAATTTGCCAATCCTGGTGTTCTGTGGAAAATGCCAAGCGTCCTGCATGGTGTTGGGCTGTGAGCACAACCCACATCTGTGGACGTCGGGCCATCATATCATCCTCATGGAGTCTGTTTCTAACAGTTTGTGCAGACACATGCACATTTGTGGCCTGCTGGAGGTCATTTTGCAGGGCTCTGGCAGTGCTCCTCCTGTTCCTCCTTGCACAAAGACGGAGATAGCGGTCCTGCTGCTGGGTTGTTGCCCTCCTTCGGCCCCCTCCATGTCTCCTGGTGTACTGGCCTCTCTCCTGGTAGCGCCTCTGGACACTATGCGGACAGACACAGCTAACCTTCTTGCCACATCTCGTATTGATGTGCCATCCTGGATGACCTGCTCTACCTGAGCCACTTGTGTGGGTTGTAGAGTCCATCTCATGCTACCATGAGTGTGAAAGCACAACCAACATTTAAAGTGACCAAAACATCAGCCAGAAAGCATTGGTACTGAGATGTGGTCTGTGGTCCCCACCTGCAGAACCACTCCTTTATTGAGTGTGTCTTGATAATTGCCAATAATTTCCATCTATTGTCTATTCCATTTCCACACCATCATGTGAAATTGATTGTCAATCAGTGTTGCTTCCTAAATGGACAGTTTGATTTCACAGAACTTTGATTTACTTGGAGTTATATTCTGTTGTTGAAGTGTTCCCTCTATTTTTTTGAGCAGTATATATTGAATTGTGAAATCCAATTGAACCCTTCAGAGTACAGATTCCATGACAAATTGGGTATATACAGAACTTCCTTGAATGTTAATAAACTTTACCAAATAAGCATTGTTGTTCACACCATGCACTGTCGCCAACTCAACACAGGGGCTCACTAACTAGAATTCCCAGTGCTGTTTGCAATTTTATCCTTATTGTAAAGTCTTCTTTATCATATTATATATTTATAGCTCTTGGGTAAAGTCCTCTACAATAGGTTGAAGACTGGTGAATGCTAGTGGTACTTTGTACTTGTGTCAGTACCGCACACAACCTGTGGTCAGGTGTGGTGCTGTTTTAAGGAGAAATCAGTCCTGTTTTTCTACTACAGGTCAATCCTTTGTGATTTCTATGTAAATGGTATGTCCATCATCCAGGTAGCCATTTTTCATTATTGCAAAAATCAGATTTCTTCTTCTCATCTCACTTCATTTAGTATAATGTGGTCCAAAGAATCATGAACAACCTGTTACAACTTGTTTTTGAACAGTAGCAAGGAAATCATCTAGAAATGGCCTTGGTTGACAGGTTAAATACATAACTAGAATGCCGGGTGTGACTAAACCCTATCAGTAGGGTTACTATATGGGGACACTAGTTATGTAACAGTATGTCTTAGACAAGCGGTAACCAAAAACCCCATTGCTACTTGTATACTAGATGTTTTCATGCAATATTTGACTGTAAAAAAAAACTTCCATGCAGGTTGCTTGCAAAGTTGTGTGCAGCTTACTTCCAAATGTATTATGCAAGGGTTGCACCACTGTCGCGGCGTGTATCCCCGCCCTATTGTCAATCACCATGCTCTGATGCCAGGAATATCATGTTTCACCACACAAGTTGCCGAATACACAATCTAAAGTGTGAATGATTGGAGTACCATTTCTGGGGTCTAGAGAAGGAAATGGCACAGCAGCTCCTTTATAAAGATGCATTTACAGCAGACAACTTTGCAATTTTAGGTGACTGCCGATTGGTTGAAGGGCTGTCCACTACTAGACAATCCCTTCTGATTCCACACGTCACCCCCAGGTAACATAAAAGAGCACGTACTCACCTCCCGTGCTGGTGCCATTCCAGCGGTGTCAGTAATCGCGGATCCATGGCTCATGTGACATTATAACGTCATGCGATCCCAGTGTCCAATCACTGTAGACTCCTCTCACCACGTCTTCAGGCCAAATGAATAATCAGCAGGAAGTGAGTTGCAACCTCATTAAGTCATTTGGTTCACAGGTGGGGAGACAGAAGCAAGTGATGAGTGGACGTGGGGCTCATGTCATAATGTCACGTGATCCCAGAACCGCTGAAACGGCGCCGGCACGGGAGGTGTGTTCAGGCTCTTTTATTTTATCTGGGGTAGACATGTGGAATCAGAAGGGGGTTATCCTGGTAGTGGGCAATCCCTTTAATATTACCCAATTGACGGTATACTGTTCTTTCAGGGCGCATAAGCTGCTATGGTTCTTCCTACAGCTAATCCTGAAAAAACACACGGGAATATATGCTGTCGAGAACCATGATCTTTTGTGCATCCTAATAGATCATCTCACCCGACAAACAAGAGTTTTGTTCATTCATTGGCGGCCGTCACACGCAACGATATATGGTTAGATATCGCTTGCACGTGCACGTGCGTGTGACGGCACGACACGACCAACGAGAAATCAGATCCGGACCTCATATCAGACGATGTCGGCTCACTGGATAAGCACAATTGATGTGTGTAAACGAACGATATCGTTCGAAAACTGTGAAGTGAGCGATGTTGAAATCCAGCACGTAGGCGTGTCGGGTATTCATCTGGGGTCTCACCTCCTCAGTTGTGATTTGTTAACCCTCATGCGTTCCTATTGGCTGGCGCCACATCAGCTATTATTGGTGGAAGCTCCTGCGTTACGATTGGTTCTTTCTTCACAGGGCGCCATTTTGTATGAGCTGTCACTTCAGCACTACTACACATAGGCGCCGTTTGTCTGATCATGCATTGTTGCTTTGAATTTACGGGCCCACACAAGGGCACCAAGCTCAAATTAGTCAAGTATTGGTATGGGCCCAATATAGTCTGCACACTCTCATACCCCAAAACGATCTTGCATTACGCAGCACACAACGTGGCGTTACGCCACGCCCCGGGTTCTTGTATCGTAGGTGCCGCAGAAGTGTTCCGATTGTGCACGGCGCACAAGGGGGATGGCGCTTTCTAACTTTCGGTAGTGGCATGTAAGGTTTTTTGTATAGCACACCGTGGTTACACATATGGATTGAGATGCACATCACAGGACATCCGGAAAATGAGTCCGCCATGTTTGCAAGGACGTCTGACCAATGAGGACGCAGTACTGGCCACCAATGATGGAGTGAGGGGCGCGGATTGTAAAACATGTAGCACGCCTATGTGCTCCAATTGACCTACAAATACGCCCACATTTACCCCTAAATCGTTTACGAGGCTTCTGTCTGACTGTTTGCTAACGATGTGCACAGATGATAAGTTGATCGCTCATACGACCGCTGGATCGCTGCATCGGGGAGTCGACTGAGCGATGTCTATGCGTGTAACGTAACGACGATCGATTACACACATCGTACGGACGATGCGCAAAACGGACATCGTTTCGAGCATCGTTATCTATATCGTGGCGTGTGACGGCCGCCATTGGGTGATCGGCAGTCTGTTCACACTGCCTGATTATTATAAGAGAAGTGTTCCTAAGGGTACTCATTCCTGATAATTGTGCGGTGTAAATAGTAGATATGACTGATGGAACACAACGTCTTAAAGGGAATCTGTCAGCATGTTTTTGCTATGTAATCTGACAGGTGCATGATGTAGGAACAAGAGACCCTGAATCTAACGATGTATCACTTAAAATGCTTTCACATGAGTGATTTTTGACCTTTACGGCAGATCCGTCAAATCACCTGCGGCAAGCCTGTGCTCAGCCCAATTCATTCCTTTTGGGACTTGCGGTCATGTGCGGCAGTTTTGGCAAATCTGGCACTTGCGGCAACGGAATAAAATGCTATTAGCAGTGTTTTTTTGACTTGCAGAAAGGGCCAGATCCAGCAAAACCGCAGGTGCTATACATGAACACAAGTCCCATAGGGAATGAATTGGACTGAACACTGGCTTTTTGCAAGTGAGCATCAGATCTGCCGCAAAGGTCAAAAATCGCTGATGTGAAAGAAGCCTTAATTTACTGGGTGCAGTAGTTTTGATAAAAATTTTCTCTGCTGAAGACCTAGCAGAGCACATGATGCTGAGCCCTGTATGACCCGCCCACACCACCGATTGACAGCTATCTGTGTACACTGTATAATGACAGAAAGCTGCTAATCAGCGCTGGGAGTGTGGTTAGAACAGGAGGCACGAGACACCTAGTCCTGCCTGTAAAATCCCTGATTGCATTCAAACAGCAAAACGGCCTAGACACATCGCTGGAATCAGAATATCTGCCCCTACATAACGGTGCTTTCAGATTACATGGCAAAATCCTGCTGACAGATTCCCTTTAAGTGAAACATAGTGTAGCTACCAGGAACAGACAAACTGAACTAGACCAATGGGTATGTCCTCACAATCCGGAGGCGCCGCTGCTTGAACGTAGTGCCTCCGGATCTGCAGGAACCCGGGGGGTGAATGCAGGGAGACCACAGCCGCCCTGTACTCACCATCTGCGGTGGGTGCAGGGTGGCTTCTCCCTGCGTGCAGCCGATGGGGACCGCTTCTGACTCTGCAGCATGAAATCAACATGCTGAGGAGATGTGGAAGTCCGGAAATGAGGAGATGTGGAAGTCCGGAAACCTGCACCGCAGCTGAAAAGACGCTGCGATTGGGAGAAGCATAGTGAGTGTGGGATTTTTACAAATCCCATCCACTATGGTGCTACTGTACAACACAGCATTGTGGACGCAGCGACAATACACTGTGTCCAAATCGCTGCATTCCCTGATCATAAGTATGCAGCCTACGAGTGTCGTGGGTAATTTCATCTTACGTTATGGTTCAAAATGGTTTCACCCTAGATCATTTCAGGACATGGTGGCCTCATGATTGCACTTGGTTGCCACAGTACAATTTTTGATGACCTATAATAGTATGGTATAACGTATATGGATGTTGTAGGATGCTTTATGCAGGGGGTTGGACCAGATGACCCAAGAGGTCCCTTCCAACCCTACTTTCTATGATTCTATGAAATGCCTCCACGAAGTAAAAAACAGTATCTGGGTTCTGAATGGCGACTTTGAGTTTCTCCTGACGTACAGTAACTTGGTCTTTGAAGAAGCAAAACATAAATCAATTCCCTTTGAGAGAATTAGATGTTAAGAATCGGATACCTGTGCATGATCTCATACAACGAGGAAACTGCAAAACATTTGCTTCTCTTATTTTCAATGCTTTGCAATGTATCTTTGCTGTCGATTCTGCATGAGTTCCACCACGGAACTAAACCATTCTATTAATTTCCTTTTTTGTTGCCTTATCAGCTGGTACTGAGCCTTTCGGTACCAGTAGCTGCATCTCCCTGTCCCAACATACAAGCCCTACATCTACATTCAGGCATCATTACATCCCCTTCTTCAAAGGTAAGGACAGGAATGCCACGGTGATATGATTCCTGTAGATAATGGACATTGTTTGGGGCGGCCGGTTTGTTTTGTGGATGCATGAGAAGAGAGTTTTGTTTTATTGTCTCCATATTTTTTTTTGATTCTTTTAAATATCTAATATGTTAATTACATCCATAAAATATCACCTGTTTCATGTGCACCCACATTTCATGTGTCAAGAAAATCTGTGTCATTGTCACTGATGACTAATACCCTTTAAAGATTTCTTTGTATATGGCGACTAAGTGTTCCCAAAAAAATAAAAGGGTTTTATGATAATGAAATAGAACTTGGCTGCCTTCTTTCAGCATCTGCAAAACTCTTTTCCATGCGTCACATCTTGTATTGCAGCTCAGTCTATTCAAGGGAAGTAAGCCGACATGCAATAC
Organism: Allobates femoralis; assembly: GCA_033576535.1. Lineage (NCBI taxonomy): Eukaryota > Metazoa > Chordata > Amphibia > Anura > Aromobatidae > Allobates > Allobates femoralis. The sequence goes on from JARQOC010000003.1 coordinate 60,715,721, forward strand.
CAGATACGGCCATAGACAAGAGTGGCGCTGTTTCTGAATGAATGTTTTTCAACTCTGTAGTGCATAAAGTAGACCAACGTCTATGTTCTAATGTTATGATTCTTTGAAAAATGATTGCATTTCATGGTAGGGGGGTGGAAAAAATAGTGAAAGCCTACTCCTTTTGTTTCTGGTTCACAATTACATTCTTCGGGGGACTGTCACCAGCTATCTATCTCTTGTAACACCCTTGAGACAGGATAGACCTTTGAAGAATGAGGGCACACTCATGGTGAGAGTGAATTTGACCAAATTAGACCATGGAGGCCACAGTTACTACTTCCCCCTTATTGCTTAGAATATGTGTGATAGTAGAAAATGTAGAATAATAAAAAAACGCTGAATTCCCGCTGGATTTTTTGTGGGCTTTTGCTCATTGAACACCCAGCGATAGGGCTGCATGAATCATTGTACAGGTCTGGTTACAAGTTATCTGTCACGATGACTATAGGATCATGCGGAACCAGGGCGCTGATCTGTCCCTCAAGCTAGGGGGCCTATGCTATTCCTTACCTCAGGGGTACCCTTAATGGTGGGGAGGCTGAGTCTCTAACCTGACCGTGCTTCCTGACCAGTCCTGATCTGATTCCCACTTCCACTGGGACAGGGAGTAATGAAACCCTAGATAAAGACAGATAAGGGAAAACCAAAACTCTGTCACTAAGCACGCACACACAAAGGTTAAGACAGTAAGAGTTGCAAAGGAAAAACAAGAGTAGGTAGGAAGCAACAAAACAACTGTGGAGAACTTCTACGACTGCACTAAGCAAATAGCACAATTTTCACCAGAGAGTCTGGGACACCACATCTAACAGACCAACATAGGATATACTATAACTGGCAGGGTTAGAAGGATTGCACCAGCATAAATAGGAGGGATCCCGCTGTGATAGGTCTCCCCACACATGTGATAAAAGAAGCAAGCAGATCTTTGCTCTTGCTAGCCTGCCTATGAATTAGCTCACAGCAGTCAATGCCCAAGTCAGCCTGTGCTGATCCCAGACACCAGGGAAACCCTCAGGTGGGATATCAGAATCTGCAATCTGAACAGAGTCCAACGCCACCATGACAGTCGGCGAAGTTGTTCAAAACTCTGTGTGACATTATCACCTCTCCACATGATGGTGATAAATTGCTGATCAATGGATGTCCCACCATTGGGACCCACACCAATCGGCAAATGGGGAACTTTTATTCCCATCAAAGGGAAATTTCATCACCGTTATGCGATGAGTCTGCAGGTTGGACGCCGTTGCCGAACCATTTGTTCCTTATGGAGCTGCCAGGAAAAGCCAAGTGCACCGTTTGGCAGCCTCATAGGTAATGAATCGAGGTTAGGTTGTACGTGTGCACTGCCGCTTTCATTCTCATGGGAATAAAAGTTGCCGATCCTGCCATTCGTGCTGCTGACACCCACCATCATAATTTACCTATTGATATGACACTTGTTTACATGAACGATAGAGGAATTGGGTCTGCACCCGCGTAATTAAAATCCATGGTGTAGCTATTAAAATGATAAGAAGAAATAAAAGTTCAGTGAAAATCATGGAAGTGAAGGCAAACAGTTACGCATTTTGATACTGTCCTTAGTCATAGTTAGTCATACACCTACATAGAGACGAGTTGTCTGAAAGTGCATCAGATTTGCCTGCACTTCCATGGATTTCACTGAACTTTTATTATTCTTTATGGAATCCCTTGATACTACAATAATCTGAGATTTAATACCGTAGTGGTCTGATCATTCTCCCATCTGTTTTGTGATGTTTGTGACACCACCAGAAGACCTGTCACCAGCATGATGTTGAGGCATTTCTTGTGAACTGATGCACACCTTTTCATGTTCAAATTGACAATTAGTTACGATAACCGTAGAAGGACAGAGCGGGTAGGGTAGAATTAGATTCCTCACTCTATGTTTATCAGTAATTAAACCACTGAGAGATACACAGTACCTGCAATTAAATATATCCTTGTTAAGAACAACTGCTCTAAACACACATAGCGGCTAGTAGGAAAAAAGAAGAAAGATATGCAGTGTACATCCATAGAAAATTTTACAACCCCATAAGATAATATATATGATTGGTAATACACTGATCTTACTGGTTGCCAGACCAAGTACAATAACCACTGTTCAAATCAGTGCTTCATGGGGCAAAAAAAACCTTCTCTGTTGACTTAAGTGCAGTGCAAAATCTCAGTAATATACACTACCATTCAAAGTTTGGGGTCACCCAAGACTATTTTTGTTTTTCCATGACAAACTCATACTTTTATTTATCAAATGAGTTGCAAAATGAATAGAAAATCATAGTCCAGACATTGACAAGGTTAGAAATAATTATTTTTATTTGAAATAATAATTTCTCCTTCAAATTTGCTTTCGTCATAGAATGCTCCCTTTACAGCAATTACAGCATTGCAGACCTTTGGCAGGTACTATGTAATGAAGCTGTGGAGGTAACTGATTTCACAATCTAGAGACTCTAATGTACTTGTCTTGTTGCTCAGTTGTGCAGCTGGGCCTCCCATTCTCTTTCTATTCTGGTTAGAGTCTGTTTGTCCTCTCCTCTGAAGGAGTAGTGCACACCATTGTAGGAAATCTTCAGTTTTTGGTAATATCTTGCATGGAATAGCCTTCATTTCTGAGAACAAGAATAGACAGTCGAGTTTCATATGAAAGTTCTCTTTTTCTGGCCATTTTGAGAGTTTCATAGAACAAACAAATGTAATGCTGCAGATTCTCAGCTACTGTAGCTCAAAGGAAGGTCAATTTTATAGCTTCTCTAATCAAACAAACCGTTTTCAGCTGTGCTAACATACTTGTGCAAGGGTTGTCTAGGGTTTTCTAAACATCCATTAGCCTTCTTATACAGTTAGCAAACACAATGTACCATTAAAACACTGGAGTGGTGGTTGTTGGAAATGGGCCACTGTACAACTATGTAGATATTGCATTAAAAACCAGACGTTTGCAGCTAGAATAGTCATTTACCACATTAACAATGTATAGAGTGTATTTCTGATTTATTTAATGTTAGCTTCATTGAAAAAATTAGCTTTTTTTTTCAAAAATAAGGAGATTTCTAAATGACCCAAAACTTTTGAACGGTTGTGTATCATGTGCAAATATGTAACCCACACAGAGGTAACAAGTACAGAGTCTTATAAGGCTAACAGTGACAACAGTGATCACAAAGTCAAAGGGACACGGTCAGGTCATTTTTCAGTATGATACTAATATTACCCTTGAATAGGGCCTGGGCAGAGCTTTTAAAAACAAGTAACGTCATTATTGTACCCTTTGTAGTTTCCTTATTATAAGCATTTTCAGACCCTGCAGGGAGCTCCTGCATTAGTCTATTTTATTCACAGACCATTAGTCCAGATGTGTTAAACTGTTCATTTATTATGCACCTCCTTCCTCCCTCATTCCTTTGCTCTGTATCAGGTTTCACTTTCAGGAGGTCTGTTCTGTTGAGGAGACGGAGGGAGAGCGCTTTTGCAGGTCAGCCTTACCTGATGTAGATAAGGTGTCTTCCCCATTTGTTTGTCTAAGCAGATATCCTGCTGTGCTGCGAGAGATTCTGTGTTTTATTTGACCTCTTGCTTTGCTCCAAAAACAGAGAGCAGAGAGGAGGATATGTGGTACTCCCCGCAAATGCAGGCGTCACAGAGGAGTATTGCACCCGTAAAAGAGGTGTAAATGCTCCAGTTGCAGGTGGGCCCTAGGATGGTGGTGGGGACCCATGCATAGCACTCCCACATTAGTTTAGGGTGGGAGGTTACCCGGGAGGGAATAAATTCACCTCTAGGGGGAACAAGGAGGTCTTTGCTCCGAGGCTATTGGCCTTAGGTCTCTCGGCTGAGGGCCCAGGAGGAGATGGAGGAAGAGGAAAGATTCTAGGAAGAATAGCTAACCCGAACGAGGCGGAAGGACACACCGGGTCGGTTACAAGCCACACCAGAGGAAAGAAGAAGGGACCTTGAGGAGGTCCTGAAAGGGGGCGCCCGACGGGGGAGTCCGGGCCCTAGCAAGAAAGGGAGATCCTCAGTGTGGAGCGCCCATACTCCAGGGGATACTCCAGTCCACCAGGGGAATGCCAGGCCCTGGGATCCGGCCAAAGTCCAGCTTTGCAGTCGGCAACCGGCTGCTGTGGCTTGTTCATCAGCCGCAGCACCCTGCCATCGGAGAGGTCTGCCTGCTTCCTCACCAACGAGGGAGGGGACTCCCGATACTACCTACACAGAGCTACTGGGTATAGATCAATCCAAAGCGGGGAAGAAAGGACACGGGTTAGTTAACGAAGGTACACCAAGGGTTCCACCATACCACCTGGGATCGACTTGCAGCCACCCGTTAAGCTACCTGTCTTTGTAACATCTAACGTGCTGAACTGTAACTGATGCTGCTACAAGGTTCCAGTAAAGTACCCGGGAAAAGTGACTTTGCCCCTGCCTGTGTTTCTTCTGCATCAACCTGTTCCCTTTGCAGGAACGCTGCCCCGTAGGTCCAACCCTACCTGTAGAGGACTTTGGCAACTAGCCGCATTACCATTTACCTCCGGCGGACTGTGGCGGCGCTGGTGACCCATCACCAGAAACTACAGGTGGCGTCACGTGAACTATACATATAGAATCCCCTGTAAATATAAGCCCTTTTTGAATGTCACCCAGGACACGGGATCAGGCGCGGCCACCACTCCCGTGACACAGCAACGCTACCCCTGAAGCCTGATACCCGAGTACCCCAAAGCCTGGGGCTCGACAGATATAGCCCCTTTACTGATCTCCTGTGCTGTGATGTGAATATGTGACATGAATATTCATCCTATGGGGAGTGGACAGCAGAGAACTAAGTGCATCATTCACTGTAATTAACAGATGGAATTAATTTCTTTATTTGAAGTTTACAGAGGATAGGAGGGAAATATGAATAAAAGAAATACATCAATAGAGAGAGCTTAGAGAAAGAAATTAGAAAATTATAGCAATTATATATGGATTTTTGACCTGACAGATTCCCTTTACGGTGTACCAAAATAAAACAAGCAAAAGGTGTTTAGGTAAACATCCATGCTGTGACTTGCATACCGACACATAGAACAGCCGTTCCCCCATGAAGTACTGATTTGACAGTGATATTGTACTTTTTCTCACAACCTGCAAGATGAGTGTATTACCAATCATATGTATTATCTTATGGTGTTGTAAAATTTTCTATGGATGTACACTGCATATATTTCTTCTTTTTTTTTCTACTACCGTGTTTCCCCGAAAGTAGGGCGCCCCCGAAAGTAAGGCATAATGCCGGTTTTAGGGGGGTCTGGTAATGTAAGGCATACCCCGAAAGTAAGACACTGTCTTACTTTCGGGGAAACACGGTATATACAACAGCAGCCCCAATTGTGTATACAGCTGCAGCCACCCCCCATGAGTATACAGGGCCCCCCCTTCCCTTGCTGCCGCCGCCGCCAACCTGTAAAGTAAAATATCATTCTGCTTATCCCCGCCGGTGTCCCGCTGCTGTCCCACCGCCATCACGCTCTTCCGTCTTCATCCGGCTTTATCCGACTTCCTTCTCCGGCGCACAGACTGACGTCATTGTCTGTGCGCCGGAGATGGAAGACAGATGAAGACAAAGGAGCGTGATAGCGGCGGGACAGCAGCGGGACACTGGCAGGGATAAGTAGAATGATATTTACTTTACAGGTTGGCGGCAGCAAGGGGGGGGCGCCTGTATACTCATGGGGGGGGGCTGCAGCTGTATACACCACTGGGGGCTGCAGCTGTATACACCACTGGGGGCTGCAGCTGTATACACCACTGGGGGCTGCTGCTGTATACACCACTGGGGGCTGCTGCTGTATACAACACTGGGCGCTGCAGCTGTATACATCACTGGGCGCTGCAGCTGTATACACCACTGGGGCTGCTGTAACACTGCTGGGGTCTGTATATACCACTGGGGAGGTTGCTGTATACCACACTGCTGGGGGCTGTATTTTATGGTTAAAACAAAAATCGACATTTATTTTCCCAATACAAGACATACCCCGAAAGTAAGACATAGTGGGACTTTTTGGGGTAAAAAAAAATGTAAGACAGTGTCTTACTTTCGGGGAAACACGGTATGTGTTTTTAGAGTATTCTCTAATAAAGATATGGTTTAATTGCATTGTACTCTGTAACCTCATGTTGTTTAATTGAATTGTAGAGTATGTCTTGCTCGGTGTCACGCCCATAGGACCATTGTGTCCGTGTGGGAATGACATACTTGATAATGTCACACCGGGTTTTGTTATTAACATGTTTGTCATAAACCTGTATAAGCAATGAAAGTAAACAGGGAGGCTTGAAGGAAAATGGTTCACATGGTATCAAATAATCGGACATGACTGAATGGATAAAATTTGAATTGGACATTCCTGACTTCTGTAGATGCTGGGGTTGAGTCTATGATGCAGCAACCCAGTACAAAGCCTTTAAAAAGAGCAGCTTTCTGGCAGAAGACTCATCTTAACAGTTCAGGTGTTTTCTCTTTTTCTTGGAGCTTTTTGCCCATTTTAGGAGAGTTGGCATGTATGCCACGGGGAAAAAAAGTCTAGCTGCTGTCTTGTAATATACAAAAGGGAACGTCAGCTAATTTATATAAGTTTCTCAATGGACCCGGTGATGGAAATGTAAAAACAAGATGTATAAACAAATCCTCAGGTACTGCTTGGTACTACCACCAGCATACCCCACCGGTCTCCCAGCTTATCCTTCCAGCTGGGATATCAAGTGACCTCTATGAAGATTCACCCTTAAATTCTGTTTTACTTCTTGTTATTATCGTTTCAGCACATTTCTGCTGATTAATTTTATTACCTGCTGAGCTTTTTCTTATACCGAGCTCCGAATCTTCGTCATCACGGTGAATTAAGTAATATTCCACCTGTCGTCAGTCACCACTAGATATTGGCTAATGTCGATTCTTTACTGTTTTTCTATAAGAGTTGGAAAACTATGGAATTCTCTGCTACATGGTTTTGATAATTTTGTTAAAAATACTTTTTCCAGAGGGATCTGGATGATTTCTCAAAGGACAAAATAATATAAGTTAAGGGTATTAGATTGGAGGTGGGTCATAGATCAAAGGACTTAAGGCCGGTTTACACTCTACGATGTCCGAGCGACCCGACCAACAATCGGGATCAGTGGCGTAACTAGAGTCTGGTGGGCCCCGGTGCGAAATTCAGACCGGACCCCCCCCCCCACCCACGGGCACACGTTGGTCGGATGTATGGGCCCCATGTAACGTTCTAAGTTCTATAAAGACACACAAATTGACCCGTCTATGTATTAATGTCCCTCATCCTGCTATATATGGTCATCCTACTGGAATATGAAGCTAATCCTTTTAAATATGTCTCCCATCCTGCTATATATGGTCTCCCTCCGGGAATATGGCCCTTATCGTGGTATATATGTCCCCCGTCCTGGTATATACGGTCTTCCTCCTCCCTCTCCTCTAATTATTATAATGTATCCCCATATTCCTCCATATATTACAATAGACCCCCATAGTCCTCCATGTATTATAATGCATCCCATAGTCCCCCATTCATAAGGTAGCCCCAATAGTCATCCAATTATTATAATGCACCCCTACTATCCTACATATAGTAGCATCATAGTCCTCTGTATAGTATAATACAGCCTCACAGCCCTCCATATAGTATAATATAGCCTCATTGCCCCTCCATATAGTATAATACAGCCTCACAGCCCTCCATATAATATAACGTAGCCTCACAGCCCTCTATACAGTATAATGCAGGCTCAGTTGTCCATGTAGTGCAGCCTCTATAGTACAGCCTTATATATGCAGCCTCATAGCTCTCCATATAGTACAGCCTCATATAGTGGAGCATTATATATACATCCTCATAGCTCTCCATGTAGTGCAGCCTTATATCTCTCTATATATATAGTGCATTATATATGCAGCCTCATAGCCTCTCTATATGGTGCAGCCTTATATATGCAGCCTCATAGCTCTCCATATAGTACAGCCTCATATAGTGGAGTATTATATATGCAGCCTCATATCTCTCCATATAGTGCAGCCTTATATTTCTCTATATAGTGTATTATATATGCAGCCTCATAGCCTCTCTATATGGTGCAGCCTCAAATATGCAGCCTCATAGCCTCTCTATATGGTGCAGCCTCAAATATGCAGCCTCATAGCCTCTCTATATGGTGCAGCCTCAAATATGCAGCCTCATAGCCTCTCTATATGGTGCAGCCTTATACATGCAGCCTCATAGCTCTCCATATAGTGCAGCCTTATATATGCAGCCTCATAGCATCCTCTTTGCCCCGCTCTCCTGTGCCCCTCGCTCTCCTCCTCCTCCTCTGTCCCCCCACTCTCCACCTTCTCCTGTGCCCCTTGCTCCCCTACTCTTTTGTCCCCTGCTCTCATCCTCTTCCTGCGTCCCTCAATCTCATCCTCCTCTGTCCCCCGCTCTCATCTTCCTCCTCTGTGCCCCGCTCTCATCCTCCTCCTCTGTCCACCCACTCTCATCCTCTTCCTCTGTTCCCCGCTCTCATCCTCTTCCTGTGTCCCCTGCTCCCCTACTCCTCTCTCCCCCGCTTTCATCTTCCTCCTCTGTGCCCTGCTCTCAACCTCCTCCTCTGTCCACCCGCTCCTGTTCCTGTGTCCCCTGCTGTCCTTTTCCTCTGTCCCCTGCTCTCATCCTCTTCCTCTGTCCCCCGCTCTAATCCTCCTCCTCTGTCCCCCACTCTCATCCTCCTCCTCTGTCTGTCCCCTGCTATCATCCTCTTCCTGTGTCCCCTGCTCTTCTCCTCCTCTGTCCCCCACTCTCATCCTCCTCCTCTGCTCTCATCCTCCTCCTCTGTACCCCGCTCTCATCCTCTGTCCACCAGCTCTCATCCTCTTCCTGTATCCCCTGCTCTCCCACTCTTCTGTCCCCCACTCTTATCCTCCTCTGTTCCCTGCTCTCATCCTCCTCTTCTGTCCACCAGCTCTCATCCTCTTCCTGTGTCCCCTGCTCTCCCCCTCCTCTGTCCCCCGCTCTTATCCTCCTCCTCCTCTGTGCCCCGCTCTCATCCTCCTCCTCTGTCCACCAGCTCTCATCCTCTTCCTGTGTCCCCTGCTCTCCCCCTCCTCTGTGCCCCGCTCCTATCCTCCTCTGTCCACCAGCTCTCATCCTCTTCCTGTGTCCCCTGCTCTCCCCCTCCTCTGTCCCCCGCTCTTATCCTCCTCCTCTGTGCCCCGCTCTTATCCTCCTCCTCTGTCCACCAGCTCTCATCCTCCTCTTCTGTCCACCAGCTCTCATCCTCTTCCTGTGTCCCCTGCTCTCCCCCTCCTCTGTCCCCCCTCTTATCCTCCTCCTCCTCTGTGCCCCGCTCTCATCCTCCTCCTCTGTCCACCAGCTCTCATCCTCTTCCTGTGTCCCCTGCTCTCCCCCTCCTCTGTGCCCCGCTCTTATCCTCCTCCGTCCACCAGCTCTGATCCTCTTCCTGTGTCCCCTGCTCTCCCCCTCCTCTGTCCCCCGCTCTTATCCTCCTCCTCTGTGCCCCGCTCTCATCCTCCTCTTCTGTCCACCAGCTCTCATCCTCCTCTTCTGTCCACCAGCTCTCATCCTCTTCCTGTGTCCCCTGCTCTCCCCCTCCTCTGTCCCCCGCTCTTATCCTCCTCCTCTGTGCCCTGCTCTCATCCTCCTCTTCTGTCCACCAGCTCTCATCCTCCTCTTCTGTCCACCAGCTCTCATCCTCTTCCTGTGTCCCCTGCTCTCCCCCTCCTCTGTCCCCCGCTCTTATCCTCCTCCTCTGTGCCCCGCTCTTATCCTCCTCCTCTGTGCCCCGCTCTTATCCTCCTCCTCTATCCACCAGCTCTTATCCTCCTCCTCTGTGCCCCGCTCTTATCCTCCTCCTCTGTCCACCAGCTCTCATCCTCCTCCTCTGTCCACCAGCTCTCATCCTCCTCCTCTGTCCACCAGCTCTCATCCTCCTCCTCTGTCCACCAGCTCTCATTCATTCTCTTCCTGTGTCCCCTGCTCTTCCCCTCCTCTGTCCCCCGCTCTTATCCTCCTGCTCCTCTGTCCCCCGCTCTTATCCTCCTCCTCCTCTGTGCCCCGCTCTCATCCTCCTCCTCTGTCCACCAGCTCTCATCCTCTTCCTGTGTCCCGCTCTCCCCCTCCTCTGTGCCCTGCTCTTATCCTGCTCCTCTGTGCCCCGCTCTCATCCTCTTCTGTCCACCAGCTCTCATTCTCTTGTGTCCCCTGCTCTCCCCCGCTTTCCTCCTCTCACCCGCTTTCCTCCTCTCACCTGTGTCTTGTTCTCCGCTCTCTTCTTCCCTTCTCTGTTCGGCAGCAGCTGGGGGGCGTGTCCTCACTTCCTGGATAATGAGCGACCAGGACCTGATGCACGGCTGCCGGGCGGGAGACTGAGGAGGAGGTGGGTGACAGCTTCCCAGGGGCAAAGGGCAGATTTTCGGCTGCTTGACAGTGCGGGCTGTGCTGCGCCCGGCGCTGGCATTGATGGGCACAGGGCGCTCGGCACAGCGGGCGCAGGGGGCGGCTGGCGATGCGGGCCCCCTATAGGCCCAGGCCCCGTCGCAGCGGCGACCCCTGCGACCGTGAATGTTACGCCACTGATTGGGATCACTGGGACATAGTTATCTGATTGCTGGTGAGCTGTCACACAGGCAGACTCGCTAGCGAGCAGCCACCCTTGTAACAACTTAGACATCGTGGAAAAGAATATAAAATATTATTTTCCACGATGTCGAGGTCCCGCGATGCTGGTGTAATCGGGAGAATGCTGGTAACCACGGTAAACACCGGGTTACTAAGCACAGCGCTGCGCTTAGTAACCCGATGGTTACCAGCATTCTCCCGCTTAGTAACCTGATGTGTTCCCTGGTTACCAGGGAACACATCGGGTATAAGGGCGTCACACACGCCGATGTGTGCTGCCCAGCGGCCGACCAACGATGGAAAAACAGCCCTGGCCATTCACCAATGATCAGCAAGCTGATGGCTGGTTGTTGGTACATGTCACACGCAGCAGAATCGCTACGAGGTCGCTGCACCATCACAAGTTGCTGCGACATCGTTAACAATGTCGCTATGTGTAAATCGGCCTTTACTGTTGGGGATACTGTTTCTTTTGTAATAGAAGGCAACGCTATCCACCGCATTTGGGTGTCTGCTGCAGAAAACGTATACTCCCTAAAACGGTGTGAGAGAGCACACAGTGACAACGTCTGCACCATTCAAGTCAATAGACACGTCGGCACATACATCCAAGGCCTGTTTTGCCGGGAGTTCGGACACAAGCCCCGACGGGACCAGTGATCGCATGCTGAAGAGCAATGTTAAAGTACCCAAAGAAGTTGTTCATAGGGGAATTTGGCTTTCCCTGGATCCTTAGGATAGGATTATAGGCTGAAGTGTATGTACTAGAGATGTAGCAGTTGCCAACATAACCACCAAGGTTAATAGTATAGGATGCTGTTTGCTTCCAACGGAGTTACACAGAAGAGTCCCAGTTGTTACACTTAGTAACAATCAATTGGTCCTGCTGAAGTTTAAACAATATAAAAAGATCTAATAAATTCAAATTGAAATAAAAATACATAAAACACAGATAGAAAAAGATGTGGAGGCAACTGATGGAATAAAAAATACACCGTTAGGGCTCGCTCACATGAGTGCTATCCAATGTTCTATCTGCTAGCACTCCGACCAATGTTATACTGTAGGCAGTAGCATAGTTACTGGAGGGCAGAGGGAGTGGTCACCCCGGGCACCACAATTTCAGGGGCCCACACTGGGCTGTCACCACCCAACACGTATCTGTGTGCGCTGCGCAGTACAATAAGGATTAAAGCTGTTGAGTAAAAAAGGGATTGCCTACTAATTGTACACAGGTGACAAGTGAGAAAAAAATCATCTGACTTTTCTGGCTGAGAATGGCAATATAGACATCTGCCGCTCTATGAAAGTATACACGCACAGTGTCAGCCTGAGACTGCAAGTGCATCACCTTATATCAACACTGACAAGGAGAATATATATGCATATTTATATATGTGAATAGTATACACATTGGGGTGGTGAAATAAGTATTCAACACATATACTATGTCACCAATTTTCTAGGTACAGGGGGAAAAAAAAGTATTTAGTCCGCCACCAATTGTGTAAGTTCTCCCACTTAAAAGATGAGGTCGGACTGTAATTGACATCATAGATGACCTCAACTATGAGAGACAAAATGAGAAAACGAATCCTGAAAATCACATTGTCTGATTTGGAAAGAAATTTTTTTTTTTAATTTTGGTGGAAAATAAGTATTTGGTCAATAAGAAAAGTTCATCTCAATACTTTGTTATATATCCTTTATTGGCAATGACAGAGGTCACACACTTTCTGTAAGTTTTCACAAGGTTGGTACACACTGTTGTTGGTATGTTGGCCCATTCCTCCATGCAGATATCCTCTAGAGCAATGATGTTTTGGGGTTGTCACTGGGCAACACGGACTTTCAACTCCTACCACTCCTTCTTTGCCCTTGTGGTGTGCTTGGGATTATTGTCATGCTGAAAGACCCAGTCACGTTTCATCTTCAATGCCCTTGCTGATGGAGGAAGGTTTGCATTCAAAATCTCATGATACATGGCCCCATTCATTCTTTCATGTACATGGATCACTCATCCCGGTCCCTTGGCAGAGAAACAGCCCCAAAGCATGATGTTGCCACCCCTATGCTTCACAGTAGGTATGGTGTTCTTTGTGTGCAACTCAGCATTATTTCTCCTCCAAACATGACGAGTTGTATTTGTACCAAACAGTTCTACTTTGGTTTCATCTGACCATATGACATTCTCCCAATACTCTTCTGGATCATCCAAATGCTCTCTAGCAAATTTCAGATGGGCCCGGACATGTACTGGCTTAAGCAGGGGGACACATCTGGCACTGCAGGATCTGAGTCCCTGGCGGCATAGTGTGTTACTGATGGTAGCCTGTGTTACATTGGTCTCAGCTCTTTTCAGGTCATTCACTAGGTCCCCCGTGTGGTTCTGGGATTTTTGCTCACCGTTTGAGATCATTTTAACCTCCGGGGTGAGATCTTGCGAGGAGCCCTAGATCGAGGGAGATTATCAGTAGTCTTGTATGTCTTCCATTTTCTAATTATTGCTCCCACAGATGATTTCTTCACACCAAGCTGCTTGCCTATTGCATATTCGGTCTTCCCAGCCTGGTGCAGGGCTACAATTTAGTTTCTGATGTCCTTCGATAGCTCTTTTGTCTTCACCATAGTGGAGTTGGAGTGTGACTGAGGTTGCGGACAGGAGTCTTTTATACTGATAACAAGTTCAAACAGGTGCCAGTACTACAGGTAATGATGAGTGGAGGACAGGGAGCCTCTTAAAGAAGAAGTTACAGGTCTGTGAGAGCAGAAATCTTGCTTGTTTTTAGGTGACCAAATGCTTATTTTAAACCAAAATTTAAAAAAAAATTCTTTCCAAATCAGACAATGTGATTTTCAGGATTTGTTTTCTCATTTTGTCTCTCATAGTTGAGGTCACCTATGATGTCAATTACAGGCCGACCTCATCTTTTTAAGTGGGAGAACTCGCACAATTGGTGGCTGAATAAATACTTTTTTTCCCCACTGTAATTATATTTCTAATGGTGCCATTGACATGAATTTCTCACCAGATGTCAGTAACAATACATCCAGTCCACACAGTTAAAAAAAATGAAACCATAGATGTCCATAAATTATTTGTAATAAATATGGACATCTTTAGTTTGATTTTTTTTCCTGTATTGATTGGATGGGTTGTTACTGACATCTGGTGAGAAAATCATGTCAGTAGCATCTGTGAAATATATACTTATTTCACCAGCTGATTGGTGACTTGTTCAATACTTAATTCATTGGCTTATAAGCAGCAGGCACAGGGCTAATTTAATACATGTAATTAGACATGCAAAGTAAGTCTACCAATAAGGGCAGTTCACTGAAAAGCAACTTGTCTATAAAATAGAATTATCCGCTTACATAGACAACAAAGTGGAATTAAATGATTGAAAATTTTAATTCTATTAATTACATTTTAAAATATGCAAGCTGAAATCCCCTGATTAGAAGGCTCAGCCTCATATCCTAGATTTCTCTATACCGTAGAAAGAGCAGTTGAAGTATTTTGACAGAGGATTGCAACAAAGGATGAAAAAACTCTTCCTATCTGCTGTTATCCTAAGTGTTATCATTTTAATTATACTGTATGTAAGTCTGCACCGTTAAATTAAATAATATCCACTAATCTGTTTTAATGTGCTGTTGTTAATGCAAATGACTGTGTGCTATGTAAGAGTGAATGCACACCATCACACTACTGTTCTGGACACAGTCATTCTTCTTGCGGAGACAGGTCATCTCAGTGAATTAGAATATCATCAAAAAGTTCATTTATTTCAGTAATTCAATACATAAAGTGAAACACATATATTATATAGAGTCATTACACACAGAGGGATCTATTTCAAGTGTTTATTTATGTTAATGTTGATGATTATGGCTTACAGCCAACGAAAACCCAAAGGTCATTATCTCAGAGAATAAAGTAGGGAAGATGAAGGGTCTGAGAGATAAAATATGACCTAAATAGGTATCAGAGGCTTCACCTTGTGTGGTTGTGACAGTCACAACCACTATAAAAGCAGATCACGGCTGCTGCATCCCCAGTGTGGTGATGATGAAGGGTTAAAAACTGGTGGCTGTATTCCACGAGACATCAAAGGGTGAATATAATATTGATTTATTAGTCAACGGGTTTCAGGACTCCTTGGCCCCTTCCTTCAGGACAAATCAATATCATTTGACATTTTTCATGGAGTCCTGAAACACATTGATCAATAAATCACAACTCTCTGGGTACAGGTCTATTGAGCAGTTTTCTACCCATTTGCTGACCTTACTTTCTGAGCCTATAGACCTTAAATTACCCTTTAGGAGTCTATGTGGGATAGTTTTTAGATGCTTTTTGCCAAGTTCAAAAACACTATAATCTACAGTTTCACCTCTTCATACAGACTTATCAGGTTGGTTTACAACTTTTTGTCCTTAGTAATACCATGCTAGGTATTACGGAGAATGTTATTTTTTAGATACTTTCCAGTGACTGGTATTGTCCTAAGATACTGGTGCAAAGCTAATGCGGTGCCCATTTCCAAAAAAAGGGGTCCAGGTCTTTCCCAGGCAAATTATTGACCAGTTAGCTTAACACTTATTGTGAGAAAATAAGATTTGGGGCTTGTAAAGGATTGTATAAAGAAACGTATGTTAGAAAATAGCATTCTCCATGATACCTAGCATGGTATTACTAAGGGCAGAAGTTGTCAAACCAACTTGATAAGTCTTTATGAAGAGGTGAAGAGGTAGATATAGTGTTTTTGGACTTGGCAAAGGCATCTAAAAACTATTCCACGTAGACTCCTAATGGGTAATTTAAGGTCTATAGGCTCAAAGTAAGGTCAGCGAATGGGTAGAAAAATGGCTCACAGACCCCTACCCAGAGAGTAGTGGTGATGACTGCTACTCTGAATGGTCTTTGGTTATAGGGGATGACCCCAAGGTTCAGTGCTGGGTCCACTATTATTCAATTTATTTATTAATGATATAGAAGACGGGATTAATAGTGTTGTTTTTGTTTTTGCAGATGACACCAAGCTATGTAGTATAGTGTTTTGGGCATCGACTTGGTAGATGAGGTTCAGTGTGGATAAATGTAAAGGTACATGGGGTCTAACAATATAAGGGGAACCTAAGGGGAGTAAAACTAGAAGAGTCACTTGTAAAGAAGGATCTAGATGTACTTGTACATCAGACTAATGTCAACCAGCAGCTTCTAAGGCAAGATATTGTTATGTACCCCAGAGAGGTATATACTGGCGTGCCAAAATGTTAGTGCGACCTCATCTGTAATATTCACTTCAGTTTTCATAGAAAGCATGATCTGGAGATAGAAAAAGTACAAAGAAGAGTTTAAAAACTGATAAGGGGCATGGTGGATCATAGTTATGAACACATTTTAAAGTACTATTGAATTAATAGCGCTATATAAATTAATAAATATTATTATTATTATATGAACATGTATACATCATATGTATTTAGCCATCATGAGAAGAGACGTCTAAGGGGGGACATGATTATCTTGTACAAGTATACAAAAGATAAAGCAAAAGCAGTTTCATGTAAAACCGCCTTAAATAAACAAGGGGGGCTCCCTCTGTCTGGAGTAGAAATGGTTCAATCTCCAGAGGAAACAAGTCATCTTTACCATAAAAACTATTACTCTGTTTCACAATGACCTCAACGGTCAATGGTTTAAAAAAAAAATAGTTACGGCAGACGCTTTTTTAGAAGAAAATATCATAAATACTTATGTAAATGGGTAAAATTCTTGACCTGAGTTGATCCAGTTCATGAAGACTTGGGACCAGAAGGGAAATCCTTGCTCTTTAGGGCAGACTGGACTACGTATTATGGACTTACCTATACCCCATTCCCTTTATTCCATCCCCCAGTTGATGGACACTTGTCTTTCTTGAACCGTACAACTAACTATATAACTGTGTAACTGAGTGTTTGAAGAATACATAGAGTTAGGATTTTGTTTGTGTTTCATCACTTGTTCCATAACCAAAATGGTTGTCTGTAGTCTAAAGAGTTTGTGTTTTGTCTTGAGTTTCCATCCATTCTATGTCATGAAGACAAGATCACAATGATTTGTCCAGTTCCCAAACTTTGGTTTTATTTACTTTCTTTGCTTTTCCCATTGGAGGCAGTGAAAGTGGGAGGAGCACTCCGAGCTTATCCATGTGCTCAGACACCAAATCTACGTCTTCTTCTTCTTATCAACAGGCGCCTAGACATTTCCATGTCCCAGGTAGGCCCAACTCAGGTTTACTGTGTGACCACTAACAAGGAATTCCGAATTGTACACGGAATTTGAAGAAAGTTACCGCTGTATTGTGTGGTATTT
The DNA here is from genome assembly GCA_033576535.1 of Allobates femoralis. NCBI lineage: Eukaryota > Metazoa > Chordata > Amphibia > Anura > Aromobatidae > Allobates > Allobates femoralis. The sequence goes on from JARQOC010000003.1 coordinate 60,732,842, forward strand.
AAAAGTTTTGCTCAGAGGGGTCCAGGTTCTAAGATCATCGATCACTGGAACAAAGAGACAAGAGCCTTTGGCCATTGCCTGCTCCTCTTCCACTTTGACCAGTATTGTTTAGCTGATACTCGCAAAGCTATGTAAAGCTCTTTATGGGACTTTAACCGATAACTGAACCTCGAGGATGAATTTAAGCACAGTCGATCTAAGCGGCGTGCTTCTACTCCTTCGTTTAGTGATCAATAGAAGTCTTAGTACCTGGGCTCGACCAATGACATGTCAGACATGACATGGACAAGTCAAAAGTTATGTAAATTCATATGTACCCTTAAGGATTTACAGATACTAAAATTAGTACTTTTTATTTTCTTATTTTATATGTTTTTTTATTATTATTTTATGGTTATTATTTAGTTTGGTTGTTTCTATTTAACATACAAGCAATTGGGAAAAATCATAATGTAGTAATTAATTTTATACTTCTTCCTCAGTATGACCCTGTCCAGTTTTGTAAAGCTATTATCAAATATCTGTCTATTTAGGGATCGAAAATATTTAATGTAACTTCTAGTACTTTTGCCTTAAAGAGGTTGTTTTATTACATCTGAGACATTTATAGCAAGTCAACATGAACCTCTGATTCATGCAGTCCCAGCAATATGATGTGTTGAGGTTTGACCTTTGGGACTCCTAATGTCTTCCTTCCGGCTGACTGAATGGGATCTCGCTGTAGTTCCCAGCACAGCCCGGTGGCTGGGATACATCAGGAAGCTTCAAAGAGCTATAGTTCTAATATTAGCACTTTGCTTCCTAAGTTACCAGGAATGATGGCAGTCCCAGAGGTTGGACCTTCACCATTCATAAAGTGGAAACCTATCCTGGTGATATGCAATCATTTTATTGATGGGACATCTCTTTAAACCATAGATATTTCATAATAGCTTTCTTTAAGATATTTTATTTCCTTCTGCTCTCCTGATTTTCATGCTTGCTTCATGTACTAACAAATTCCTAAATTGAATTGTTTTCTCAATCAGCCATTTTGCAATGTTAGACACTGTAGACTATGAATTCACTGCTAAGCAATAATATGTAAGGGCAAATGATTGAGCAATATCATTGATTAGTAGTGAAATATTAAGTTATATTCTTTGGAATTTTGGCGCCCTGCGTACTAGACAGGTCTATGTTAAAGGGAATTCCATCTAAAGTCAATGGGGCTCCAAGTCAACACTTCCATCAGTTCCCCAGATGTAAGGAGTGGCAGCTGGGCCTTCAAGACTTTTGAAAAAGCTAGTGCTGCTTTGTTCAGTACCAGACTCTGGACGTGTTGGACCCAATGGGCCTTGAAATCTGTCCAGTTCTGCCTGGTACCGATTATTTGACAAGAATTGAGCAAAAAGTTGCCCTTTATTTGTCCTTTGTGACACCGGAACAGACCAGGCTTGACTTTCTTGGCCAGCATTTCTGGCCTGGCATCCTGAGCACTTCTACCATTTACTAGGTTCTTTCAGCCAAATGACTCGTAAGTGTGAGAAAGAGAAGCTAGAGATGTCCCGGATGCCAAGCCAACGATGTTGGCTGCTGAAATGACCGGAGAGGACACGTACCAGTGCAGTTCAAATCTTTTTGCTCAACTCTACTCTACACTTTTTACATGGGAAGTTAGTGAAGGTCATTCATTTTTACATTTCCATGGAAAAGGTCAGAAGATGGCTTTAGATGGATTCCCCCTTCAATATAAAACAACTGGTGTCTCGCTTTGTTTTGTTAAGTTAAATTGGTTGTTCAGGATCAGAAAAAAGGGTCTCTTTTCCATTATTGTCTTTGGGGTATTGCAGTTTATCACTATTGAAGTCAGTGGGGAAGGACTACCATACCAGACACAGCCAGAGGAAAGGGAAAGAAATGAAGACAGATCCTTTTTTTTGTTATTCTGGACAATCCCTTTAAATATATATTATTTGCAGGCTGTGTCTTTTCATCCCTTTATTCTTTCCTTTTCTCTTCTGTAGACATTGGAGTTAAAGATAACATCTATAGGAAACCCCCTATCTACAAACAGCATGGTACAGTGTTGCTTTCGGCTTGCTGCTACTTTTTGTCTTTTGCATGATGAGACTCATCCTAATTAATTGTTCATTAATCGGTCATTGACTTTCATCAGTCCATCCTAGATTTCTAAAGGCTGAAACAGTAATGGCAGTGATTAGTATTAGTAATACCCTTACAAGTTGGTAGCTAACATTGAACTATTCATTACAAAAATCCTTTGTATTACAAGCAGTATCTATTATATAGATATGTTAGAAAAAAAGAAAATTTCCTGAAATCCAATTTGGGTAGATTTTCTCATTTTGGGAGGGCAGGTTTGATTGGCAGTGAAAAAACTTAGTGAAAATTGCCAGAAATGTATAAATAAAAATAGCTATAGTACCTATCTCTCCTCAGCCCTCCGCTCCCCTGTTCGGCCACTGCTATTCCCTGCCTGGTCCTCAGTTTTCTTCATTCTTCTTGTTGGTCCAGTGTCTTCCAGTGCTGCCACTCGTTAGGTCCAACCTGGAGCATGATGCACGTGGGGTCTAGTCAGTGGCACCGAGAAGACCTAAGCAGAGTGGGTAGAGGGCCAGGTAGGGAAGTAAAGTGTATATATTTTATTATCTTCTTGACCCCTAATATCTAGACAAATGGACACCATTTTCTTGGACCACTGTGGACAAAATCTACTTACATAATCGCACTGTCCCACCTGTCATTACTTCCGGCATCAGGTTAGCCTCTTATCATGTGCCTGCGGTCTCAGACATATTTGCATACCCAAGTGATGGCCATGCAGATTTGGCGCCCACTGCTGGTACTGGCACATTGCACAGTACCGCCAGCGGTGCCCTCTTCCACTGCCTGTAACCGACACCCGCAACCGAAGCCTTCAACCAATGCCACACATTGCTGATGCATTTCACGGCCTGAGTAAGTACACATGCACGCTCATGCGCACTTACTCAGGTGCCCATCATCTTTATATATCCAAGTGTCTAAAGATGTTGGCCGCGTAAGTGCGCATGTGCAAGGTGGCTCACTTTGCCGCCATCTTTGTGCACCAAGGGGGCAGAGACAACGCACAGGGGCCAGAGACAGAGCACAGGGGGAAAAGGGAGTGTACAGGGGGAGACAGCTCAAAGGAGAGCGCACAGAGGGAAGAAGACAGCACATGGGGTTCAGGTATCAGGATATAGGTGTCCACGGTCCACGCTGCTATCACCGGGTGATTATCCCTGGAAGCTTCAGTTGGTCCCCCAAAAAAGACAGGAGTCCTAGGGGTGATGTGACGGTTCCTTTATTCCACTTCCACCAACGCGTTTCGCGCCCCTCTTGGCACCTTCCTGAGCATCCAGGGATAATCACCCGGTGATAGAAGCGCGGACCGTGGACACCTATATCCTGATACCTGATTCTCTTCCCACGTGCGAAGTGGTGGTGGAGGTCCAGCGGCAGCTGTCATATGCAAAACGCCTACTAACCAGTTGTGGGGATCACAATTGGTACAGGTTAGTGCACCTGTATTTTCACACGCACCTTTCACTAAACATCGGTGATAGGGCACTATTTGCGCCTCGTTTGTCTCCCTTTATATTTTCTAGCACATGGGGTTGACAGACAGAGTGCACGTGGGGGAGACAGATAAAAGGACAGAGCACAGGGGGGATAGAGACAGCACACATGCTGGAGAGAGAGCATAGATGGGGAGAGCGTGCAGGGGAGAAAAGACGGCCGCTGCCCCCAGCGTCGCAGAGCCCACTCCATCTTGAGGTCACTGCCCTTCCTATGCGATAGCATTGAGCCTCGATCTAGTATCTAATATGTATGGATGTCTGGAATTTGCTTTGACCCTTTGGGCATGAAATAATGACTTTACTGTGCCATTACTTAACACTTTAACAACCGTAGTATTTTTAGCCTTTAAAAATGTATTTGCGTTTGACTTGTCATTGAGACTTGGATCGAAATCAGACCACATTTTATTACCAATCAGTGCAGAAATGTAGATAATTCCAAAGGGTTCACTTACTTTTTCTTGCCACTGTAGACAGTAAAATAGAGATTGTCTCCAAAGTGACTATAAAATTAAAAATGAGAAAATATTACAGGTTTTGGTTGGTGGGATAAAAAATGTATTCTACTTTCTTATGTCCTGTAGTTCAAATTGTCTACCACACCACTAACTGTGGTACTAATGCTTGATAACTCTTTTGTCTATGTTCAGTTTTACCATTGAGCACTTTATTCTTCTCTACTTGTATAGGATGATCACTTTTGCCAATTATCAGTTTACTTGTGCTCACTCACACGAGCGATTGACACCACCGAGTGCTTTCCAGTATTTTATTGGATAGCGCTCGCTCCAATGTTATTCTATAGACAGTCATCTAGTATTGGAAATAGTTTTTGGGTCGATTTTGGAGAAAATGCCAGTCCAAAATCCACATAAAAAGACAAATTATGAACACACCATACAAACAGAAAAATACACCAGAAAAATATGGGTTTTTAAACCTTTGTTTACATGGATCTTTCAGCGTAAAAATAACACGTAAAAAACTCTTGCCCTGATTTATCAAAAATGGCGTTTTTCATGTCAATCTTGATGGAGTTGTGCTGGAGAAAGATGCACCAAGCGCCTCTTAATGACTGTGGCATATGTTTCAGGTGCTGTACATGATTATAAAAAATGTACGCCAGTCAGGGACGAGAGTATACTTATGCTGTGTGATGGATTTGTTAGGCATTTTGGTCATGCCACCTCGTGGTTGAGCTTTACCCACTTTGAAAAATGTTGACGAAGATAGCAGAGATTGGAAATTGTGACTTGCAAAACAAAAATTGGCTACACTTCAAGCCTATTTACTCCAAAAAACTGCCATAATACTGTCTTTGTGTGAACACATCCTTAATAGCGCTTGTAAGCGTTTCTCATTAGCACCGTCCATGAACCGTACACACCACATATAAAACTCGCCAACGATGTTGAGCTCCGCAAGAGGTTTCTAAGATGAAAACGTTCTTCTTTCCAGAAGACTCACATGCTGATCAGTGTGGGTGTTTAACAGTAAAATCTGCTTCTAGTTATCCTTACGTGTAAAACAAGCAGATACTTATGAATCATCGGCCGCCTAATGGAGAACAATGTGGGAACGAAGGTCTGACTAATGTGCTGTTCTCCAGATTCACCTATGTAATTGTACTTACATAACCTTCAATGGTTTTGCATTAAGACAGAGCATGTTAAAGCGGTTGTCCTATAACTAATGTGTAGAATAAAGGGCTGGGATACCCAACATATGGGCCAGCGGTCAATGTCACTGTGGCTGCGCCTAGTGCTGTGGCCCTGGTTCACATTGGAAAGGGGAACGAAAAATGGAGAAACAAAAATGTGCAAGATATAAAGAGTTTGTGACAACAGCTGGAGTTTACAGCCAGTAAGTGCAGATACTCCGAGTCAGGAGATAGGTGGACTGGCAGTGTGATGGTTAACCCTCTCCAACCAGAGCTGGCTTCTGTGGGATAATGGGGGTAGTAGTGTGAGTGATGGTGCTGGAGGAAAGGATTCACACAAGACAGTCTTTAGGTCCTTTACCTCTTTACTGTAGATGTTTCAACAGGTCCAGGATACATGCACCACCAGGCTGGGTGAGGTAGAGTGGACTTCCTGCTGACATTTCCTGGTGGAAGTTTCTAGGTGCTTACAAGCTCTCTTGTACTCTCTTCTTTAGCTGTAGATACCTCCTCCTGCCTGGCAGGCAAATCCTTTCGTAGACTTCACTCTCTTAGTGCCAGTCCCTGATTCTCCATGTTGATGTACCTCAGAAAGTCCTACTTGAGTGTGGCTACTGAGCATAAAACCCAGCTACCTCCAGATTCTGTTACTAGGCCGTGGAAGCCTAGCAACCTAGGGCCTGGTGCCCTGTACTGCAGCTGGTCCCTCTGGTCGGCCTCCCAGGCACACATAGACTGAACCTCTCCTCTTGCCTACCTCTACCCTCCCTATCCTAACTCCTCCCTCCAACCAGAAGTTGGGATCTGCCCATATAGGGCCTCTTTGTCCACAACTTCCTGGTTGACGTTTGGACAGTGTTGGATGCTTCAGGATTTTAGCAGAGGTCACCTCAATTCTCCCCAGACATGGTATTACAAACAATGTTAGGAAACACCATTTGTGGCAGCTAAACTGCAGAGGTGGCACAATTAACATTATCGACTATTCCAAGAATGGGGACCTAACATCCCCTCTATGAGTGGTGCAGTAATGCATGTGTGATCATCATTCCTATTGACGATGGTGATCGTATATGCTCACTGCTGCACCATTCTCATGGTGGACTTTGGGACCCCTTGTCTTGTGTTCAGTGAGAGGTAGTCCTAATCTTACATTTGCCTACACCATGGGAGGGGGGGGGGTTCAAGTGCCTTGTCTGTTTGCACTGATGGATCAATAAATATCAAACTTTCATGTGTATAGTCTCCTGTCTTGGCTCACTGGATTTTTCTCTATTGACTCATACATTTGTCACCTATCTACTGTCTATAGGGTTGCATGTGCTTATGACTCCAACACATGCCATTCCTAAACTGAATTATATCAGACAGTCTGGTTGCTAGTAAATGGGACTATGCCTGACAGTTTGATTGCTAGGGATACACTGTCCAACAAAGGGACTATATCTGACAGTCTGGTTGCTAGGAATAAACTGCCTAACAACGGGACTATGCCTGATACTCTGGTTGCTAGGGATGTATTACCTGACAACGGAAATATATCTGATATTCTGGTTGCTAGGGATGTACTGCCTAACAACGGGAATATGTCTGATAGTCTGGTTGCTAGGGATACAATGCTTATCAGACATATTCCCGTTGTTAGGCATTTTATCCCTAGCAACCAGACTAATAACGGGAATATGCCTGATAGTCTGGTTGCTAGGGATACACTGCCTAACAACGGGACTATATCTGACAGTCTGGTTGCTAGGGATACACTGCCTAACAACGGGACTATATCTGACAGTCTGGTTGCTAGAGATACACTGCCTAAGGGCCCTTTCACATCAGCGTTTTTTGAAATTCGCGGCAGATGCGGTGAAAAAAACGCATCTGCCGCGATTACCGCATACCGGCTGCACTTGCGGCGCGGTTGCGGTAAACGCCATGCAAAGTATAGGCGTACTTGCGGCAGGTGCGGCAAGTGCGGTTTTGCACTTGCGGCAGGTGCGGCCTGCGAAAAAAACCGCAGTCAGCCGCGTTTTTTTTCGCGGCCGCACCTGACGCAAGTTCAAAACCGCACTTGCCGCACCTGCCGCAAGTACGCCTATACTTTGCATGGCGTTTACCGCAACCGCGCCGCAAGTGCAGCCGGCATGCGGTAATCGCGGCAGATGCGGTTTTTTCACCGCATCTTCCGCGAATTTCAAAAAACGCTGATGTGAAAGGGCCCTAACAACGACAACCTTTCAATCAGTCATAACAATCATTTTGTCCTTTTATTAGGTCTGATTTTACAGTCAAGTCAAAATGAACACAGGCTGTTCTCTACTGCCATAAGGTTACTTCAGATCCATTAAATCAGTAGATACAAACTGAGGAGAATTATTAAAAGTAAACTAGTGCAAAGAGTCATATAGAGTAGTTGCCTAAAGCAACCAATCACATCACAGCTTACATTTTCAAAAGTGCTTCTGAGAACTGAAAGCTAGAAGCTGATTGGTTGCTAAGGGCAACTGCTCCATGTTTCTATTGACGTAGTTTTAGATGTCCCTCTACATCTGTTACTAAACCACCTAAATCACCACTAAAGCCGTGAGATATAACCCAGCAATCCAGCAGCACTCGCAATATTTTCTGTTTTATATACAATATATATGATGTGTCTCTCCATACATCACTAATGTTTCGCCCACGCACCGTCTGTTGTAGTTACGGCTCTACAAAGATTCTCATCCATAAAGACAGTTACATAATAGAAGTGCCTTGTCTTAAAGGGAATGTGTCATCAGAAAATGTCCTATTGTTTAAATCAGGCTTTTATGGTTTATGTATTTCATTATTAAAAAAAATTGCTAAAGTTTCTTAATTTTTCCACATGTACATTAAAAAAAAAATCAGAAATCTTGCAATTTTTACACTGGCCACTAGACCGAATATTAGACTTCTACTTCCTTTGTTTTACAGACAACTTTTCAGCAGCATAATTATCATCACAGACATGATTACTATTAATCTGCTGCACGGGTGGACATAAACAGAAAAAGGCTCCTCTGCTAGAAAAGTATATGGGCTCTTTTTAAAGGGTCTCTGTCAGGTCATTTTTCAGTATGATACTAATAGTATCCTTTTAATAGTGCTTGAGCAGACCTTTCAGAATATGTAAAAATCATTACTGTACTCTTTGTAGTTCTCTTGCTATAAGCATCTTTACACCCAGCAGGCAGCTGTAAAAGTAATTGACCTAACTCCTGAGCAGTCAGAGGTCACAGCATGTAAATGTTATTTAAATATCCACGCTTACCTAAGCTGGAATTCTGTCCCACCCCTCTGCTGAAGTTACCCTTAATCTCAGGCTTCTGCAGGCTGCTGGGGAGGGGGTTGAGATTTCTGTTTATATGAACTTTGGTTTTCCTGCAGACATATAATGTGTGTATCTGCTGAGCAAATGATCAAATGTTCTTAAATTCACATAGAAACATCCCAGAGCACACACTACACTCATGCCTCAGATACACAATGAAGATGTCCGATATGCATCTGCTAAGAGAACACACCTCCTCCGCCCTCCTTTCTCTGTCTGAAATGAGTGCCTACTGCGCCTAGAGAGCTACACTCAGCATACAGACCAGAGGAGGGCAGTGCACTGCAGTGATTCATGAATATTCATTCCCTGGGTAGTGGGCAACAGAGAAGCAAGTGATCACCCGCTGTGATTGACAGATGGAATGAATCTTTTATTTTGAAGTTTACACAGGATAGGAGGGAAGTATAAATAATAAAAATACATGAATAGAGAGAACTTAGAGAGAGAAATTGGAAAATTAGATCAGTTACATATGGATTTTTGACCTGACAGATACCCTTTAAGGCTAGCAACTCACCAAAATGTACAATTCCACCTACTGTGGAGGGAAAGTAGGGCCCTCTTTCCTCTTGTGCGGTTGCACCAATGATGTGTCTGCCCTTGATCTATTGTACATATAGTAGATAACAGTGAATCCACCATTAATGATGACCATGGCTCCCCTATCTTTGTCCAGCTCAGAGCATGCTTAGTATATATGTCTGTACAATTAATGGTGTCTGATTCAGTCTATTGCTGAAAATGTCCATATGAAGAACAGTAAGAATATGATTTAGCGGTCTTGTAGAAGCGCTACTAAAGCTCAGGCACCAGCTTTGCTGGTGCCTGAGCTTTAGTAGCGCTTCTACAAGACCGCTAAATCATATTCTTACAAGCTTCTATTCCCCCTGAGGGATCAGCGGCTGGAGCAGCACAGCGAGGGCACAGAGGTGAAGGATCTGGCGTTCCCTAGGTAAAAAGCAGTGACGCACATCCGGGACCGGCGCCACGTGACCGGAAAGGTCCTGTACGGACAGCTGGGGACCAGCGAGGTCGAAGGAGCGGATCGTGCATATTGCCGGGGGTCCCCCATATATCAGAGGCTATTACACCGGGTTGTGCAGGTCGTGCACAACCTAAACAGGTGAGTGGCCACCTGTAATAACGCCATATTAACTGAGCTATAGTGATCCTACACATGCGCCCCTTCTCTCCCTTTTTTTCTTGCATATGAAGAACAGGAAATAGGAGTCTGATATTGGGCCTAGTGGCCAGTGTGACTTTTTAAAAAATATGTACCGTATATGAAAAAAACGCTTTTAAAAAAAAAAATTAAACATATAAATTGATTTAAACAGGATCTCCATGTATTATGATAATGAATGCTATGGGGTAACCATTGAAACCAGTGAGATTATTGGATGGCCCGGTGATTTAAAGGAGAGTACGGTAGTTTTTCTTATGCCGGCAGTGTTGTCATGTTCCCCTTCCAATAACAGATTGTAATATAGTGTCCTAGCAGTGGAATTCCTCACAAATTCTTGAAGAGCCTCAAAAGCCTATCTAACTGATCATTTCTGATTAACTAGGTTTCACAGATGTAATGAGACAACATGATGATCAGCTAATCTGCCATGTTTTTGTCCCTTACAACCATGTTGCATGTTGTGGCCATTCAAATAAATACATGTAAAACCACAATGTGATATCTGCACACCAGAAAAACCTCTAGTTGGAAAAAGTGCCCACACAGAAACTTGTCTGTATATTATAGAATGGCGAGTAGAGCTGAGCCAAAAGATTCACAGGACACTAGCTCAGCAGAGATGGACTACTTGGTCGCTGGACTAGGGTCTTGCAAATCTATTTGCTGAACTCTAGTGGTTTGGTTTGTCCCGTGGGTAATTTCTACGTGGGCTTTCTGTATGTGGCTATTTTTTGTTATCTTATGTAATGTATGGATGTGAGAAGTCCGCCAGACAGGGGTCACTCTTTCAGAGTGGTTGCCCAATCGGACACATATAGAGATCCCTCTCCATAACATCCCTAGTGGGACATATGGACAGAAGACACCAGTAAGAAACCTGATACATCTGTGGCCATGTTATGCGTTAGACCAGGGGTCTGCAACCTGTAGCTTGGGAGCCACATGTGGCTTGCAGGCCTGTAATATGTGGCTCGTGGCTGTCTTCAAGCTTGGTGCATAAGCAGCAGGTCTATCAAACAGCTATGAAGAGCAGGTCTCCAGATGGTGACTTTTGTGAGTAGCCTCATATGGTAGAGCAGATCTGAATGGGGGTGAGATAGGAACCTCTGGATACCACCTCGGTGTGATTTCTGTTGATAAACATTGGCTGTCATTATTCCTGTAAGGGGGCTGTGGGTGACACTAATGTGAGGGAGCTGGAGCTGAACATGGCTCGCGACCCTCCTTCAGAAATGAATGTGGTTCGCGACCCTCTTTCTGAGCTGAATGTGGCTCTCAAGGTTTGAAAGGTTGGGGACCTCTGGGTTAGACCATATATTTTAGCCTCTATCGGTTGTATTGCAACTGGATTCCAATCTTAATTGTGGTTTTGCCTCATTTCAGACATATTTCGCCTGCAAAGTTTTTGCAACTAAAGCTGCTCACCTCCAAAGACCTCATACATTTTAACCAGCATTTGTATGTCAGTTGAAGTTTACTAAAACTGTGGCTGAAAACTGTCTTTAAACATGGATGGAGGCCTTATCCCTATACTAAACTAGCTGTATAACATCATATAACACTTCATGATCCTGAAGAGAACCCGGCTCCCAGCCCTCGAGGTCTAGTTCTTGAGATTTATTGAATAATTACTTTCCTCATTTTTTGGTTTCAGCTTCCAGGAGATCCGTGGGGGAAGAGCTCAACATTGATTCAGATAGCGGAAAGGTAAAATTGGACCAATTGTCAGGTCACGTATAATTAGGGGCAGGGGATGTGTCCGAATGTTACTGAGAAGTGTGAGTTTCTACTAAAGCAAACAGGGTCCAATTGTAGGAGTTAGAACTTCTTGTAATACAGTCATATGGAAAAGTTTGGGCACCCCTCTTAATCTTACTCATTTTTATTTGTTTAAAATTGGGTTTTTGCAACAGCTATTTCAGTGTAATATATGTAATAACTGATGGACACAGTAATATTTCAGGATTGAAATGAGGTTTATTGTACTAACCAAAAATGTGAAATATGCATTATTTCAAAATATGACAGATGCCAAAGTATGGGCACCTCAACAGAAAAGTGACATTAATATTTAGTAGATCCACCTTTTGCCTCGGGTCGCTTCCTGTAGCTGTTAATGAGTTCCTGGATCCTGGATGAAGGGATTTTTGACCATTCCTCTTTACAAAACAATTCCAGTTCAGTTAAGTTTGATGGTCGCCGAGCATGGACAGCCCGCTTCAAAACATCCCACAGATGTTCAATGATATTCAGGTCTGGGGACTGGGATGGCCATTCCAGAACATTGTAATTGTTCCTCTGCATGAATGCCTGAGTAGATTTGGAACGGTGTTTTGGATTATTTTCTTGCTGAAAGATCCATCCCCGGCGTAACTTCAATTTTGACACTGATTCTTGAACATTATTCTCAAGAATCTGCTGATACTGAGTGGAATCCATGCGACCCTCAACTTTAACAAGATTCCCGGTGCCGTCATTGGCCACACAGCCTCAAAGCTTGATGGACCCTCCCCCAAATTTGACAGTGGGTAGCAAGTGTTTTTCTTGGAATGCTGTGTTTTTGTGGCGCCATGCATAACGCCTTGTTGTATGACCAAACAACTCAATCTTTGTTTCATCAGCCCACAGGACCCTTCTTCCAAAATGAAACTGGCTTGTCCAAATGTGCTTTTGCACACCTCAGGCGACTCTGTTTGTGGCGTGCATGCAGAAACAGCTTCTTTCGCATCACTCTCCCATACAGCTTCTCCTTGTGCAGTGTGCGCTGTATTGTTGACCGATGCACAGTGACACCATCTGCAGCAAGATGATGCTAGAGGTCATTGGAGGTGGTCTGTGGATTGTTCTTGACTGTTCTCACCATTCTTCCTCTCTGCCTTTCTGATATTTTTCTTGGCCTGCCACTTCTGGCCTTTACAAGAACTGTCCCTGTGGTCTTCCACTTCCTTACTATGTTCCTCACAGTGGAAAGTGACAGGTTAAATCTCTGAGACAACTTTTTGTATCCTTCCCCTGAACACCTATGTTGAACAGTCTTTTTTTTCAGATCATTTGAGAGTTGTTTTGAGGAGCCCATGATGCCACTCCTCACAGAAGATGCAAATAGGAGAACAACTTGCAAGTGGACACCTGAAATAGCTTTTCTCATGATTGGATACACCGGGCTATGAAGTACAAAGCTCAATGAGGTTACCAACCGAATTTAGTGCTTCAGTAAGTCAGTAAGAAGTAGTTAGGAGTATTGAAATCATGAAAATCAGAAGGGTGCCCATACTTTTGCACCAGTCAAATTTTGAAATAATGCATATTTCATATTTTTGGTTAGTGCAATAAACCTCATTTCAATCCTGAAATATTACTTTGTCCATCAGTTATTACATATATCACACTGAAATAGCTGTTGTAAAAACCCAATTTTAAACAAATAAAAATGAGTAAGATTAAGAGGGGTGCCCAAACTTTTTCATATGACTGTATATTATCAAAGTACGTAATCACAATATTTATTTCACGTTTATATAAATGTAAAAAAAATTCTTGTGACCACTTGTTATTGAGCTACAGTCAGCTCAGAGAAACAAAAGGAGCACTGAGCTATAGACCCATTACTAATAGTTATTGTGGTACTGTTATGAGTTAATCATCTTATCGACACCAATTATCCCTACGACAATAAATACAAGAAGCCATAATGGTCCATAGGAAAGCAGTTGATGTTAACAGGCATGCAAAAATTGACCAGAAGGCCACTTGGAATGGGATGTGGGTCCACCATGTCTACCTACAGGAGAATTCCACAATGATATCTAAGTACCTATCACCTGTAAGTGGAGATGGCTTACCCTAGCCTCATTGCCTCTATTCCTGTTTGTTACAAGTGCGGACATACCAAGGGCGGACATATCATTGGTGCAGCCGCACAGGGGCCCAAGAGTTTAGGGGGGCCCATTTCTACCTCCAAAACAGGTAGAATTGTGTGTTTTGATGAGCTCCTCGGCTGGAAAAGGCCCTTATATTGTTCTTGCACAGGGGCCCCTGTCTGTGTCCACCAGTGTACAGTACTGTGCAAAAGTTTAAGAAAGGTGCGTAATATAGTGTTAATTATTTATTTTACTAACTAAATACAAAAAAAGAACAAGAAAGAGTAAATCAGATCAATATGTGGTGTGACCGTCCTTTGCCTTTAAAGCAACATCAGAGCTTAAATTCTTCTAAGTACACATGCTGTATATAGGGGGTGCTGTGTGTGGGCTCATCCTATATTCAGGGGCTCATACTGTATATAGGGACTATATGGGGGCTAATGCTGTATACAGCGAGGTTATATAGGGGATTGTACTACATATAGGGGCTATATGGGGGCTAATACTGTATATAGGGGAGTTATGTGGAGGAACATAGATTTTGAAGGAACTCCCAGAGAGCTTGTTCCAAACACCTTGAAGAACTAACCACAAATCTTCTGTGGATGTAGGCTTGCTCAAATCCTCCTATCTCCTGAAGAAACTGCAAAAACCTACTTCCACCCAAGATATGTGGTTAGTTCTTCAAGATGTTGAAACAACCTCCCTGAAGGAGGTTCCTTCAAAAACTATATGCAAGTGTACCTAGAAAAATTGCTGTTTTAGAGACTAAAGTTGTTCACATCACAAATTTATTTGATTTTATATTCCTGTTTGGTTCATTTACGTTGAAACAAAAGGATTTGAGCCATCCTACACCCACAGAACATCTGAGTTTGGTTTTCCAAGATGTTTGGAACATTTTTCATCTGAGATCCATCAAAAGCTAGATGGACGAATACCTAGATGAATCGATGTTGAGTTGCTGTTTTGAAAGCATAGCACAAACCTATGTAAAACCTTTGCACAGTGCTGTATGTGTAGGTGAAATCATTCTAATTGACATGACTTATACCCTTAGATTAAATCTAGTTGGCTGAATCTCAAAGGAGACATGGATGGCCAAAGTAACTCACCAGAGGCAGACACACGATCACTTTGCCTAAGTTCTGGAACCTACAGAGATACTTCTCAGAGGAATCCAGGGGAGCCTTACTCTCGTAAGTTGTTTTGTATTCTTCTTAGAATTATCAGATTAGTCTTATTGTCATGTTTGCATGAGGTGGACATTTAGATGAATTTAAGTGAATTTATGCTCCATGACCTTATTTTTATTTATTTTTTTACACGTGTAATATGCAGATATATTTTGCTTGCAATACCATGCCTAACCACATGGTGTGCTGTTCAGACAGATACATTTTATACCCAATACAAAATATAATGCAGCAGAATATCCACTCAATAAAAGGACTATATAGAATGAGCAGGATATTTTTTTTGTTACAGAACATAAAAAATATAAAATGTTTTATTGGAAAGCTTGTGTATCAATTTTATATGAAGAGATAATCTGTTTTTCTGTGTTTTTGTATTTAGGGTTACCTTACTCCAAATCTGCATCCTACCTGGATATGGTAAAAATGGACTAAATCGAGTGAGTCTAAGTGCACAACGCTGTATCTGTTTTTTGACTTGTGTTAACACAGTCATCCCTGATTAGCTAGCTATATGATCCCTTATACAACCATATTTTCTGTTCCATGTTAATTATGACTGTGTTGTGAGTATATATAATTTGTCAGTACTTACAGGTGAAGAATCTTCATAGGATTCAGTGATCCGTGATTTGCTTCTCCTGTGCACTGATGAGCTCCTGCACATCTGTGCACAGGAGAAAATATCATTTTCTGTGTATGCCGGCGCTTGTCAGGCATCCACCGAAGTGTTGCAAGATAGCATCCAGGGTCTTCATAGGACACCAGGCTGTCAAGAAAACCATCAGAGGTCCCGCACGGTCCTCCGATGCCAGCGGTGAACAGCGTGGTGCTTTGGATCGTTCTGTCAGTGATCCGATCAGTGCAGTTAGCTTCACATGCCAACTGATCAGATCATCTGACATGTACAGGGAATGATGCAAGCTTAGCATGTGAGCTCGCATCAGAGGGAGGGACACAGCCAAGGATGTGTATATATACGTCCTTGGTTGTGAAGGGCAGATCTGTCATCAGATTTTACAATACAAACTGCAAACATTCCTGGATGGATCTCGACAACTGGTGAGGCTGGTGTACTTACTTTGAAAAAAGATTAGAGGAGTCATTCTGTCATGAATTTTCAAAGTTTCATGTCTGATATTAAGAAAAGTATCTTTTAAGTCCAGTAAAGCTAAATAATTTACTATAAAATTAGGCCTGGGACATTTTTTAAAAAGAATTATAAAAGCCATTGTAAAATAGATTTTCAAAGTCCAACAATCTCATCAGGTCTCAGAGGTGTGTCTAAGAATGTATGCAGCTTGTACGGTGAAATACATTTTTAGATTTAAAAATGCTAAACTTTATTTAAAACCTGGGTTAAAAGTAGACAATCTGATACTACAATAATGTAAAAAATAATTCCTACACATTTCAGACTAATACTTAGTCCTTACCAGGGCTGTTGAGTCCGAAAGCCAACATCCGACTCGAACTGACTCATCAATTTCCCTGTATCCGACTTCAATTCCACCAAAATAGACACCGATTCCGACTCCACAATCATGGCTATGAAGTCAGTAAGCCAAACATCCAACTCCAGCTCCTAAATTTGCCTGAATCCGACTCCAAGTCCTCCAAAATGGACACCGACGCCACAGCCCTGGTCCTTACTGTGGAAGATAGATTAATAGGTGCCACTGACAGTATAGAGACTTTGAAGAGTGATTAACATCCAATCAGCATTGACAGTATGTGGATTAGATATACCATTAATGACTTGGGGTACGATAACATTATATAATCACTGCAGAAAATAACCACCGATTGGTTTAATTTAATCTGATCGGCAATCTTTTAATAACCATTTTAGACTATCCTTTCGCACTGCATTGATTCTCAGTAGTAAGTCACATAGCTAGCTTAAAAACTATTTCACCCGACATTTTGCTATTTCATTGGGTGATTGGTAGCCTATATACACTGGACGATTGTCAGGAGAATTCCTGGTCAAATACAAAGATTTTGGCTACTGCCAGGAACGATAGGGACACATTTGAGATAGACAAAAAAATGGAAGTTGTAAAGGATTCAACCTACTGATCGTGATCACTCAAGATACACTGGAAGTTAGAAGGAGAATAGCATGGGTAATTCAACAATGAAATCACTGGACAAGGTCTTCAAATCAAGAAATATTTCACTCATGATGAAGACACGGCTCGTACATAGTCTTTTCTGTAGTAAGATACAGATGCAAAACCTTAATGATGAAGAAACAAGACAAAAGGAGATTCAACACCTTTGAATTGTTGTGCTGGAGAAGGATGTTCTCAATACCATGGATGGTAAGTGTGACGACCACCCGCTGTGAGGCCGAGCTGCTGGCAAGGCAGCATCCCAAGAAACCCCTAGACCCTTTACCCCTATACAGGGACCTGGAACTACAGCGGAGCCCAGGAGGTAGTTGCCTGAGTGAGCAGCGGACCGGAGCAGGAAGGTCGCCAGGAAGGAATAAAAACCAGGATCCGAAAACATAGTCAGGAGTCCGAGTCAAACCGGAGGGCAGCTAAGGTACAAAATCGTCAGGCCGAAGCAGGGTCAAAAATCCAGGCAAAGATCAGAGTCAAGACCTGGAGGGCAGCAAGTACCAAATCGTCATCCTGAAGCAGGGTCAAAATCCAGGCAAAGGTCAGAGTCAAAACCGGGAGAGCAGCAAAGGTACCAAATCGTCAGGCTGAAGCAGGGTCAGAAATCCAGGCAAAGGTCAGGGTCAAAACCAAACACACACACTAGATCACTGGGGAACCAAGACTATATCTGGCGGCCTGCAAGACATCTCCAAGATATTTGAAGGGCGCAGTTACCTCCCATAGGCTGGAACTCACAGCCTGATGATCTCATCCGGACCGCCCCTAGAACCAGGCCAAACGGTAATGCAGACTGGCACAACCACCCCACTTCTGACAGAAGAACAAAGGCTGAGCCTATCAGACACCTCTGCAGGACCCTCTCTTCTGCAACCAACCTCACCCACAGGAGAAACATGGCAGCGCCCCTTGACAGAGGCAGACATCGAAGCAGCAAGTCTGTATGATGACATGGCCCTCCTATCACCGGCACCATCAGCCGAAGGAATCCGGCACCTCCCAGCGGCCGAGGCAGGAACACCAGCCAATGAGTCCAATGGCGACGTGACATTAAGAAAAACAAGCAAATCCATTTTGGAACAAATCAAGCAATTTTAGAATCAAATGAAGCAAGGATCACCCAGCTACAACTTGCTTATTTTTGACTGATCATACAGGGATAAATCTCTGGAGAAAGACATCATAGAGGGTACAAGGCAATAAGGAAGACAAGCAACCTGATGACTTGTTACAATCAAGATAACGGTGGAGATGACCCTGGTGGACCTATCTAGGCTGCATAAGATCGATCTTCCTACAGAGTGTTCCCATATCAAGTCGCCATGGCTCGAAATCAAGCTGAAGGCCATTAAAATAAAGTACGGTAATAAATAGGAACACTCATTCCAGATAATCTGTCTTTGTAAATGCCCTCCTATTGTGGTCAGATAGCTGTGATCCCTACTATTTTCAGAAACAAAGGGGTAATTGTGCCTTACACTTTTATTTCTGAAACAGGGCCACTCAATGTGTTGAATCAGAGGCACAGCCCAATGTACGTGAGTTAAGCTCTGTTGCAATGCTCAACATAGAGCTGGGTATACATTGGTGCAATAAGGTATCTACATCCTTTGGTGACTGTTACGATAAATGCACAGTACATGGAGCGGGCTCAGCTCCTAAGTTACATAGCCATTATCTAACAGCAGTCAGTTAGTTGAGATTCCTCTGATTTCAGCTGCTTAACGTCTCAAAGTATCACTGCCAATAAGACTTTTATTCAATAAAGCTTTCGAAAGGTGTAGTGTAGTTCCAAAAACTTACCGATCGCTGCATTTCCCGGTTTCCATTAATTTTCTGATTTATGTGACTACAGTTCTGACTCAACAGATCACACTGGTGTTTGCATGAACCGGAAATCACTTTTAGGCCGATGTCACACAGTCGTATGGCTCGCATGAGAGATGTGCCATTTTAAAGGTCCCATGGTATTCTAAGTACAGAGCTTCCCGTTATGATTGATTTGGAGGCGCCACATAGTTGTGCCCTAAAAAAGTCTTTTGTACTGAAGCATCTAATGAGCGAGTGCAGCCAACAGAATTCATGTGATCCTTGCAATGTAAATCATTTATTAATCACATATTTATATTGCACAATTGTAGGTACTATGTAGGCTCCATTCCCATCAATAATTATTAAATAACTAAATATTTTTCTAGGCTGGTCCCTGAATATTTCATGTTATGTTTGCCCAAGATTTTTTAGTTTTACTGATGTTTGTCTTTTTTTTCAGGCTGCTAATTTTGGTCAGTACCATTTGGATGATGATACTAGCTGGGGCATGAAAGGTATGAGATCACACAATTCATATTATTCCTATGTGTAAATGTGCTCTATGGGGGAAGACATTTCCATTATATGTATATATGACAGAAG
This sequence comes from Allobates femoralis, assembly GCA_033576535.1. Classification (NCBI taxonomy): domain Eukaryota; kingdom Metazoa; phylum Chordata; class Amphibia; order Anura; family Aromobatidae; genus Allobates; species Allobates femoralis. The sequence continues at coordinate 60,752,245 of JARQOC010000003.1, forward strand.
TATTTAATCAAGTAAATAGCTAACAATACCAAAGTACTCATTAGTAGTAAAATGGATTTGTAACTTTCAACATGAAAATGTCTTGGAAAACCACAATGTTAAAGATCATTTCTAATAAGAAAGCAATAAAATAACAGGTGAAATCATTCCATGATAAGCTGCAGTGTTATAAAAACTCATTTGACTCCTTATTTAATGTCTATACTAGCTATGTGCAGTCTTCCAATTTATTGCAATGAGATAGTTGCCGCTAGTCTATACTGCCTTCTGCTTGAAAGCACTAAGGCTGCCTTCACACTTGCAGATGCATCTGCAGCGTTTTGCAGATGCATCTGCAAGTATCAGCATGCAGACCGCGGCCCCTATGTTTATAATAGGGCGCACCGCGGTCTGAAAGCTCTCATTCATTCCTATATGTGAAGCGTCCGCAGGCGGATGCCTGCTTACAGATCACACTCTCCCGCCCGCACCATGGACGCGTGATGTCGCGTCCATGGTGCGGGCGGGAGAGTGTGATCTGTAAGCAGGCATCCGCCTGCGGACGCTTCACATATAGGAATGAATGAGAGCTTTCAGACCGCGGCCGCGGTCTGCATGCTGATACTTGCAGATGCATCTGCAAAACGCTGCAGTTGCATCTGCAAGTGTGAAGCCAGCCTTACAGAGAGAGCTTATCTCAAGCAGAAGGCAGGGAAACAGGTTGAAACAGCTGCCTCTAAGCAGGGAGAACGCTGGTAACTATGATTAACACTGGGTATCCAGGCAGCGCGCACTGCCTGAATACCCGGTGTTTACGATGGTTACCAGCCCTGTGAGGTCACTGATCGCTGGTTTCTCGCCGTCACACGCAGCGATGCGTGCTGACCAGCGGGAAACCAACGATCAAAATATGACCCGCAGCACTTTGCAACGATCAGCGACCTCACAGCAGGGGCCTGATCGCTGCAAAGTGTCACACAGAACGACATCGCTGGAGAGATCGTTGTAACGTCACAGATACAATGATCTCTCTAATGTGTGACTGGGGCTTAAGTCTGTTGCTTTGTGAAAAACGTCATCTGTTTTAGGGAAACCATAATAGAGAAACCCACTAGAGTCACATTATTCTATAATAATAGTCTATATAGGCAGGGTGTTTGTTCAATATCTTATGTCCGTGCTTTAAACGATTTTTGTCTGGAAGCTTTCATATATCATAATCTAAACTTGAGACACAACTCGATAGTAAACACATTTTTTGTTTTTCATTACACCCTTATCATTTATCCTCAGTTGTTCCCTCCAAAGTAAAAGCTGTTCTTTGTAGTGACAGTCCACCTTTAGGCAGACCCCCTCTAATACCTGACACTTTGTCTTATCGTATGTAAATAGTATCGGTAACTTCCATCTCGCCTCTGCAAGGTCTGGTTTAATATACATAAAGTCCAATTGTGATCATTACATTGTAAATGGATGTCCTCTCATTGGGTAACATAAATATAATCTAAAATTGACATAAATTAGTGTCTTTCACAAACAAGTATAGTGTGCACTATTATTCTCATCTGGGTGATTTCCCATAGTTTATACACAGATAAAAAACTAAAAACATCATCACATATGTAAAGAGAATAGAAAACACAATGTGACATTGCTACTCACTCGACTGCTGGTTAGAGTAATGACCGGAATGGTTTTGATTTAAAAAGTCTGTCTCAGTTTTGTCCGTGGGTTCACCCACTGGTGATAAGTTATACTTCTTAGGCGGCCGTCACACGGTGAGATATCTTGCCCGATATCGTTTAAGCGATCTCCTTTTTGATCGCTTAAGCGATATCGGGCAAGATATCGTTGCATGTAATCAAGCGATTTACGATGGTAAATCGCTTGATCGTGACATCGCTGATCTGAGCTCCGGTTCTCAGATCTAGCGATGAACGATGCAACGATCTCCTTCATCGTGGTGTATGACACCACGATGATCCATCTCCCAGCGACCGCGCCTATGCTGGGAGATGGTAACTATGGTACACGTCGGGTAACTAAGCGACGCGCGGCGCCTAGTTACCCGATGTGTACCATAGTAACGAGCGAGATCGCGGCTCCGCATCGCTGGTGAGTCTGTCTGTGTGACATCTCACCAGCGATGTGAGCGATATTGTAAGCGATCGCGCGTGCACGTGATCGCTAACAATATCGCTAAAGATGTCGCAGCGTGTGACGGCCCCCTTATACAGAGATCTCGCACTGGAGGTGCAGCAACCTCCACATACAGACCATATGTGGGACAAACAAAAATGGTGGACAAACATTTTAACACATGGAGAGGGGTTTGTGAGCAGCCGGACCTGCCCATCTCTTCAGATGCTCATAAAACCCGGTCTTGATGCACCTTAAAACTCTCTTAGTACTAAGCATTCTAGAGCTTGCATCTGGCCTTACATCAGAGGGGATAACCATCTCTGTGATATATACCTACAATCGACTATGTGTCACGACGATGTAGTGAAAATGATGACGAGGGAATGGCAAGTATGGGCAGGGTGACCAGGGAAGACTAGTCTGACCCTAGTTTAGGAGCCCTGAATGGCCCTGATCCCGAAGGTATCTCTGAAGGTGAGAAGGTTCATGCCTCCAGCTTCTCCCTAAAACTCCTCCACCAGCCCTGCGCTATTTCCCCCTCACCTCCCTCCACAGAACTGGGATACAGCAACTCCAAAAGAAAGGACTTCCGCAACATAAACACACAGGTCAACACAGCATGGCTTCCAGGCATAGAGTGAAACTCTATCAGCAGCACCACCTGGTAGAAGGAGAGGCTACTTAAGGGCCAGGGGGAGGGGAGCCCAGGCGAGCCATACATTAACCCCTCAACCAGCAGCCGAACCTCATAGTGAATGCAGTTCTGGAGCACATCACAGGAGACCAGGACCTTCACAACTAGCAACCATGCAGCTCTTAAAGACAAACACATACACAGAAGCATCCAGCAATATCAGCGCCAACTAAGCGCATGACACTATGTATCCAGCAGCCATCTTAATTTAATCTGCTCAGGTCCAACTCTCTTATGAGAACCCATGCACATGTTCGGTCCAAAACATAAGGCTCTCAGAAACATTATTTGCACAGGGAAGTGGTTGGGTGTCAGAGGGAAAAATGGGTAGTACTGTGGAGTGTTGTCTTACTTCACACCATGGAGCAGAGTGCCTTCCGTAATTTCTGTGTAGGGAGCTCCCCCTGGTGTTAGCTGCAGGAAAACACAAGCTTCGATTCATCATTTCCTTTCTGCCTGTTTTTTGTTTGGTTTTGCATGATTTGCCCCATTTTTTGTTTGCACCCAATTCATTATTCTAGTTGCGTCTTTTTTTATAAAGTCTATTTTACGTGTTTTTTTGTCTTTTTTTCCACTGTGTGGAATGATTCCAGATGTTTTACAGCTTATTTATCAGTTGTGACTTTTTAAAAATTGGCGAATTTTGTAGAACTCTACTTTAGTTGCTGTAGTTTTCTGCGTGTTTTTCAAAAGTTGGATCATTTTGCATAAAACATTTTGAAGGGATGCAACTTTTTGCATAAAAACTTGCAAAAATTTGGCAATGACAGAAAAGAAGCTTTTTTGAACTTCTGTACCATTTCAATGAATTTTGAGCAATAAACATCAGTGAATACTTCAAGACAAAAAAAGAAAGCAACTTAAAAAACCTACACATGATGAATCAATGCCGTCAACTGTGGAAGTAGATCCGGCAAAACAGCACTTGCCACACCTGACCACAAGTCCCATAGGGAATGAATGGGGTTTGCCAAACGTGAGCTGTTACGCAGCAGATGCGGGATAACTGCTGGATCTGCAGTGAATTTCAAATAACGCTGATGTGAAAGTAGCCTTACTAAACTTTTTAGTTATCCTACACGAGTTACAATGTTAAGTATTTTTGTAATGTACTTGTCACGCTGGGGGGGTACCCAGAAGTAGGACGGAGCTCAGCGTAGGGAGTCAGGGGAGCCTGCTCTGGCCCTGATACTGGGGTCCCTGACTTGCCCTGTACTCGGAGGTACCTTTGAAGGTGAGGAGGTCCGAGCCGCCAGCCTAACACCCTAAAACTCCTGAGAAGCCCTAGGCATAAACCCCTACCTCCACCCACGGACCAAGGAACCCAGCAGTTTCCAATTTAGAAAGAAACAGCAGCTTCAGATCAGCGTCTGCTCACAACAGGTCACAGTCCAGAAGTGAAAAAAATCAGCGACAGCAGGTGGATGTAAGCTGACCCATTTGTGGCAGAGGGGTGGGGAGCAACCAGCCCAGGCACGCCACTCAGCTCAGCTAAGCATGAGTCATATTCATCACACACACCTGCACTCTCAGCTCCCATTCAGCTCATTAGTTTCCTCTCTCCGCACTGAGAGCAGGGAAAAAAAAAGGCTTCATTTAAACCACAGTAGCAGCAGTTCCATACAGCAAGGCAGTCAATACGTAACAATACTACATTCAGATAGGAGAAAATCCTAATCTCCTGTCCATATGGAACACGGATGTCAGTCTTGCCACGACCGACACAGATAATGAAAGAGAGGAAATGAATCCAGGTCTTGAATATATGGAGTCCTTTTCTTTATTTCTTAATTTTCAAAAAATCAAAGGTGCATTACAGAATTGTCAATCATGATAAGCATGACCCCCATCAGGTGCATTGACAATTTTGTAATGTACCTTTGATTTTTCAGAAAGAAAGAAAAGGACTGTTCAAGAGCTAGATTCATTTCTCTTATTTCAATATACTCCTTTACCTTATTTTGCCTCATTCTCTTCCACACAGTGCTGTTTCCAATGGACAGTTCATTCTCCTTTAGACGCTGCTTTTAACTGCTGCTCAACCAAGATCCATAGTGTGTTTGCAAAAAAATCAGTAGGGGAAACACCCTGAGAACATGGAAGCTCAGAGAGGTGAGGTGTCCTACTCTGATTGTTTGTAAATACAGTAGAATAATGATCCTGGCTGAGCAGCAGTTCAAAGGGGCTTCTAAAGAAGTATGAAATTGGTCGTTTGAAACAACACTGCTGTATGATATGTTGTAAAAGTTTGTAACTTTGCAGTGCTTGGAGGCAGAGTTAGTGTGAATCAATTCACAGGACATGATCCATCTGCCATGTCACTGAACTGGAACCCTTAGGGTACCGTCACACCTGGCAACGTCGCCAGAGATGTCAGCGGCGACGCACGGGAGCGCGCACGGTTTTGGCGCCCCGCCAGCGTCGCCGTCGCATGTTTACATGCGGCGACGCACCGGCAATCTTACAGGCGCCATCGCCGCTGGGGTTTCTAAAAACCCCAGCAGCGATGCCAAAACATGGGAGCCTATGGCTCCAATCGCCTGTGAGATCGCCGTCCCCAAAACAGGGAGTATTGCTGGAGATATTGGTTCCTGTATAGTCAATGTAAAAACTGATTGCGTTGTTTTTGGTCAACTAGCACAGTTCCCTGAGTGGAGTCATTGGAGACAGTGTTGCTGCTTATGGATCTATTGCCTAACAACTACTGTGCAGTCTATATAAATGGAGATATTAGGCAGAGTGTCCTGACCAACCAGTCTCTCTCAGGTTATTTATGACCCAGCTCAAAGCCAAATTGGCACTATGTCACAATAGGGCTCACACTTTGTGTTACGTTATTAATCAGGTTTTTTAAAACTTAATTGATTGTGCAGATCTGCCATGTCTTCGTTTTGTCCATCATTATCATGTATATGAATAATGCTAATAAACCATGTTTTGTTTTTTTTTACTTCCACAGAGTACAAGGTAAGGGGCATTTGGCCAGAACAATAAGAACAACACCCATTTACAAGGGTACACAGTCTGTGTCTTTCCTATGCCTTTACCACTGTATATGACAGTATGGATTCAAGTACAGTATGTAAAGCCCATGTCTCCTGTCACCTGAAGGCACGGTGGGTGACACATGTCTGAGCTCTATGTTTCTCCATCACAGATCTATCCCTACGAAATGCTGATTGTAACAAACCAATTGCGGGTGAAGCTTCCCAGAGAGGTAGACCGGACCAGACTGGAGGTAAAGCAGCTCCGTGTGCTCATCTTTAAGACATTGGTGAACCTTTAATTGTGTATAATGTAGAATTAGGAGAAAAAATTACTTTTTTTCCAGCAGCGGGCTACATTTATTAATGGGCAGTTCCTGGTATTTGCAAATTATCCATGTTCAGTTTTCTAATTGTGTAAACATCACCATGTCGTCAGCACAGGGTGTGACCTTGTAAAGGACTATAGTTACATAGGTGGTAAAACTCAAAAGGTCAGAACCCATGTAAAGGTATCTCCACTGCTGATTAGTAGATTACCGCTGCTGGTCATATATGTAGTACAGTGGCGGACCTTGAGCCCAGAGGGCCCTGGTGCAGCCATGGTGAGGGGGAGGTTGGTGTATTGTGCTGGTGGCCGTCGGCCTGGAATGGGAGGCGGCGGCTGTCCTACCTGCGCTGAGCTGCGCCGTGTGCATGCATTCCTGGGAGTCGTGGAGGCAGTGGGGCAGAGGAGAGGAGGGGCGGGATCAGGCAAGGGAAGCAGGAAGCTTCCTGCTTCCCTTGCCTGACCCTCCTCTCCTCTGACATCAGGTTACGGGGGTCGGCTGGGGGCCCCCCTGCAGCCTTGAGGGGCCCCCTAGCCGGTCGGGGCCCTGGTGCAGCTGAACCAGCTGCACGACGGTAGGTCCGCCCCTGATGTAGTAATCCATAGCCCAGCATTCAAATGACTGGGCAACCATGCAATTACTGAACGTGCCAAGTCCTCCAGAGTGGGAGCTGCTCTTTACAGTGGCTTTCCGATTAGACTAAGAGTGAGGAGACCCCACATGATGCTCATATGCCCTAATCATGCAGGAAAAAGGAACTTGCTGGCAATCCTGCTATACCAACTCTGAATGGCCCCAAACCACCATTTTTGTGTAGACTGGTAGAGCATTTATAAAAGATGTCTATCACTCTGAAGAACATGTCCTATTCTGCATTAGAGACCAATATATAATTGAAATGGACCCTATGTAATGCCTCATTTCCAATGTGGATGCGCTACTGTCACACTGAGTTTTGCACAAACTTCGCCAACTGTCATGGCGGCGTTGGTTTCTGTTCAGATTGCAGATTCTGACGCTCTACCCAAGGTTTTCTCTGATGTCTGAGATCAACACAGGCAGACTCGGGTGTCAAACGGGTGTGTGCTGATTCATAGGCAGGCTAGCAAGAGTTAATCTCTGCTGGTCTGCTTGTACCTCTTATCACACGTTGCGGGGGGGGCCTATCACAGCGCCTCCCCTCCTATTTATGCTGGTGGAATCCTTCTACTCATGCCAGCTATAGTTTGCTCTATGTTGGTCTGTGAGGTGCGCTGTCCCAGACTTTGGTGAAAGTTGTGCTATTTGCTTGCTATGGTGGTCGAAATTCTCCCTTTTTCTGTAGCATCCTTCCTGCGCTTGTTTCCTCCTGCTACTCTTACTGTCTTTACCTTTATGTGTGCTTGCTAAGGCTGCCTTCACACTTGCAGATGCATCTGCAGCGTTTTGCAGATGCATCTGCAAGTATCAGCATGCAGACCGCGGTCCCTATGTTTATAATAGGGCGCACCGCGGTCTGAATGCTCTCATTGATTCCTATATGTGAGCCGTAAGCAGGCGTATGCCTGCTGACAGATCACACACTCCCGCCCCGCACCTTGGACGCAACATCTCGCGTCCATAGTGCGGGCGGGAGAGTGTGATCTGTAAGCAGGCATACGCCTGCTTATGGCTCACATATAGGAATCAATGAGAGCATTCACACCATGGCCGTGGTCTGCATGCTGATACTTGCAGATGCATCTGCAAAACGCTGCAGATGCATCTGCAAGTGTGAAGCCAGCCTTAGTGACTGAGTTTTGTTTTTTGCCTTGTCTGTTTTTATCTGTGGGCTTTATTGTCCCCCTGTTCGGAGGGGAGGTTCAATGGGAATCAGATCAGGACTTGTCAGGAGCAGGGCCAGTTCGAAGACTCTCCACCATTCGGAGTACCCCTGAGATAGGGTTAGCACAAGCTCCCTAGCACGAGTGGCAGATTAGATACCCTGGTTTCTCGTTAACTCAGTCATTGTGACAGCTGCAGAGGGAGATTAAACACTTACTCCTAGGTTCCTTTACTTTTGTGTTCAGCTGATTCACACAAGACTCTTCTAAGGTTGGTTTCACACTGCAGTTTTTTCCCTGATCAGGTTCCATCCAGTTTGTGTGCCAAAACCAAGAGAGGAACTTGCAGCAAAAAAACTATAATTGAAAGATTGACATCTGTTCTGAGTTTTGGAGACACTCCTGGTTTTGGCACTGGATGGAACCTGATCAGGGAAAAAACTGCAGTGTGAAACCAGCCTTACAGGTGATTATCCAAAGCAGAAACCCTTTTTCAATGACATTTAGAACCTGTTTGAATAGGATTAATAATAATTAATTAATAATAATTAAGAACTATGGAGGTCACTGTGCTTTTTAGGAACCTTGAGTGCTGCAGAAATTCTTTTGTATCCTTGGCCAGATCTGTGCCTTGCCACAATTCTGTCTCTGAGCTCCTTGGGCAGTTCCTTAGACCTCATGATTCTCATTTAGTGTGACATGCACTATGAGCTGTGAGATGTTATATAGACAGGTGTGTGCCTTTCCAAATCAAGTCCTATCAGTTTAAACACAGCTGGACTCCAATGAAGCAGTAGAACCATCTCAAGGAGGATCACAAGGAAATGGACAGCATGTGACTTAAAGAGGACCTGTCACCCCCCTGCTGCATGACAATCTAAATGCATCACTGAATGCCACATGTCTGCTGCATTCAGGGAAGGGGTCACCCATGTGTCTGTGTACCCCGAGATATAGGCTTAGGAAAACACACTGTTAGAAGCCATGTAGGCAGACCCTGTGGCTGGAGTGAGCTCGATTGATGGGAGCCATTCCTTCCCCCTCTGCCTGTCTGTGCTGCCTCCTGCTGTGCTGTTTATGCTTTGATCAGACAGCAGGGCAGGAATCTGGAGCTGAAGGCAGGACAAATGATTTGCATAGCAGGATGAGTGACAGAGGAGGAGGGCAGAGCTAGCACAGAAGAAGCAGCACAAAGAGGCAGATGTGGAGGGAATGGCCCCTGTCAATCGAGCTGGCTCCTGTACCAGGGAATGCCCTGATAGCTTCTAACAGTGAGTTTTACTAAGGCTATATCTCCGGGTACACAGCACACAGACACATGGGGGACCCCTTCCCTGAATGCAGCAGACATGCTACATTCAGTGCTGCATTTAGATTGCCATGCAGCAGGGGGGTGACAGGTCCTCTTTAAATATGAGTGTCTGAGCAAAGCGTCTGAATACTTATGACCATGTGGTATTTCAATATTTCTTTTTTAATAAATTTGCAAACATTTCTACATTTCTGGGGGGGGTTTCAGTCTAGATGGGGTGCAGAGTGTACATTAAAGGGAACCTGTCAGGTGGTTTATGCCCCTCTAGCTATCACTGTCTGTAGCTGCAGCTTTATAATACTATTCTAACCATCCCTGTCTGAGCTCATAGTGTAATGTGAAAGGTGAAAGAAAAGCATTTATACACTTACATTTCAGTCCCCACCTTGGAGGAGGGGGACTGACTGGCAGGATAATAGTTAACTCACTTTTAACTTGGATAGCTACAGGACCTGTGTGATGTAACGATCATGTGACCATAGTGGGTGGAGCTAAGCCAGCAAACATATAATGTTCTATGAGAACTTAGCTCCACCTATTGTAGTCACATGGTTGTGACATCACATCAGGTCTCCTAACATGTTCTAGCACAAGGCTGAAATGTTAACTATTAACCTGCCAAACAGTCCCCGTCCTCCAAGCTAGGGACTGACTGCCTTATTTCATAAGGAAATGTACCGTATTTTTCGCTTTTTAAGACGCACTTTTGTTCCCCCAAATTTTGGGGGAAAGTGGGGGTGCGTCTTAAAAAACGAACATACGGTGCAGGGGAGAGTGGTGGCAGCTCTGGAGTGTGTCCCGGGGCTGGGGCAAGGGGGGCCATGTACCAGCCCTGGGGGGCATGTGCCAGCCCTGGGGGACAAGTGCCAGCCCTGGGGGACAAGTGCCAGCCCTGGGGGGCATGTGCCAGCCCTGGGGGGCATGTGCCTGCCCAGGGGAAGTGTGCCTGCCCAGGGGGATGTGTGCCTGCCCAGGGGGAAGTGTGCCAGCCCTGGGGGACAAGTGCCAGCCCTGGGGGACAAGTGCCAGCCCTGGGGGGCATGTGCCTGCCCAGGGGGAAGTGTGCCTGCCCAGGGGGATGTGTGCCTGCCCAGGGGGATGTGTGCCTGCCCAGGGGGAAGTGTGCCAGCCCTGGGGGACATGTGCCAGCCCTGGGGGACAAGTGCCAGCCCTGGGGGGCATGTGCCAGCCCTGGGGGAAGTGTGCCTGCCCAGGGGGATGTGTGCCTGCCCAGGGGGAAGTGTGCCTGCCCTGGGGGGCATGTGCCAGCCCTGGGGGACAAGTGCCAGACCTGGGGGACAAGTGCCAGCCCTGGGGGGCGTGTGCCTGCCCAGGGGGATGTGTGCCTGCCCAGGGGGATGTGTGCCTGCCCAGGGGGATGTGTACCTGCCCTGGGGGGCATGTGCCAGCCCTGGTGGGCATGTGCCAGCTCTGGGGCGGAGGTGCCAGCCCTGGGGGGCATGTGCCAGCTCTGGGGCGGAGGTGCCAGCCCTGGGGGGCATGTGCCAGCCCTGGGCATGTGCCAGCCCTGGGGGACAAGTGCCAGCCCTGGAGGCCATGTGCCTGCCCAGGCGGAAGTGTGCCTGCCCAGGGGGATGTGTGCCTGCCCTGGGGGGCATGTGCCAGCCCTGGGGGACAAGTGCCAGCTCTGGGGCAGAGGTGCCAGCTCTGGGGCGGAGGTGCCAGCCCTGGGGGGCATGTGCCAGCTCTGGGGCGGAGGTGCCATCCCTGGGGGGCAGGTGCCAGCTCTGGGGCGGAGGTGCCAGCCCTGGGGGCATGTGCCAGCCCTGAGGGACGTGTACCAGCCCTGGGGGGCATGTGCCAGCCCTGGGGGATGTTTGAGAGCCCTGGGGGGAATGTGCCAGCCCTTGGGGGCATGTGCCATCCCTAGTGGATGTGTGAGAGCCCTGGGGGGCATGTGCCAGCCCTGGGGGACGTATGCCAGCCCTGGGGGACGTGTGCCAGCCATAACCAGAATAAGGGGGCCATATCTAGGATGGGGGAGCTATATCCCAGGATGAGGACCATGTACCAGGAAGAGGGGGCTATAAGAGACATATACCCCATATGATTTGTAAGACGGACACTGACATTATAAGACAGACCCCATTTAACATTAAAAATTATTTTTTTCTCTTTTCCTTCACCAAATTTGGGGGTGCGTCTTATAATCAGGTGCGTCTTATAAAGCGAAAAATACGGTAAGTGTATAAATGCTTTTTTTCACCTTTCACATTACACTATGAGCTCAGACAGGGATGATTAGACTGGCATTATGAAGCTGCAGGGACAGACAGTGATAGCTGGGGGGCATAAACCAGCTGACAGGTTCCCTTTAAATGAGGAAAAAATGAACTTGTTTGAATTTGCCAAATGGCTTCAATGAAACAAAGAGTAAAAAATGTTAAGGGGTCTGAATACTTTCCATACCCACTGCAGTTTCACACAAAACCCCCAAAAATGGGCCGGACAAAATTGTTAGCAGCCTTAACTAAATATTTTGTTTCACCCTTTGGAATAAATCCCTGAGATCAGTCGCCTCCTATATCATCCACAAGCTTCTTCTCACCTGGAATTTCAGCCTCTTCTTTATAATCTGCTCCCGGTCTCTAATATTTGAGGTATCTTCTCCCAAGATCAATGGGATTTAGATCTGGACTCATTGCTGCCACTTCAGAACTATCCAGCGCTTTGTTTCCTCCATTTCTGGGGTCTTCTTGAAGTATGTTTGGGGTCATTGTCCTGCTGGAAGACACATAACCTAGGTAGCACATGCAGCTTTCTGACACTGGGTGTTACATTGTGACCCAAAATCCTGTGATAGTCTTCAGATTTCATGATGACTTACACACAGTCAAGACACCCAGTGAGAGCAGTAGAAAAACAACCCCAAAAATTTCAGTAAACAGTGAAATTATATGCATTACCGAAAAGTTCTATCTCCGCCTCATCTGTCCACAGTACGCCCTCACAGAAAGATTTTGGCAAACTGCAGTCTAGCTTTTTTATGTCTGTATCAGCAGTGGCGTCCTCCTGGGTCCCCTCCATAGCGTTTCACTTCACTCACATGTGGATTGATAGTTTGTGCAGACACTGATGCACCCTCCGCCTGCAGGAAAGCTTGACATTTTTGGGATCTTGACTGGTGCTGCTTACCATCTCGACTATTCGGCGTTGCAACCTTTCATAAATCTTTCTCTGCCATCCACATCCAGAGAGATTAGCTACAGCGCCATAGCGTTGTAAACCTTTTGATAATGTTGCCACCGTTAAAGGAATATCAAGATCTCTGGAGATCTATTCCTCTGAGTGAATTACCAAAGTTCTGAAATAGGGAAAAAAGGAGTTTTGAAAAGGAATCAATCAACAAGGGAGCTGAGATAAAGGATGACCTCGGCACATAAAGGAAGAAGAGTAAAGATGACACTAATGTGCTGTTTGGTTAGGCTACTCAGTATAAGTGTTAATTTAAAGAGCACATTCCCTTTAAAACTCTTCTTGGCTTCACTGTAGATATATGGACTTATTGATACCCACAAAACCCTAAAAATCCTATGTCCTTTCCATAATATCTCCAGCGTGCCAAGCAGCCTCCGAAGATTTTGGACATCACTCACAAATCCTTGTTTATTCAGATTGGTACTTCTTCCCTTAAACACTTCAATGTGTTCCTCTCCTCATTACTCAGCAAGCAATTTTGCTTTCATTTCTTTTTTTAAGCCAGGATTATGCATAAAAAGACATCTGACAAGTATAAGAATTGTGAGGAAAGCCTGTACATCTGGATTTCATGAATGGATGTATCTCATTATCCGATAACGGGTTTGGGACTTGTTGACAGCAAACATACACATAGGTCAACAATGACCCCTGTATTGGAACTTTGTGTTTGGGGACATTTTGTTTATTTTGGACAGATGAGAGACCCCTCAGCTCTCCTTAAGATTTGTAGCTACTTAACGATCCTTCAACGCTTTGATATTTAGAGCAGGTGTAGCTTTGGCTTATGCCGGTCAGAAAAGATAAAAGACTTGTGGAGATCGCGGGGATAAATAATATAACAGCTATGTGTGATGGGAACAGTAATGCAGGAACATCATGATGCCAAACACCTGCATCAACACGCAGTCCAAAGGGGCACCATAAAGGGATGAGCAAAGTGGCCTTCCAAAGTTGGGACCTTCGCTGCTTCTGATGCACCGGGGCATCCTAAGGCCCCATGATCTGTGAAATATCTTTCAACAGCAAGGGTGGCAAACCATGCCACTACTATCAGGGCCATTTTTTCGAGGTGGCAGATTAGGAATTTACCTAGAACACATGTGTTTGTTAGGGTGGCCTCAGACGAGGCAACCTTAAAGAATTGCCTGGATGTCTCATTGACTCCTTTACTGACTAGAGCCCTTAGGAAATGTGAAATTATCCTCTTCAATGCCTTTGGTGAATAGGGTATTTTACCTATTATCAGTGGCGTTACTACAACAGGTTGAAGCCCTGAATCCTAGAGGGCCCCAAAAGTCCTTTTGGCCTATAGAAAAAGATTTGCAATAACCCCATTGGAGCCTCTAGTTCTGCCACTACATATTATGATATTGACATGATAAGGACAGTATTAGAATGTATTTGTTAGGAGATATGGGTCTGATCCTAATGGGGGCAATGTGGCTGTTATTACCAAGAAGGTAACTGTGGCAGATACTAATGAGGCTCATACCGGCATACAGGGGAGCAGGTGGATCTCGTGGTGGGCCCCTCTGCAGGAATAAACCCCTTACCCCATAACATGAGCAACAGTTGGCACAATACATTTTATTCTCTATGTAAAGACCATGCCAGAATTTCATCATTCGTGTGAAAAACTATCCAGTTTACTTTTACGAAGGTAAATTTATGAAAGAAGGTCATGTAATATTTTCATTTAGCTGAACAGTGCGACCCCAAAGTCAATGTTACTGGTTCACCTTAGCACCCAGTCCGACACAGTGACTGACACTAATGGGCACTGTGGCTGGTATTAATAAGGGACCATGGCTAGAAATAATAGGGGCACTTGGCTTTTTGTTAAGAGGCACCTGTGACTGACACTAATGAAGACAATATGTCTGTTGGGACTAAATTCTATGGGGGTGTAGTTTTAAGGCATACTTGCAGGGGATTGACCCTTTTACCTAGTTAGTGGGTTTTGCAGTATCGGGACCATCTGCTTTGCTTATACCCAAGAAGAACTTCATGCAGGCTCCAAGCAGCCGTTCATGTTTGATAATCAGAGCTGGGACTCCTCATCCTCAGTGGAAGCCCTGGAGAAGAAGTCTGGGCTGCCCATGGAGCTGTGTGGGCTCCTGTTTAAGGTGAGTGCCCGTCACCTGCAGTTACCACCGGGGTCTTCTCACAAATAGCAGAGACCTTCCATGTGCACAAATCATATTGTGCCTCTGTCCCATGCTCTTTGGTATCAGTCCAATATAATCTATAATCGCTCCAATTATGATCACAGATGATTGGGCACTTGCATTATAGGTAAAACAGCTGGCCCCTATACTGCAACACGCTCTAACTAGTTAAAGTGGCCGGTCCCCAATCCTGCAAGTATGCTGCTTTTAATAAGAGACTGGTTGGCACTAATGGGGGCACTTGACTGTTATCACCAATGATGAGACTGGACTGTGGCTGGTACATATTTGGAATTGTGTCTGTTATCCCTAAGGGAAGTGTGGCTGGTCTCAATGGGAGTTACTGTTGCTGGCACTAGTGGAAGGGCACCAATCAGAGGGACACTAATATAGGACACTGTTAATATCACACAAGGGTACACCGTTGCCATCCCTACTATGGACTACAGGCATGGATTACTTGAGAGGCAGGGCTGTGGAGCCGGTAAGCCAAATATCCAACTCCAACTCTTCAATTTCCCTGAATCCGACTCTGACTCCAACTCCACCAAAATGGACCCCACCTCCACATCCTTGGTGAGAGGAGTGCATCTGGTGCATGGGGTTTTTCCATGTCGTGCATCCCCCTCTCAGTACCTACACCAAGTATATCCATTTTACCTGATGCACACCTATGTTTTCTTGTGATCCTTCGATGTGTCCATATTATGCATCAGGAATGTTTGAGCACCAACTCTATTATATAGACTGGCAAAACTGTTCCCTTAGCAGCGCTTCTTGGGTACTCTACTTCTAGCACAAATGTAAAAGAGACACTTGGGGTCTCAGGTCTTATGAAGATTTTTCCTGACAACATCCAGAAATCTATTGCAATCTATGATATTTAAGGGGAGATGTGAGGAGCTCTTGTGTCGTGTGTCTGCTCCAGAATGTGGTCAAGACTTTCCTCTGGGTTGGATCACTTTTAATCACCACTCTTCAACTCTGATCCTTGCAATTTTCTTGATGTTACATCTACCTCCGTCCTAATTACTTTTCTGATTAAATCCCGTTCTTCAGAATTGACCCAAGCTGTCCTCATTTCACAGGATACAAGGAGAATTTGCCAAAGTTTTGTTTTAAAGGAAATAAAGACCATACGATGTGGTTACTTTTGCAAGTATGATCTCACCGCAGCAGCATTCCCCACATATTAATACGTTTTACATGTTGAGTGAGTTTTCCATATAGTATTTGCTCTAGGCTACATTGCCAGTAACGAACGCCCAAATCCACGCCTATATATTCTGGACCCATTATCCACAAAGGAGCCTGTGATATTGTGTGACTCCTGAGTGATGATCGGCATGATGCTGTGGAGGGGCAATGAGTTCTTCCCTGCCCTCGCTACAGACCGTGAGTGATTCTGATATTAACCTACATTTGGGACATTCCCTAATATAATGCTGAAATGGGCACCAAAATTTACCTTACTAAAGGATTCTTACAATGTATATATGTATTATTATTTGTTTTGTAGATTCTTAATTTTAGGATGTCCAACAATAATAACATATCAAATAAACATAATTTATGGCAACTTTCTTTTTTTTCTAGAAAGTTAGAAAATTAATATATAGAAAAATTTAAGGGAATCTGTCAGGTCAAAAATCCATATGTAACTAATATCATTTTCTAATTCATCCCTCTAAGTTCGTATTTCTATTATTTACACTTACCTCCAATCCTCTGTAAACTGCAAATAACGAGATTAATTGCATCTGTAAACCACAGTGCTGCCCACTCCCCAAGGAATGAATATTCATGTCACATATTCACATCACTGCTCAGGAGATCAGTAAAAATCACTCCAATTGGGCAGGTGGGGGGGCTGTATCCTCCTCTTTGTTCTCTTTGTTTGCAGCAAAACATGAGGTCAAATAAACACAGAATCTGTCACAGGACAGTAGGGATACTTGCTTAGAGAAACAAATGGAGTAGTTATCTTCTCTAGATTAGGTAAGGCAGACGGCTGCCTGCAATCTGTCCCTCCCTCCCTCCATCTCCTTATCAGAAGCTCCTAAATTAAACTGAAACCTGACAGGCAGAGCACAGAGGGGAGGAGAGGAGGAGAGAGGGAGGGGGGAGCTGCCTGAGAAGGAGTGAATAATAAATAAACTAGCTAGTCACTAACATGATGCATCACTACACGGACAATTCATGAGTCAGGATAGTCAAGTGTTTCGGGGACAGATATAAGGATAGCATGTCAAATATTAAGGGGAAAGACAAAGGCATAGTCAGATTATGGTCCCAAGTGAGAATACCTGCACTGTAGTGGATCAGATTAAAAGAAAGGTCAGATGAGGTCAGAGGTCTGGTGACAATAGATCAAAAAAACCAAGAGCATATAACAGGCCAACAAGCACTATTGAGCAGAATGCAAAGACTGGCAGTGTCCTGGGATATACTGCTCAGCTAATTAGCTGGGCAATAACAGGGAACACCTGCAGACACCCAGGATCTCCCAGTATAGGGCTGAATAACTGAGCTGTAACTCAAAACACCGACAGCTCAGCACTCCCCAGCTCCAGGTTGAACAACTGAGCTGTCAATCACCTGATAGCTCAGCACTTCTTGATCTCTGAGCATGACAGAACGTGCCAGTAGTGTTAATATTGCCTAAGATTTGGTGCATGCAGCAAGACTTCTGAACAGGTGCTGCTTATCTCTGCTCTCAAGGGTATACTGCTTGGCATACCATGCATCTGCTGTGGGCCCCTGAGCTGGGGCGGCCCAGTTCTGGTTGGCAAAGCCCCCAAAATCACCGCGTGTTGTCTCAATTTCAACTGAATCTGCATAGAATGGTGCAGGAGGGAGCTGTCAGCTCTCTGCTTCACCACTTTTCTCTTCGTCTGATTGACATCATTACATTGCGTCTCCTATGCGGACAGAGCCTTGGTCAGCACTGTGCGCTGACTGGAGAAGATATCAGGGAATGACAGAAGCTGCGTACATAGTATTTCTTTTTTGTTATTGTCAGTATTTGTTGGAGACATGATACCTTTTGGGGCTTCATAGTGTGTATGTGGTGGGAGTTGGGAAGCTGCAGAGATATCAGCTGTTTATGGGGGTCCCAATACAGTGTCTAGGCCATCGGATCCATTATACTGAGTAGAAGACTATAATTTGGTGTGGGACCCTCATATTGCATGCTTGGACTGTAGGGAACATCATGTTTTGAGTGGGGCTGTGGGGACACTCATACTTTCTGGGTGACTATGGGTGACATTACAGTGTGTGTGAGCACCCTCATACTGCCTGTAGGATATGTAGGGGACATCATGTAGTGTGTACAGGCCCTCATACTATGTAGAGGGTTGTATATGGTGGATCTCTGGGGCCATCATACTGTTTCCGGGGCATTATGGGAGGAATTATGCTGTGTTGGGATTATTATGGCAGCATCATACTTTGCTGGAGGCAATGTAGGGTCATCAAAATGTGCATAATGGGGGACTTTCACTGTGGGGGTATTACGCAAAATGGGAGGCATTTGCAGGGCATTGTACTCTATAGAAGCCTTGAAAGGGGTGGAATAGTGTGGGAGAACACTAAGAGGCTTCAGTATTGGAATAATTGCTGTATACATCACCCTGATTTTGGAAGTTGGGAGGTATGATTTCGCCTACTCTGCCATTTGTATGGGTGGGCAGGGGCCCAATAATGAGTTTTGCTTTGTGGCCCCATGATTTCTATGTACGCTATTGCCTGGCCTGTGGGCTGTAGGCAGCTAAAGGTGTACCTCAATATCGTCACTGCATTGCAACCCTGTGCTGAACAGGTCTGCGTGCAGCGGATAAGACTTGATTGATTGGATTGCTTGAATATAACATTTATTTTTTGATGGTAGAGGTAGATTACAAGCATTAACTATTTGTGGAGGGGGCAGTTGTGGCATCATTACATTTTAATGTGGCATTAATAGCTCACTAATGCCTTTTAAAAGGGGCCGTCAGGGAAGATTATTTGCTTTAAAGGCAATTTGTCAGCAGGTTTTTGCTACGTAATCTTAGAACACCATGATGTTGTGACAGAGACTTAGATTCCAATGATGTATCACTTACTAGGCAGTATTTTTAGTTTAAATAACATAACTGTTTTATCAGCAGAAGACTATCACTACTAAGTGTCTCATGTCTCCTAGTCCAACCAAAGCCTCAGCACTGATTAGCATATTTCTGTCAATGTACAGTGTACACAGAACGTGTCAATCAGTGATGTGGGCAGGTTATACACAGTTCAGATCTGCAGCAGAGAACACAGTGATTTTATCACAACTGCTGCACACAGTAACCTGACACATCGCTAGAATCAGGGTCTCTGTCAGTACATCATGCTGCTATCAGGTTACATAGCAAAAACCTGCTGACTGGCTTCCTCGAAGGTTTTTTAAAGATTAGAAAACCCATGAGCAGGGCTGTAGAACTAGACAAGCAATGACAGGAGTGGTGCATTTTTTTGGGTAGGCAGCGAGGGACATAAAGCAATGCAACTGCCCCTGAAAGTGGTGTAAAAATTACATCATCATTAGTAGATTAGGGGGTGCAATGCCTGCCTTGCCATGAGCGCTGGCAACCCATGTTACACCCTTGTATTGCACCCAGCTAATAGCAATCACATCCTCTGTCAAGAAAGTTAGTGATGTACTAATTACAATTCTAACAAGTGTCCTTTAGGTAGATCATCAGTCCATGCCTCTGATTATCTTTAAAATTCCTTCCAACGTTATCTCAAAATACAGCCCATCCTGCTGTGGTTCCAAGTCCTGAGAAAATGTAAGCTACAATTCATACGGCCAAAAAAAAAAAAAGCAATCCCTTAAATTCCACAATATCGTTCTATATAATCAGCGTTTTATGGCATTTTGCTCAAATCTCGCAGTGTCATGGCGGCATCTGGCGTTGTTCACACCACTGACTCTGGCATCCTACACTGTGGTTTCTCTGATGTTTCTGAGTTGCACAGACAGGATCAGGTGTTGTCTAGTTGTGTTCTTATTAGTGATCGGCTCAGCAGGAGCATGTCTGTATGACTACTGATTACCTTTAGGATCACATGGCCTGGGAGACCTATCACAGTTGCTCCCTGCCTTTTTAAGTTGGTGGAATCTGTCTTCTCATGCCAAATATAGCTTTTGCAATACCAGTCCATGTGCTGTTGTGATCCAGTTGCTGTTGATCTATTGAAGTGCTGGTTGGTGTGCTTTGAAAATCTTCTTGTCGTCTGGTTTTCCTCCTGTGCAAGTATGGTCTTATACCTCTGTGTGTATTGTGGTGAGTGAGTATTGTTTGTTTCCCCATTGTTTTATTTGTGTGGGATTTTACCACTTCTGTCCTGGCACCCCCGCATCGGAAAAAAGGGATGTTAGACCAGGGCTGGCCAGGAGAAGGGCAAGGGTGGCGACTCAGGCATGCTCACCATCAGAAGAGACTCTGGGATAAGGAACAGCTAGGCCCACCTAGCCTGAGGATCAGTCTAGGAGACCTGGTCCCTCTGTTATTCCTAACTACACCGTGACAGGTAGAGCTGGTGATTTGACTGATCAAGTTGAGAGTCAATGGGTTCAAGAGAGAAGGAGTCTGGGCTCACTGCTAAGTGCTGCTCTGAAGTAAAACATAAACTAGTAATGTATAGTTGTACTTTGGTACTCAGACGCCTGAACCCTAGGCAGATACTTTTTCCAGCTACGCCATATCTCAACTTTTGCCAGCTCAGCTCATATTAACACTCATTTTGCTATTATCACCCAATTACTTTGATTTTAATTAATGAAGAGTGAATATAGAGAATCTCTGTTTTTAGACTGACCTCAGGTTATCTGGTACTAATTTCATCAGCAATTAGATGTAATATGTGGGAGAATCTGTGTGGCAGTGTTCAATTGTCCTGCAGCGCCCCCGCAGGAAAAATAAAGCATTACATGTTTCCTAATCAGATAATTGGACTTTCTGTGTAATGTATTGGAATTGTGGGTCTTCCATAGAAAGGGATGTTCTTTGTAGCTGTTATAATCTCTGAATTATATACATTACTCAACATCTACTCAAAAGTAGTGGAGCTATGGAAATCACAGGATGGAGACATGGTAGTGATATGAAATGATGAAAAAAATGAAGTTAAAATTTTCAAAATATCTCAAGCTATTGGGAATGAAGTATAAGCTTCACATATGGAAATCTGCGACTTACAAGCTTGTCTCCTATCAATGAGGTTATTAATGGTTGTCTGAGGAATATTCTGCCACAACAAATGTGCTTTGGAAAAATCATCAAAATCCACTGCTGGCAGCTTTTTTTGCAATTGCCGATCAATGATGTCCAAGATATAACCAACTAGAGCATTTTCCAGATATTATCATGTACAAAAGTGGGACATGTTATTGAGGAGGATAGATCTGCATTGCAGCCTACATTGCTGCCTGATAGTTTTGAGGGCAGTGATTTGAGGTCAGTTGGACACATTGATGTGCAGATGCCTTCTGATGGTTTGTGTAGATGATGTTCGACTCCTTAGGCTAGGTACGAGACGTCCAATTTCATTTGCAGCACAGAAAGGATCACTACTTTCCATTCTTCCTGACAAGATCACATGGGCAATGTCATTAAAAGGGAATGTCGCATGAGTCCTCCACCCACGATTATGGTATGGGGTGGCATGGATTAATATATGTAGCCAGACCCTTCTAATTTTCATCTAAAGTGCACTTGGTGGTGTCAACAGTGGTACAGCCATTTCTCCAGTGCCCAAATGAGCATTTCTTCAACACGACAACGTAAGCCCACATGTTGCTCATTATACTGTGAGCAGCCTGTGTTTCCCAAACCAACTACTGTGGGCTGCAGCCTCTCCAGACTTGTCTCCCATTGAGCACATCTGGGACGTAATAGGCTGGTGATCACACAGAGCTGCAGCAGCGGATCTTGATGATTTGACCTTCCTAAGACAACCATTAATAACCTCATTGATAGCAGCCAAAGCGGTGTTGGATTTGTGCATATGATGCTCATACTCCATACTCAAGATGAAAATTTGGTTCCATTTTTTCACCATTTGCCGATCAGTAACATGACTATCCAACCTGTAACTTCCAGAACGACTTTTCCTTCTATCACATATTCAGAGTTGAGGAGTGTATGATGGTTTGCAAATCAGGACCCCAATTAATAAGAATACCCCAATATGAAACTTGAAGGTGGGCTGTGTAAACGGGGTACCATCTCAAAGAAGATGTCTAACATGATTTTCATTGTTTCTTCTTTCATGACCATAATGAAGAGACACCTGTCAACGGAAGACTTCCAAAACGTCTTTGGGATGAGCATCGAAGCATTTGATCGCTTGGCGTTATGGAAGAGGAATGACATGAAGAAGAAGGCTCTGCTTTTCTAGCCTATGCCAGCCGCTTAACTGAACTGCCATCTGTAACGTTACCAATGACTCCTGGAAGAGCGAGGCAAGACTGTTCTATGGGGCCAGCGAGTTCTCCCGTCATCTTCTAACATGCCAACGTCTGCCAATGTTGCTTTATTTACAATATTTCTACCTGCCCTAGAACACTGTAACGCCCACCGCGGTATGTCAGGGGTACAACTGTGTACTTATAACCCATGTATCCATAATTCTCATCACAATCATATGACACGAGGGCCAAAGACTCGCATGTAAGCCATGCTTGCATTCATTTCTATGTGGTTTATTACAGAGATCAAAGTTTAACAAACGTTTCATATATACCAACATAAGCCTGTGCTTGCTATCCCCGGGTATTCACTAACACTCAGATCGGCATATTACGTTATTATATCATAGCCGGGATACTCAGCCATTTTTGCTTTCATTATTTATTTTATATAGTCTATGTGGCTTGGAAATCCTCTAATTAGCTAATTCATCTTCTCAGATGCTGACAGATATATCTACAGACAGAAAACAAGTAAAACAGTCACATAATGTAACCGCACACTGGTGACAGCGTCATAGGAAATCAGTGGTGGCAGATCGGAGAAATCTACAAACGCTATGGGCCAAATTCAATGTTTTGTGCCTTTTTTGGTTTAGTTTTAGGTGTTTTTCCCTTGTTTTTAATGTGTGCCTAATTCATCTTTTCATTTAAGCCTTTTTCAGATACGTTTGGCAGGTTATTTTGATTTTGTTTCCACGTTTATCAGTGTGGACGAGATTTTCAGCTGATTCATCAACTGCAATTTTTGACAAAGTCATAAAAGTCTTTGTCCCAGAGTGATTTTATGTACGCGCCCCTTTTTTGTGTAAGTTTATAGCCAAACACATGACTTTTTGCAGTTACCCTGTTTCCACGAAAATAAGACAGGTTTTTTTCCCATAGATGTGGTACGTCTATTTTCAGGGGATGTCTTGTTTTTTCATGTCGTCATCAGCCCCCAATATCCCTATTGTCTTCTTGCAGCCCCCATCATCCCCTTGCAGCCCCCAATATGCCCATCATTCCCTTGCAGCCCCCAATATCCCCATCATCCCCTTGCAGCCCCCAATATCCCCATAATCCCCTTGCAGCCCCCAATATCCCCATCATTCCCTTTCAGCCCGCAATATCCCCATTATCTCTTTGCATCCCCCAATATCCCCATCATTCCCTTTTAGCCCCCATCATCCCCTTGCAGCCCACAATATCCCCATCATTCATTTGCAGTCCCCTTCATCCCCTTGCAGCCCTCGATATCCCCTTGCAGCCCCTGATATCCCCATCATCCCCTTGCAACCCCCAATATACTCATCGTTCCCTTTCAGCCCGCAATATCCCCATTATCTCTTTGCATCCCCCAATATCCCCATCATTCCCTTTCAGCCCCCTTCATTCCCTTGCAGCCCCCAATATCCCCATCATCCCTTTGCAGCCCCCAATATCCTCATTATGGTACCTGCATAAAAAAACACATACAAACCTTTTGTCACCAGTCCTCCACAGTCCGCGCTGTATGTATTCCGGACGCCTCTCTGAGCTCTTTGGCTCAGTTGCCGTAGATGTATGGTAAGCTGCCGGCCAATCAGAAGCCAGCAGCCGCCGTCCATTCGGAGGCCTGCATGTAATGTCATGTGCAGACATTAGCTGCTAGACTCTGATTGGCCGGCAGTTGCTGGCCTCTGATTGGCCAGTGGCTCACCATACATCTACGGCCGCTAAACAAGAGATCTCAGAGGGCATCCGTAATACATATAAGGCAGTCACCTGGACAACGGTGGCGGTTTACGGGGGCTACCATAATATGAATCACAGCTGCATGCCTTGGTCTTCTGTTCAGCTGGCATGCTTCAAAAAAAAATTTGGTAGGTCTTACTTTCGGAGGAGGCCTTATATTTAGCAGTTTTGCAAGACCTCTACTAGGTGTTATATTCAGGGAAACACTGTAATAAGCTGAAAAAAAATTACAGAAAAAATATAATTTTTTTTTTTATTTTTTGCAAAATTCATGAGCCAGTTTGAAGAATTTGGCTAAAAACAAATCAAGGAACACCACAAGACAACGGAAAAAAAAAGTGACTTAAAAATTGTAAGTGAAGTATCGTAATTTTTAGTTATATCATTAGATTCCATGATGCGTCATTTTATATATCGGTCATTTTATCCTGCTCATTGCGGCTGGGGCTGAGCAGATGTATGACTGTATTTGTCACAGTCACATAGGATGGTAAACCTGCAGATTTTACCAACCGATATGTATTCATATGTGTGTAGGTGCAATAGGAGTGTTTAAAGGGAATCTGTCACCTGAAAAAATGCTATTAACCTGTAGATATGAGGTTAATCTGCAGATTTATAGCATTCTGCACCTGCCTAGTACCCGCACATTGAACTCCACTGCCCGGTGGAAATGAACCGGGTGGAAATTCATTAATACAATAATAATTATTGTAGTTCTATAGCGCCAACATATTCTGCAGCACTGTACAGTAAGCAGGGGCATGTATAGACTATAACGATAATATAAAATAACACATAGTTCAAGATAAGAAAACATATATAAAGATGTAAGAAGGTAGTTATATCACACGTAGTCCTAAGAATCCATGAAGTAGATATAGACCCAAGTTCACAAAGTAATAGAAAGTCAACAAATATATTTTCAACAGGAATCTAAAGGGCGTTGTTAGGATCCATTTAGTAGGTACAAGTCCATATAGATATCTGACTTGGATCACTGTTTGTCACCCCTGTCTAAGACCCATTACATGAGGACATGAATAAAGTAATAGTACCGCAACATTGGCGCCACCTCCTGATGAAGCTGTGATTACAGCGAAACGTCCATCCATCTCTTTGATGGATCAGTAGAGATTTGGATAAGGGACATCAAAGTCATAATGCCATAAAAAATAGCTGAAACCAGGTAAAGTTAACCTTTAAAAGGGGACAAATTAATGCACAAACAAGTCTCGTCAATAAGACTATTTTAACTAAAAATAAAAGTGCAAATATCATATTCAATAGGGGATAAAATGTGACATATGCAGAGTTCTTGTTTGATTCGGTGCCATAGATCATGAGGTGCAAATTCACACTTGGGTCCAATAATCGGCCGGGTGAGACCAAGTTGAGGTTTCTGTTTCTGATTGTGTACGATACAGAACAGAATAGGTTGTTGTTTTTTTTATATATAGGGTGCAGTTCCTCTATAAATCCTCTAGGGGGAGTATGTTTCCTTTATAAATTCAACTCTTGCCTATTTTGTGTTCTAATTTCCAAGAACTCTATATAAAAAAAAGTTTACTTGGATCATATTTTATTTTCTTTTGCCATCCTAATAATAATATTCATTTATATAGTGCTATTAATTCCATAGCACTTTACATACATCAGCAATACTGTCCCCTTTGAGGCTCACAATCTAAAGTAATAAATCTATTATAATTTGCCCCTTAGTTTAGAGGGGTCGTCCACCTTTGAATTAAAGGCACAGATTTTTGTCTAAAAATCATTTTTCTAATTGGGTTTTCACTATGTTGTCTTCTACAGCCTATTTCTGGCAGAATGAGTTAACTAAGGATCTGTCAGTGAGCTCATTCTGATATGACAGGTTCTAACTATCTGTCTCTGCAGATTTTTGACCGCGACCACATCAAACTTGAGATTTTGCAGAGAAAGAGCCTGTAAAAGCCAAACTTAATGAATGTGAATTGCAACAATGATTAGCCCTAAATGTATGCAGTTAAGTAAAAAAAAAAATCATCTTTAAGTATGTTTTGTTTGTATTGTAGCAACCTACCCCCGAAGAGGTGTTATGTAACTTGTAACTTCCCTTGAATGTGGCACTACTAATTATTAGCTGGGTTTTTGTGCAGTTGTGTATGGAGGTATCGGGGTATGTGCACACGATCTGGAAGCACTACATGTTGGACGCAGCGTCTCCGGATCTGTGGGAAGCCGCAGGTGAATATAAGCAGAGCGCAGCCGTCCTGTGCCCATGATCTGCGTTCGGTGCAGAGCGGCTTTTCCCTGCGTTCACCCGCTGGAGATTCCTTCCAACGTCACAGCATGAAACTAACATTCTGCGGAGATCCGGAAGCGCGGTAACCCACACTGCAGCTGAAATAACGCTACAGAGGGGAGAAGCACAATGGGCATGGGACTTATAGAAATCATCCACTGTGCTTGTACTCTACAACACAGCGGCAATACACTGCGTCCAAAATGCTGCTATTCCGGATCGTGTGCACGCACCCTCAGCCCTCACTATGCTGAAATCAATAGGAAACTGATCACTTATTTAATGTAATCGTAAGATATGATGGAAGATATGATTATGATTTTAAAGGGTAACCTTTTCACCTTATGGAGAGTGACATGCCAGTAATGAGGAGACTTAGAGCCGCAATGCTCTTCTAGGAAATTAAATATGTTAATTGTCTCTTCAGAGAGGAAGAGGACTCGAACTCTAGTGCCACCTACTGGAAGTAGCAATCCTAACAGTCAAAAGTGACTCTTTAAAGAAGACCTGTCACCCCCCCTGCTGCATTGCAAACTAAATGCATCATGTCTGCATTCAGTGCTGCATTTAGTTTGCCAAATACCAGGGGGGTGACAGGTCCTCTTTAACGAGTCTTGTCATATGACTAGGATACTTTAGAGGGCCGAAATCGACTTTTAGGATTGCTGCTTCCAACAGGTGGCGCTAGAGTTCAAGTCGTCTCTGAAGAGACAATTTGCATCATAATTTTACTATTTCATGGAGATCATAAAAAAAATCCAGCCTTTCTCACAGGGCTGTGGAGTCGGTGTCCATTTTGATGGAGTCGTATTCAGGGAAATTGAAGTCAGAGTCGGATGTTTGGCTTACTGACTCCACAGCCCGGTGTCTCAGCGACTCAAAAGCTAATATGTTATATTGGAACGTAAATCTTTCAGGCTAAAATTGCAACCTTTTTGCTACTCATGTGATCCCATTGGGGGAGGGGGAGTATTGCAATTCCAACATGTCAGTCCTTATGAACTCTTCTTATACTAAATTGATGGTACAGCCCATATTAATACCACAATTGTGCACCATCATCAGTTAGGTCATCCTAACTGTCCCCAATTTTCTTTGTGACATATTCAGATCTCATGGCTGCAGAAGTTGAGCTCACGATCAGGTTTGTTAAGGGCTTGTTCACATGCTGCTTTCGTTTCTACACGTTTTTAAAGGGCAGTAAAAGCTGCTGTATACTGTACCAGGAAAGTGAATGAGATTTCTAAAATCACATCCACATGCTGCTTATTTTTTCTAGATTTTAGCCTTAAAAGGACTCTGTCAGATCATTTTTCAGTAGGATACTAATAGTACTCTTGAATAGTGTTTAGATAGACCTTTCAGAAGATGTAAAAATCATTAATGTACTCTGTGTTGTTCTCTTGCTATAAGCATTTTCACACCCTGCAGGCAGCTACTGCATTAGTCCTCTCCATTATATTCACAGCCGAATAGTCCAGCTGTGTGTTATTTAAATATCCACAACCACCCAAGCTGGTGTTCTGGCCCTCCCCTATGTCCTGAGAGGGGAGGGGTTTTGTTCTACAACTCTTGTAGTAATATGACTACAGTCTTTGCTTTCTGTAAAAGATTTCTGTTTATATGAACATTGGTTTTCCTTCATACATGTAATGTATGTTGAGCAAATGATCATATAAAAACAAAGAAATATCTCGGACAGCACACACTACACACATGCCTCAGATACACACAATGAAGATGTCAGAGCTTCATCTTCTGAAAGCTCACACCTCATCCCCCTTCTTTTCTCCTCTGCATAGAGATCAGAGAAGGGTAGGGCAGTGTAGTGTTACATGAATATTCATTCCTTGGGGAGTGGGCAGCAGAGAACTCACTGTGATTGACAGATGGAATTAATCTTTTATTTGCAGCTTACACAGGATAGGAGGGAAGTATAAATAATAGAAATACATGAATAGAGAGAGCTTAGAGAAAGGAATTAGCAGTTACCGTATTTTTCGCACTATAAGGCGCACCGGATTATAAGGCGCACCCTCAAAAAATGACTTTTAAGCCGTCTTGGTCCATATATAAGGCGCACCGGATTATAAGGCGCACCATATTACTATAAAAAAAATCCCTCTGTAGCCTCCCATCACCCTCGAGCATCGCTGTGTAGCCTCCCATCACCCTCCAGCATCTTTCTGTAGCCTCCCATCACCCTCCAGCATCGCTGTGTAGACTCTCATCACCCTCCAGCATCCCTGTGTAGCATCCCATCACCCTGCAGTATCCCTGTGTAGCCTCCCATCACCCTCCAGCATCGCTGTGTAGCCTCTCATCACCCTCCAGCATCCCTGTGTAGCATCCCATCACCCTGCAGTATCCCTGTGTAGCCTCCCATCACCCTCCAGCATCGCTGTGTAGCCTCTCATCACCCTCCAGCATCCCTGTGTAGCATCCCATCACCCTGCAGTATCCCTGTGTAGCCTCCCATCACCCTCCAGCATCCCACACACTCAGACACACACTCAGACACACACTCAGACACACACTCAGACACACACTCAGACACACACACAGACACACACACAGACACACACACAGACACACACACACATACACACACATACACACTCAGACACACACACACACTTACTGTACTGTGTGGCAAGGCACTCACCGCGCTGGAGCCCTCAGCCAATGACAGCGCTGGAGCCCACAGCCAATGACAGCGCTGGAGCCCACAGCCAATGACAGCGCTGGAGCCCACAGCCAATGACAGCGCTAGAGCCCTCAGCCAATCAGAGGCTATGGGCTGACGTCAGCTGGCCTCGGATTGGCTCCAGGCTCCTGGGCGGAGCTGTGATTGGCTGATGGGCTCCTGGGCTCCTGGGCTGTGAGCGCGCCCGATGCAGCGGCGGCACCGGACACGACAGCGGGGACGGCGGCTGGTGATCACGTCCCCGCTCAGTGATGTGAGGCAGGCACCGGCACCAGCATGGATGGCGGGGACGGCGGCTGGTGATCGCGTCCCCGCACAGTGATGTGAGGCAGGCCCCGGCACCAGCATGGATGGCGGGAATGGCGGCTGGTGATCGCGCCCCCGCACAGCGATGCCAGGCGGGCACCGGACAGAGGGGGATGGCGGGGACGGAGGATATTGCGGCACAAAGGTATGCCTTATTTTCTGGGGGGTGCTAAATTTTCCTGAAAAAATCCGTATATAAGGCGCACTGCACTATAAGGCGCACCTATGATTTCTGGGAAAATCTTAGTCTTTTAGGTGCGCCTTATAGTGCGGAAAATACGGTACATATGGATTTTTGACCTGACCGATTCCCTTTAAATGCATTTTTTCTGCTTTGCAGTATGTTAATTCTTTCAGCGTTTTTGCAGCATTTTTCATCTGCACTGAAAACTCATGTAAGGCTGCATTCACACATTGCGTATTTTTGCGCACGCTTTTCAAAATACATAATGTGCTTTTTATCTGCTGGCAAAGTGAATGGGAAATTCACTTTGCTGTGCAGACAGTGTGTAAAAATACGCATGCGCTTTTTTAGGAAAAAGCGGCGGCGTAAAAAGAATGACCCTGCCAATTCTTTACGCAGCAGCGCCGGCGCTTTTTCCTATAAGGGCGTCACAGAGGGAAGGAAGAATCCTGCTTCCTCCTCCCCTGTGTGACACCTGTGACCGCCCATTTGATCTTGCAGTGTATTATTATACACTGCAAAATCTACGTTAAATAAAGACAAATGTATGAAAAATAATAAAGAATGAAATACTTACCTCTCCGACGGGTGTTCCAGTGTCCGGGAGCCGCCGCTGGAATGGTCCTGCTAGGACCTGTGGTGATGTCAGAGGGCGTTCCGGTCATGTGACATGTATCACATGACCGCGAGCGGCTAATCAGCGCCTGGAATGCCCTCTGACATCACCACAGGTCTTTTTCCACTCGGAATCTGCGACTGCTCACTGGTCTTGGCTCCCGGACACCCGCCATCCACCCGCCGGAGGGTAAGTATCCATGTTTATTATTTTAAAAACCTCTGGCTTTATTGAATTTAGATTTCACAGTGTATAATAATACACTGAAATCTTTAGGGGCGTGCACAGATGTGACAGGGGAGGAGGAAGCATGATTCTTCCTTCCCCTGCAGCACATAAAAACATGGTGTGTGAATGCACCCACGTATTTTGTTGTGCCTTTTTGCGCGGCCAAAAATCGCGGCAAAAGAAATGCTCAAAAAGGCGCAGCAAAATACGGTATGTGTGAACGTAGCCTAAAATTCATCAGTATATTCAATGTTTTTCCTGCCAATACTCTGGTTTTTGGTGCAAAAAAAATATCCAAATACTGAATGTGTCAATGTGTGGACATACTCTGGTATGGAAGTTGTTCTGGCTATCAATCAGTATTCGGGCTTGTTCACACATTGTGTTTTTTGTGGGTTTTTGCCAAGTGAATGATTGCTGTCTTTTGCAATCGCTAATTATTTTATCTTTGTAGATTTGGAACTTCAAAGTGTTTTTAGATTCTGCAGCCAGTCAATGTTCTTTCGGTGTTTTTGCAGTTTTTCACCTATTCAAATGGATAGAAAAAAAATGTAACTTAAAATGCATCAAAAACGCATATATTTTATACAACATTTTTCCTGACAACAATTTGATTTTGCAGCAGTAAAATCCACTGCAAATACTAAATATGTCCACATCCTCCGAGGCCAAGAGCCTTTTATGATCTATATTAGCTGTACAACCCGACATTGCCTGGATTACAACAATAAAAGGGGTGTGAAAAAGTGAGTGGGGCTAAATGGAGGGAGTAAAGCCATATGCACCCAGGGGGCGTGGTTATGAAGGGGGCATTGCCCAGGTTACAATTGGGAGGTGGGATGAACTGGAGGGGGTGGAACCATATGCCTATAGCACATTCTGAAGGAAGTGCAACTAACTGAAGTGGCGGAGCCATATGCATCCTGTGCATTATAAAGTGGGTGGGACTATAAAGTGGGCATGGATATTAATGGGGCGGGGCCATATGCCTAAGGTTCATTATGAAGGGGCATATGCATACTGTGCATTATGAAGGAATGGGGCTATTAAGTGGGCGTGGCTATTAATGGTGTTGGGCCATATGCATATGGTGCATTATGAAGGCATTTATGCATACAGTGCATTACGAAGGGTGTGGGGCTATAAAGTGGGCATGGCTATTAATGGGGCGGGGTCATAGGCATGCAGTATATTCCAAAAGGCTGGGGATAATGGGAGGGGCGGAGCCATATGCCGCATGTTCATTATGAAGGGGGCAAAGCTAAATGGTGGGGGCAGAGCCATATGCATCCTGGGCATTATGACAAAAAAGGTTGGGGCCAGTGCCTTTTTCGTGGGGGTACCAGAAAATATGTAGAGGGGGCGGAGCAATATGAGGACCACCATCCAGGATCTCCCGGCCACCTGACAGCCCATCACCCCCCCCCCCCCGCTTTTTAATTTCGGCCGCTGGCGCCTGACAGCAGCCCCACCCCCCCGCTCCTCAATCATGGCTGCTGACAGCACCCCCCTGCTCCTCCAGCAGCCAGCGCCTGGCAGTACCCACACTTCCCCGCTCTTAAGCCGCTGGTACCTGACAGCACACCTTCCCCGCTCCTCGACTCAGTACTGGTAAATATTCTTTTACAAAAAAAGCAGTGGTCGGGGCTATTATACATACATACACACACTCAGCTATATGTGTCAGATTATGACTCCAAGTCAAGGCTTAAGGTTGGGAAAAACAGAAACGTCTCCACTGGAGTCAAGAACATCATATCTTTATTCTGCCATATGCAATGTTTCATCCACGCAGGATTCTTTCCAAACACCCTTTGATAAAGACGTTGTGTGCTCGAAACATTGCATATGGCGGAATAAAGTTATGATGTACGTTTTTTCACCCACTAGACACATTGTCTTTCTATTTCTCCTAATCTTTATTGCCATGTGGACTCCTTGGTATTCTGATATTGTTTCCCAGATTTTTATGAACTCCTTGTCCTGCTGGACGTCCTAATAGGATTGTGAGTGTCTGTTTATCTGACGGCTTAAGGCTGAGGTCAAACAGTATAAAAATCCGTCCCATTCTTATCCAGAAAAGTGGTTGATGTTTCTTTCTCACTTGTCATCCATACACAATCAGATTATTTTCAGGAGCATTTCCAGAATCTTATGTTACAGAATTGTAATGAATCCGATTTTTTTATTTTTTCCCGGATCCATACACTTACATAGGCGAGCACCATAGTCAAATCATAGGACGTTGTATTTTTTTTCTCATGCCGAATCAGTATGAGAAAAAAAAAGTTCATCTGCATCGCCTCATTAAATAATAGTCGTCAATATAGCGACTCCTCATACGTAAAAAAAATGATCAATCTTCACCAGTGTGCTGGATTGCCTTCATCTTTGGTTCTCCCACCATAAAACAAATCCTAACAAAGGATTCCGCAATGTGTATGAGCTGTCAGTAAAAATATTACAGCAGTGAATTTCAGTGTTGTGTCCAGAAAACAAAGATAGGCCCGTTAAAAAGGCCATAGACTATAATGAATAGGTGTCTGACAGATATAATGCAGAAAGAAATAAAAGCGTAAATAGGGTCTTAACTGTGCAGAATAAAGGGACAGAATAAAATAGAAATCGGCTGCTGCAGTTCCTCGCTACATAAAGAGCAAAGGCTAGGAAACGAAGATGTAGTCCACGGTTCAATAAAGCCTTGAGTGTCATGCACTGACTTGGGAATGTCCGGTGCCAACACAGAGGTTACAACTGGATGGAAAGGGAGAGGAAGACCTTAACAATAGGGATCGGGGAATTTGACACCTCCTGATCATAGCCTGTGTCTGGCCCTAAACTCCCCTAACATCCCTAAGCAGGTCCTCTCCCCACACCGCCATCACATGCCTAGTCCCTAGCTGTCACCTAAAGTCCCAATGGCTAGTGCAAAGGCCAGTGAGTGAACTAGACTTCACCACTGTAATAAAAACATAGGGGAAGGTAGACAGAGACAGGGGAAGATAGAAAATGATAAAACTCCAAGGTTGCAGCCAAACACCAGGATTGCAAACAGGAGGACTCTAGTAACTCCCAGAGACTTCCTCACTCCACGATGGTCAGCATTGATAGATTCTATAACCAGCAAGAGGAGATGGTGACGTGTGACTATTTAAAGTGAATGGGTGTGGTCACAAACCAGCAGCACCTGAGATAGAACTGACCAGGAATTATCAGCATGGAAAGAGTTATCATTAACCCTAGTTCCAGCAAAAACTTTTAAAGTCTCGAGTCTCACAAAACAAAGTGAAGCTCAGATTCCAGCGCTGTCACCCGTCACTCATGATACGGAGTATCAGAAATTAAGACCATGCAGTTTATTAAGGTCAACATGAGACCGGTGGATTTTGAAAACGCGTTTAATTTAGTAAACCGCATGTTCTTAATTTTTGATACTCCGAGCTTCATTGAACTGTCGGCAGCACGGGCTACATCCAATGTGTCATAGCCTTTGATCTAGGTGTTTGCTAGAGCACATACGGTATATAAAAATTGTACATGTAATGGGATCTAAAGATGGACATATGCATAAAATAACAGTGAATAACATTCTTTCGACAGATTCCTATCTCTCCTGACTTCGCCATACACATGACTGATCGGCTAGGCCAAGCTTTTGTGTGTGTTTAGCACAGAGAGAAGATAAATCCACTGCCAAACTCCTCCGACAGCTGCTTATCATCCCTGAATATAGAAAGATGGGATCCCAACTACCGGATCCTTTTGTCCTCCGACATCATCTATCACAGGAGACACAAGAGTCCCCCATACATACTGTATCAGTTGGTTGGCCATTGTTGCCGAATTTCCCGGTTCAGACAATCTTTATTCAATGTGTATGGAGGCCTTTACTATTACAGGGTAGAAAACCAGGCCGGAAGTGAAATATTCCCAAAGCCTAAATATGTTTTATCTATTTACAATTCTAGAAATCTGAATATATAAATCTTAATATATACAATAATATAAATATATATATATTATAATATATAATTAACACAATTTATTCTACTGCAGATGTTTTAAGAAATAAAAAGGTAAATTAAAAATCAAATACCGATAAATCTATTTTACAGACGTTTCTGGTTTTCTGATAAAAAAAATAACATATCCAGAATATTGTAACTATTAATATAAATAGGAAATAAAATATATGTCATATTAATATTTAATTGTTTCTATAAGGATATGACAAAGTCTATAAATTGTGGATGTGTTAGAAATAGATAAAAATAAGTCAATTAAAAATCAAATATTGATAAATGTATTTGTGGTTTTATGATACGTATTAATAACTCATAATATTATAATTATTAATATAAAAAGGGAATAAAACATATTTACTATTAATATATAATTCATTATATATTAATGTAATAGTCTATAAACTGTTGACCAGGTGACTAAACGATGTGAGATTGTAGAATTTTATCTCAAATTTAACCTATTGTGAATATTGAACATTCATCAAAAAAATATTGGGAGACTATTGGCACCCAACGTCAACATTTTTGTCCACAGATGCTTTTTTGAAGGTGGAATTATAGTTTTTCATAGATGGTTTATCATGGATCCCATAGATTAGTCAACGAACATTGGTAATAACAGTCCTTCCAGATTATAAACCCATCTAAATAGCACCCGACGAATTAGCAAAACAGCATAAAATCATCACCGCCAGCGTTATATAGATGATTTGCTGCTGATATTATGTACTAATGATTGTTATGTGGTCGGAGAATGTTCTGTTTTCAGTCTAAAGAGTCGAGTAAATGGCTGCAGATCATCTTGTATGTGACTGCAGTCATCATCCTAGCCTTCATCGTCCTATGTAATGAGGCCATTACACTCCCGGAAGGCCCCATAGACTCGGGAAAGGGTGGACCTTCTGTAAGAGCATGAGTCTCAAAAACTATGGCTGAATAATCGGTGGTATGGGTACAACTATACACATCATTTTAGGGTGCACATTGCCTCACACTCTTGGGGTATTTTGTGAATGTTGCTATTTTATTGGCAGCATGTCTAGCACTCTTTGGGACCATATTCTGGGAATGAGCTGTCATGTGCATTACGTTTGATTCACAGTGGTAAATTGGGCGCATTTTGAGAGCTTATATATTAAACACAACCATAAGCTTTAGTTTAAATTTACTCCACTTAAAGGGTTATCCGGTGAAAGCAAGTTATCACCTATCCACCGAACTATCCAACCACTGATCAGTGTAGGTCTCACTGCTGGGACCCTCACCAAATAGCAGAACAAGGAATCTTTATGCCCAAAAGGGCACTTTCATCCTTATGACAAATGTCACAGAAGGTCGGATGCCCGACGCCACTTCGTTCCATCTCAGTGGGGCTGCCAGAAAACACTGAACGGGAAGCCCCATGGGTAATGAATGGAGCCGCAGCCGATCATGTACACTGCCGATACATTCTAACTTGGCTAAAAGTGACCCATTCTGCCAATCAGTGAGTCCCAGCCATCAGATACCACCAACATCATACCATGGATAATTGATAATTTGTTGTTTCCGGACAAATCCCTTAATTAGCATAATGAGACACAACTTTACTTTTTTTCTGCAATTTATCTATAGAATCTGCTTATAATTTCTATGGAGGGCATCTCTGGTACGATAGCTGGAGCATAGGCGGACCTATCATTGGTTCAAACAGTGCAGCAGCACAAGGGCCCAAGAAGTAATTGTGCCCATTCCTACCTCTAAAGCAGGTGGAACTGTGCATTTTGATGAATTATTGGACTGAAAAAGGCCCATACATTGTTTTTGCACATGGGCCCTTTACTGTTTGTGTGTCCGCCGGTCACATTCTTATACTGCTACTATATGATGCACCCTGCGTCTTCTAGATGTCACCTTTGTACTTGGTGCAATTCCTGAAGAAGAAATGGGGTTTCACTTTGAAACTTGTTGAATAAAGCCCCTTTCATCTACTATCCTTCATTTTGTAGTTTCTTCATCCATCTACGGCAGCACAGATTGATCCACATTTTGTCAGGTTCCTATATACTGATAAGGTGATAACATATATATATATAAGGATACTCATATGACTAGAAGATTATGCATTTACGTATATGACTCCAAGATGCATATTCCACCCATCCATGCCTATAACCATACGTGTCTACTAAGCCTACTCATGTGTAAGAAATACATAAGGTGTACTCACATGACCCCTATACTGTGAATTCACATGACCCCTATAGGATGTATGTTAATTTCACCCGTGACCGGTATATGATGCATTCAGCATACAATGCGTAGATATATGCTTCTATAGGATACAGTGAGCTCATTAGCCAAGTGTACCATCACTTTAATTAAAGTCTCATCCTGGTACATTCAGCACATAGTGTTAGATATATTGGGCGTCAGCTTATCCTTTAATTGGTGTACGGTGTCCGCATCCCTCCATGAGGGCATAGGAAAGCCTCACCCTTTACCATACAGAGAACTAGATATAATCTACCACAAATATTGAGATTATCCACCATATGGGAAAGAAATATGACCGATTCCCTTTAAGAAGCTTGAGGCTGAACGTTACAAGGATATTAATGAGATAACCTGAGGGACTAGCGCCACGGGATGAATCACATCTGGAGATGGTTAATCTGTTTTCTAAGAAAGTGCTGAGAGGAAGGAATAAGCATGTTATTGAATGTTGCCCAAAGAGCACAAGACAATCAGATATGGATTTGACTCCCCTAATGGCCTTAATTTGAAAATAGCGTCATAGTTTGCATACCCGCCTGGGTTAACTCTTTACCACACTGTTCTACTTAAAGGGAAAGTCTGACAAATAAAGAATTGTAATCATCACCCTCATAGTGAAATCTTTGATTACTGGTGACACCCACCGATGTTCTGATAGAGGCACGTTGAGGTGCACCTTTAGGGTATGTTCATACTAAGAACCAAAACCTTAACGGGAACTTAGGTATAACCATGCAGTAGGTGCATATTCACACAGGCCTCACAATAGCAAAAACAACAAGAAACAAAGATTAGCTAATACCCTAAAATAGATCAAATATAAAAGTAAGAATAGGGTACTCGGTGACATGGGAACACAGAACCTTCCCAAACACCCTACCATCCGACGGAGTAAGACACCAGACATCAATTGGCATAAAAATGGCCTTTAGGCTTTACTAGGATAACTAAAGACGGTACAAGAATAAATAATATAATAAATAATCCAATGAATATTAAACTCCTTAAAGTAAACCACTTGTACCGCTAACTGAACCAGAAGACGCCCAACATATTGGGCAATTTTCCCCTCAAGATAAAGCCAATGGACAGATGCATGTACTCTTCAGATAACGTCATCGTCTTCTTCCTTGCCTGAAGAGTAGTGACGTCAGGCACACTCCTGAGGGGAATATATACCCCTTCTTCCCGCACGTTATTGACCAATCACTGTCACCACAGACAAGCAAGCAGGTAGGCAATAGCATCTATGCCTGCTTCATGTTACTATACACTTAGTCCACAGACTTGACCAATCACGCATGTGTATACCTCATAATGCAGTATTAGGTCACCTGAAATAGTAAGCAGAATTGGCAACAACACTTTTATTACTTAAAATGCCTACCTACTCCTAATAAATTATAACTATAACTTAAGCTGTTAACTACTGGCGACCGCTATAATTGGATGAATGTCCTATTTACACCTAACGAGTAAGGAGATGAAAGAAGAAGCAAAAAAAAGGGGTGGGGGCACGATCCGTTGCAGCCCCTTCGCTAACATCCTCCAGTAGGCTGTGACATTATTTTGATTAAAAAAGGCGCGAGCCATCGCACCGCATCAAGGCAACCCCATCGGGACAGTCCCACCTAGCAGTATTAAAAACCTTACCAGATGTCAATGATGTGTATATGATAAGGAATGAGTAAAGTTTGCCAAACACACCATTTTCGTTGGGACTTACTGACCTTCTGTGTATAGGGGTCTCCTGTCTCTCCCCCTACAGATGATGTCGAGGAGAGAAAGATTGGATAGTTGGAGTTTTATCACCCAGTCTTTTTATTTCCAGGAAGATAAGCCGCTGCCCAAAGGTGTCTCCTCTCTCCTCATTAAAAACACAAGAACTCTCTGCAAAATTAAGTACTCAAATGTTTGGGGGAGTCAGGAGAGACAGCCATCTGCAAAACAAACCCATCAGTTTTCTCACATGTATGGCTGGATTTAATCCCATCTTCCTACTGAGCCATACATGAATATGTAAAGATCGGCTGAAAGCTATCTTATGTAAATGGCCAACCCAAGGCCCTGCCCATTATATAGTCCTCCCCTACTGTCTTGTATTTACCTGGCATTACCTATTCGTAATCTAGCTTTGCTGATGTTTACGGGCTACTATGGAGGCCCTGTGTATGGAGGTGAAAAACTTAATCGTATTGGAAGGGGATTGATGGCCAATGTCCATACAGGATTCCCAGACTTGTACCATACATGGGAAATTAAACTTAAATGATTTTTCTATTATTTGTCAAAATACTTGTCTATGAGATATATAACTCGGCAAATGTGTAGTTGTAAAAGCATCTTATTACCTGCCACATAGAGACCCGTAAATAAAAGTGTGAAGACACAGCCAAAAAAACCAGCTGGTAGATTGCTTCCAAACACCCTGTATATATATATTATCATCTTTAGATTATAATATCCCATCAAAGCTCACTAAAATCTGGAACAAGATCTATGATATTCTAAGGAGGATTCCTGCTTGTGTGTCCTAGGTTTACCTTGGCCATATGACTGTGTGAAGTAAGTTATACACTCCTGGCTTGTGTAGTATCCTCGTGCTCAGCAGAAACCATGAAATAAAGGGATAGTCCTAGATTACAAAAACATGACCCCTGTGTACTGTAATGGGGCTGACCTGCAATACCAGACACGAGCAGACGGGGCAGACTTTTTCTGAACACTACAATCTCACTTGTGCAAATAAAAGACCTCAAGTGTTAAAAGATTTTTCTTGGTATGGCTTATGAATATCATTCCCAAAATCTTGACGGTTCTCTATAAAAACCTGTGCGTTTCTTCGGCACGGTTAGGACAATGCATGAACGATGCAGCGCCCCTG
Source organism: Allobates femoralis (assembly GCA_033576535.1). Lineage (NCBI taxonomy): Eukaryota > Metazoa > Chordata > Amphibia > Anura > Aromobatidae > Allobates > Allobates femoralis. Next base: position 60,791,587 of record JARQOC010000003.1, read on the forward strand.
TGACGTTCTGCTGGATGTTGATTTCAGCAAACTACAGTGCAAGATGTAGCGAGGAGTATCAATGTTATTTCCTCACCCCTGGGTCCAATAATAGTATATAATTATTATTATTATTATTATGATTATTATTATTATTTATAGAGCACCATTGATTCCATGGTGAAGTAGAAAACACCGGTGCTTGTCATCTTGAAATTCTCTTTATTAATTTGAAAATAATAAAATCATTCAGCGTGCTAGCTGGGCGCTGATTCAATGGTGTTAGCTTAAAGGGGTTGTGCCATGAACAAGTGCGCATTTAAATGAATAGATCTTAGAATAAAAATAAGTTTCACTATTGGATGTGTAAAAAGAAAAGTATTCCTGTCCCTAGATATTCTTATAAATGTGTCCCTATGTAATGTATGTGTCCAACCATGCAGGAACAAGTCAGATATACCACAGCTCATGGACAGGAGAAGAAGTAAGGGAGTATACAGACATTACAGCGGGGATCACAGAATATAAGAGTATACAAACATTACAGCTGGAGATCACAGAATATAAGAGTATACAGACATTACAGCGGGGATCACAGAATATAAGAGTATACAGACATTACAGCTGGGGATAACAGAATATAAGAGTATACAAACATTACAGCTGGAGATCACAGAATATAAGAGTATACAGACATTACAGCGGGGATCACAGAATATAAGAGTATACAGACATTACAGCTGGGGATTACAGAATATAAGAGTATACAGACATTACAGCCGGGGATCACAGAATATAAGAGTATACAGACATTACAGCTGAGGATCACAGAATATAAGATTATACAGACATTACAGCTGGGGATCCCATGATATAAGAGTATGCAGACATTACAGGCCGGGGATCACAGAATATAAGAGTATACAGACATTACAGCAGGGATCACAGAATGTAAGAGTATACAGACATAACAGACGGGGATCACAGAATATAAGAGTATACAGACATTACAGCTGGAGATCACAGAATATAAGTGTATACAGACATTAAAGAGTGGGATCACAGAATATAAGTGTATACAGACATTAAAGAGTGGGATCACAGAATATAAGAGTATACAGACAGTACAGCTGGGATCACAATATATGAGTATACAGACATTACAGCCAAGGGATCACAGAATATAAGCGTATCAGACATTACAGCCGGGGATCACAGAATATATATGCATATTTTTGCTTTTGATTAATCTATGTTTTTTTTTGCCTTTATTTCTGTCTTAACCTTTGTGTGTGCACCTTTTTAAGTGCAAAAAATCTTCACATTTTCCAAAATATTGCAAACATTTTGCAAAAAATAAAATTTCTGGCATACATAAGATCTCTCTAGGGAAGAGTACATTTATGCAAATAAAGTTAAGTTGCAAATGATGATACAGTTGAGAACATCTGTAATACTTAGACCTCTGCCCACAAGGAGGAAAAAAGCAAAGAAAACATAAAAGGTTGTTTTAAAAAAGTCTTGAATCAAAAGATGAGTATGACATGACATAAACAAAAAACTGCACAGCACAAAGCTAGGCGAAAAAAAAGACGCAATGATGAATTGGGCCCTATATCAATAAGGGATGTGGAGCTCCATATGAGAGAAAAAAAGAGAATTTCACCATTATAACAATAAAGGATTAAAAGGATTCTGTCGCCACATTAAACTATTAATATGGGCATACAGGGTATAGACTACCTGTCTGCCTCATATCAGATGCCTTGTTGTGAGATACATTATCTGTTATCCCCAGTGGTGTAACTTGAGGATCATGGGCCCCGAAGCAAAAGCTGCAATGGCGCCCCTAATTATTGCAAGTCTTTTATAGCAATAGTCTTTTTCTATAGGCCAAAGGGACATTTGGGGCCCCTAGGCTCCAAGGTTTGGGTGCGATTACAGCCCCTGCACCTGTTGTAGTTACGTCCCAGATTATAATTTTATGTAAATGAGCTGTTCCAGGCTATGGGCAGGACGTTTCATGGAAGATAACTCCACCTCCAGAGCTTATGTCAAATAGAAGGCCGCTCTCTGCCCTCCTGATCTCACTATAGAGTTCTATGTGATTGTTACTGACTCATCTGCAGGTTGCTCTCAACTTCATCCTCCATCTCACGGACAGACAGAGCTGCACAAATGTGTTTCCAAGAAGGCAAAGTTAATTTCTCCTTTTCTGTGTGTTTTTACCTGTCTCACACTGGTAACTCCCCTCTTATTTAAAATAAGCTCTGGATGCGGAGTTATCTTCCAGGCTATGGGGAGGATGTTGCCTGGAAGACGTCCTCCCCATAGCCTGGAAGATCGCATTTATATGAAATGATAAAAGAGGCATCTGAAATGAGGCAGACAGGTATGACTTTATTCAGTATTGTATAACCTGTATGCCCATATTAATAGTTTAGATAGGTGACAGATTCCATTTAACTTTGGATTCATAGAGACAATTTGCATTTAGTCAAGCAAGGCATTCTGTTTAAGGATGAACAAGCAGTATATTATAGCAGATCATATATTCCTGCCACTGTTTAGTGACCCAAGCCATCTCCACCTGCCGATAAAGCCATCACCATCTACAAATGAACTTCAGAGCATTTGTAACTTGGGCATGTACAGAATAAAAGCCACTTCTTTTTGCGGTGCAATGCCATTTAGCCAAGTCCTGCGTGCAAGTCTCATACTATGCCTCCCCCAAGCATGTATTGCAAAATCAACCTCATGGCTTTGACAAAGAGAAGGTTCCATTCAAACAAAGGAAATGTATATTTATCGATACGTTTCATTTTCTACTCTCATTGAATGTAAGCAATCCGTTTTGTAGTCTTGTTCTGTAAGCATGGGCTCAATGACAAGCGGGTTGTGTGGTTCCTGCAGGGCAATCTTGCCCATCCACACACCGATATACATACAGTATAGCACTAATGGCATTTTACAGTCCAGACTCCACATCACTGCAGTAGATCAATATCTTCCTATTGATACAATGTAATCCGCTTTCTTTTCACTGTACAGGTAAATGACACAAGACGGTTCTGCATTTGATATTTCGTTCTGTGACTTATTATTTTGCAGTGCAGATGATGACCATGTGCTACAAAATAAAGATCTTTCACTCACTTCTGCCTTTTGTGTTATTGTGACACTGTGCTCTTACTGAATGTATAAACTTCTGTGTAAGAAAACATTATTTTTGCACTTTTTGGGGATTCTTTTGGATTTCAATTGAACTTAAATGACATGAGAAGAATTAAAGGGTATGTGTCGGCGGGTTTTCGCCACCTCATCTGACAGCAACATAATGTAGGCAAAGAAACCCTGAATCCAACGATGTATCACATAGATTTCTGACTGCAGCCATTATGACACAATCAAAGTATTTAGTTTTAGAGACACAGCAGAGCTGGGAGAGCTGCCCTCGCCCACACCAGGCTCTGTATAGAGATTGTACATTGACACCTCATTGTCAATCACAGCAGGGGCGTGTCAGACTGCTGTGTGTGTGACAATCTAGTCCACTAATGGTAATCACAGGGTAATAAAGCTTTTAGTTTAAGTAAACAATAGCACACACCCTGATAAGAGAGGCATAGTTGATTTTTGTGTTAGTTTTTTTTAGCCCTTATAGCATTTTGTTCTCAGCTTATATAGCAAAAACCTGCTGATGATTCCCTTCAATAATGAGGAATCAATTAATGTGTTTCTAGGGTGAGTTTCCTCCACAACTTCAGATGGGGCCCCACTAGTCAATAGTACAGATGTACAGTCTATGAGGTCTTCAAGGCTGCATGCAGAGGGTGATTTGTAGCAACTGGAAAGTAAAGATGAAGAGTTGATAGTGTGATCCGAGACACAGTTTGAGAGACAATGTTGCAAATAGACAACAATCGTCCAACAAGGTGGCCCCAATCCAGAGAGGGTACAGAGGACAGGACAGTAAGTAAGCAGGGCCGGGATGTGCCCGATTCACTAGAGCCGGTTGTTAAAACAGCAGCCGACTCCCGGAAGATCAAGAGCCATGATTTGTCCGCCGCAGCCGGACACTCTGCTCCCATCGCTCCCCGGTGTCACCGCACACTGTGAGGAGCAGAGTAGCGGGCTGTGACTGCAGAGAGGAAAAGAGCAGCAAAGTGCAGCGCCTGCTGCATTCATGGCTGCTCTGCTTACAGGACCTGTGATGATGTCATGGAGGGGAGGAATCAGGGGCCACATGATCAGCTCCTCGTAGTGATGAGCGAGTATGCTCGGCACGACTCGGTACTCGCACGAGTATCTCGGTACTCGGGGTGCTTGGCGAGCACCGAGTACTGCCGAGATGCTCGGACTGCTCGGTAATAAATAGCGATCTGAGACACATACACTGCTCCCTTCAGTGCACACAGTGAGCTGGCACCATACAGGGAGCAGATTAATTGATAGGATCCCTCTGGGGGCCACAGCAAGGTGTTATATGCTGCGGCGATTTGAAAAAGCCCACCCTCCCGCCCTTTTCCGGAATTACTCGTTTTATAACCGGAAGTCTGTGGGCGGAGCCTGTCACTCATTGACTTACATTGGGCTCGGTGCTCTGGCCGAGTACAAGAGTATCTTGAGATGCTCGGCCAGAGCACCGAGCACCCGAGCATTTTAGTGCTCGCTCATCACTAGCTCCTCGTGTATGCAGGACTCTGTTGTGCTGGTTGTCATGGTGCTGAATGAGGTAAAGTTTATCTGTGGGGTCAGGAGGTAATTACAGTGTGGATGTAGCAGAGTTGAGTGTGTACGAGGTGTACGGAGCTGAGCCGCATGTGTATGAGGTGTACAGAGTGGAGCCAAGTGTGTACGAGGTGTACGGAGCTGAGCCGCATGTGTATGAGGTGTACAGAGTGGAGCCAAGTGTGTACGAGGTGTACAGAGCGGAGCCGAGTGTGTGCGAGGTGTACGGAGAGAAGCCACGTGTGTACAAGGTGTACGGAGTGGAGCACTGTGTACGAGGTGTATGGAGAGAAGCCGCATGTGAATGAGGTGTACGGAGTGGAGCTGAGTGTGTATGAGGTGTACGGAGCGGAGCAAAGTGTGTACAACGTGTACGGAGTGGAGCAAAGTGTGAACAACGTGTGCGGAGTGTGTACGAGGTGTACGGAGCGGAGTAGAGTGTGTACGAGGTGTACGGAGCGGAGCCGAGCGTGTACGAGATGTACAGAGCGGAGCTGAGCGTGTACGAGGTGTACGGAGCGGAGCCGAGCGTGTACGAGGTGTACAGAGCGGAGCTGAGCGTGTACGAGGTTTACGGAGCGGAGCCGAGCGTGTACGAGGTGTACAGAGCGGAGCCGAGCGTGTACGAGGTGTACAGAGCGGAGCCGAGCGTGTACGAGGTGTACAGAGCGGAGCTGAGCGTGTACGAGGTGTACAGAGCGGAGCCGTATGTGTATGAAGTGTACAGAGCAGATGTGTGTACGAAATGTACGGAGCGAAGTTGAGTGTGTACGAGGTGTATGGAGCGAAGCTGAGAGTGTACGAGGTGTACGGAGCGAAGCTGAGAGTGTACGAGGTGTACGGAGCGGAGCCGTGTGTGTATGAGGTATGTATGAGGTGTACAGAGCGAAGCTGAGAGTCTGAGGTGTACGGAGCGGGTGTGTGTACAAGATGTACGGAACAGGGCTGCATGCATACAAGGTGTGTGTACAAGTGGTAGATCCCCCTTGGATACCGCTCCAGCTCCTATAGTCCCGGCCGCCTCTAAAATGGGTGTGGTTTTTATATTAGAATGGGTGTGGTTTAAAATTGGTGTGGTTTTAAAGTGGGCGTGGTTTCCCTACACCCAAACACAGAACCTGTTGTTAAAAATGGAAGGTTCTGGGAGCATGAGGCTCAATTCTTGTGTTAGTGATCAGATCTCCTGTGTCCGCTCCTCTATAAGGGGAAGAGATGTGGAGCAACGAATACGGAACAGTGACTGTCACGGACTGTACTGGGTTGTTCTGGAACTCGCAGAACCAGAAAGCATGGTAACAACTCAGAAAGTATTAGAACTGTGTCTGATTATGTGCTGTAGAACTGGAACTGTCTTTAAGATATGTACCCACCATCTGACACGTGAAGTTGTAACTGAATGGCTGTGGAGACTGGTGAGTAAATAATGGTAGTTTAAACCTAATGGTTACTCTTCGTCTAAGTCTGAATCGGTATCTGGTACTGGACTGTCGAAGGCAACGATAACATGCAGTCTGCAGAGAGGTATGGCCTACACTACACAAGTCCACGCACCCAACCGGAACCACAGTTTTTGTGTAGTGTGGCAGGGCCTATGGAATCAGGGTGCATAGTCCAAAAAAAGTCATATATTATATAAGAGAAGGAATGCCAGTCCTTCTCTTATATAATATACCTCTCCTGATATGCCTGATGTCTTGTGAAGACTTGTATAACAATTCTGCAGCGTCTTCTCTTCCTCAGCATTGTGGAATTCTTCAGTTATTTCTCCAGGAAATGTATAAAATAATATTGTTGATATCCAGGTGCTGGGCTATCATTCCTTGGAGGTGATTTGGGATCCCTTGGGTGTCTTTATACAGTCAGCATTGATTAGAAAGTATCAGAATATAATTATAATCAGTTGTGATAGTATGGTAACACCGATATATCAACATATTCATGCATTTTAAGAAGGTAATAGGAACATTTAAAGGGAATCTGTCAGGTTAAAAATCCACATTTAACTGCTATCATTTTCTAATTCCTTTCTCTAAGCTCTCTTTATAGATGTATTTCTTTTATTTACGTTCCCCTCCTATCTTCTGTAAACTTCAAATAAAGAGATTCATTTCATCTGTCAATCACAGTGAGTGATCCACTTAGTTCTCTGCTGTCCACTCCCCATAGGATGAATATTCATGACATATATTCACATCACAGCACAGGAGATCAGTGTGGGGGGTGGTATATTTTTCTCTGCTCCTGTTTGCAGCCAAGCAAGAAATCAAATATGACACCGAATCTGTTAGGGGCTTTCACACTAGCGTTTTCGTCCGGACCATGGACGATCTGGACAAAAAACGCATCTGCCGCCTAACGGTGGCACTTGCAGTACACTTGCAGCAAGCCCCGTGCATTGTTTATGAAGCGTGCGGCAAGTGCAGTATTGCCACGATCCGGCACTTGTGGCAGTTGCGGTAGCGAAAAAAAACGTGGTCAGCTACGGTTATTTTATGCACCGCACTTTCGTAAGTGCCGGATCATGGCAATAAAGCACTTGCCGCAAGCCCATAGATGATACATCGGTTTGCCGCAAGTCTACTGCAAGGGCAGCTGTTAGGCGGCACATGCATTTTTTTGTCCAGATCGTCCGGATCCGGACAAAAGCGCTGATGTGAAAGGACCCTTACAGCACAGCAGAGATTCCTGCTTACAGAAACAAACGGAGTCTAGATCAGATAAGGCAAACCTGCAATAGCTCTCTCCCTCCGTGTCCTCAACAGAACAGATGTTCCTGAAAGTGAAACCACACTGCACTGAGAAAAGGAAGGAGAGAGCTGCTGAGAAGGCGGGTATACTAAATGAACAGTTTATAACACAGCCGGACTAATCCTCTGTGAACACAAGGGAGAGGACTAATGCAGGAGCTCCCTGCTGGGTCTAAAAATGCTGATAACATGGAAACTACAAAGGTACAATAATGATTTTACATGTTTTTAAAATGGTCTGCCTAGGCCCTACTCAAGGGTAATATTAGTATCATACTGAAATATGACCTGACAGAGTCCCTTTAAACATGAAATTTTAATAAAAGATGCTCTAGAATTATTTTTTCTTAGGATATTTAATAAAAATGGACTGGCAGGTCATCGTCTGATGAATAGTTAATAGGAACGATACACTATGCAGATTAAGAATGTGATTTTGCTACAAACAATCCTTTAATTATGATAATAAACCTAAGCCGGATAGACATATTATATACATTCTGTAAGTCGAAAGGACTCACAACAGATGGGAGGTGCAGCCTGTATAACCACAAGGCTATGTTTAGCTTGGATCACACTGGAGATTTTTTGGTCATTGCCATAAACAGCCGCGTTTTTTCAGAAAGGATTTAGGACGTGAATATTTACACAACTGAACTATCAGAAAGCGTGAACGGAGGCTGCTGACATGACATGTGGAACGTTGATGGAACATAATGAAGAACATGTTGGAAGCTAAGCCTGGCTGTATTGTCTTCTTTATGGGGGTTTAATGAGATTTAATGATTGGACTTTTCAAGAAATATCAATTACAGGATTTATTTGAAGAAGATAACACAAAGGAATGTCCTATTCCTGGAGGCAAAATGATGTATCAAAGCCAACAAAGATTTCATCAGTCTGGGGTGGGGTCAAAGGCTCCATCATTCCTGATTTTGCAGTAGACTATTGCTTATTGGACTATAAAGGAGGATTCGACTTGGCAAAGCCACTGCCAAAAGTGCCCATTTGTGGGCTTTCCAGGGCATGTGTGAAGCCACTTTGAAATAATCTTAAATGTACCAAATTTTGGGTTTCAAATGTGCTACGTATTACTACTATTCCTAACTACTACTATTCAACACCAAGAAAGGGAGCTGTCAGCAACGGATCTTGATGATTTACCCAAGTGCAATCAGTGCAGCAGAATATTCCTCAGAAAACCATTAATGACCTCATTGAAGTGTTTGGATTTCTACATGTCGCCCTCATGCTTAACCCCTTCACAACCAATGACGTAAAGGTACATCATTGATCCTGTCCCTGCCTTTGATGCGAGTTCACCCACTGAGGTTCGTATCATTCCCTACATATGCTGGATGATCTGTCTAAGGGTACCTTTACACGTCGCAACATTGCATGCAATTTCACTTGCAACTTACTGGTTGCAGTGAAATCATGGATACATTGTTCCATTTGTACACAGCAACAAAATAGAACAATGTGTCCATGATTTCATCTGCAACCAGTAAGTTGCAAGTGAAATTGCATGCAATGTTGCGACGTGTAACGGTACCCTAATCGACATGTGCAGATGCATCTAATTAGATTGCACTGCCAAACTCTGACAGCGCAATCTAACATGCCTCGGTGGGGATAGCGCTACAGTATTAACCACCGCTATCCCCGATCACGGGGTGCTAATGTGTTGCCATGACAGCTAGGGAGTGAACGTTGCTTGAGCGCCGGCGTTCACAGGAGTTGATCATTTCTGTAGTACAAGGACATTCATCAGCACAGCTCTGCATTGCAGCAGTGGTCGGACACTGCGGTGCTGAGGTGCCCTAAGGGTGCGTGCACACGGTCCAGAGGAGCTGCATGTTGGACGCAGCTCCTTCGGACCTGAGGGAAGACGCAGATGGCCGCAGGGAGACCGCAGTCACCCTGTACTCACCGTGTGCGGCGGGTGCGGGGCAGCTTCTCCCTGCAGTCACCCGATGGGAGCCGCTTCCGAAATAAACATGCTGTGGAGGAGCGGACTCCCGGCAACCCGCACCGCAGCTCCAAAGACGGTGCGGGCGGGTTACGCATAGTGAGGATGGGATTTCTTGAAATCCCATCCACTATGGTAGTACTGTACGACGCAGCGGCAAGACGCTGCGTCCAAAACGCTGCGTACGCTGATCGTGTGCACGCACCCTAAGGGGCCAAGTAAAGCAAAGAAAAAGTGACAAACCAGTTTTTAAAACATAAAATAACACCTAAAAGTTCAAATCCCTTTTGTCCCATTAGAAATAAAACTATAAAAAATACATATATTTGGTATTGCCACGTTCAGAAATGCCCGATCTACCAAAATATAAAACAAATGATCTGATTGGCAAACTGCGTGATGGGAAAAAAAAAAAGTCAAAATTCCATAATTATGGGTTTTTGGTTACCGTAACATTGCAACAGAATGCAATAATGGGCGATCAAAGCAACGTATCTACCCATGTATGGTATCATTAAAAACGTTAGCAAAAGATGCAAAAAATAAGCCATCACACAGGCCCAGATCCCGAAAAATGAGTGCGCTACGGGTCACGGAGAATGGCACAAAAGTGCATTTTTTTTTTTTTACAGACTTTTTAACCACTTGGCTAAAAGTAAAAGTATACATGTTTGGTATCTACAAATGTGTACCGACCTGAGGTATCAGTCTGACATGTCAGTTTTACCATATAGTGAACATGGAGAATAAAAAAAACTAAAAAACTATCGTGAATATTGCTCTTTTTTTGCAATTTCACTGCATTTCGAATTGTTTTCCTGTACGATATATGGTAAAATGAATGACAAAAGTCAAAAGTACAACTCATCCCGCAAAAAACAAGCCCTCATACTGCTATATTGATGGAGCAATAAAAAAACTTTCTTTTTTTTGGAAGAAGGGGAGGAAACAAAAAAAGGAAAAATTGCCTTTGGATGAAGGGGTTAATACTGAATGAATTGAGATGTTTTGTAATTTTGTTTCAGTAACATGTCTATCCATCCATTTCCTCATTCCCTTTGTTTTGAAGGCTAACCCTCCACCGGAGGAGTCTTGCAGTTGCTTTCTCCACTTTTTCTACAGTAATTAATTCTATGCTTGATTGAGCTAAGGGTTCATGTGTTCAGAGGGGTCATGTGTAAATTGTCTCTTCACAAAGGAAAAGGACTTGAACTCTGGCGCCACCTATTGGAAGTAGCAATCCTATAAGTCAATATTGACCCTTTAGCGAGCCTTATCTTGTGACTTAGGAGAATAGTAACCAAACCAGAATCTCAGTTTACAGATACAGTGTTTCAAAGTATGACCCTCATCACTGCAAAGTATGAGATATGATTTGGCTAGGTGAGAGGCTAATTCTGGGGCACCTAAAGTATAACGTTTCTCCTTGTGTAGAGCGACATGCCAGTATGAGAAGACTTAAAAGCCTTGCATTCTCCCCTGTGAAATTAAATAAAAATTGACTCTTCAGAAAGGACTTGAACTCTAGTGCCACCTATTGGAAGTAGCAATCCTAAAAGTCAATATTGACCGTTTAACAAGCCTTGTCATATGAATTAGGATATAAAAGCCAAACCAGAATCTCGATTTGTAGACACTGTGTTTTGGGGTATTGCCCATCGTCAGTACAAAGATTGAGATCTGGTTTGGCTAGATGAGAGGCTAATACCATCGGGTTGTGACACAATATGTGCAAAGTCAGCCTTCAGCCCCCCTCCCATATACTTTGGTCTAATGTGTACGTTGGTCTAATGTGTATGGGGGGGTTTAGTGTTTTCATACATTGTCATAAACTCTAAAGATACTATAACATGAGATGTCCATTGGGGTGTAAATTCCTTTCTTTATACGGATTAAACAAGTATGTAGAGCTCCCTGAAGAGCAGAATTGGATTTGCTCTCTAGAGTATCTTTGACTGGCCGCAGGCTATGGGTCAAAAGGTCCAGCAGAAGGCAAACCCATTTGGCAATGACTTTGGAACAATCACTAGGGTCTATTCTTACGGATTGATTCACAAATAACCTGTTGGAGCTTATTGATATGTCCTGGGTGTACAATGATGTGAATAAGACTCCATGCAATATGTGGACATGCACATGATGGATGATGGGCCTAAGGAACCGCAGTCTGACATTTCAGGAGGAGGATAGAGATGAGAGACTGGTGATTAGTGTCTCCAATGACTGGATATTGAGCACATTTGTGCAGATGTGGCACCCCTGCGACCAAGTGGCCACAAGAGGGAAGTGCAGCCAGGTAGGCAAGGTTGAAAACACACCCACACCGCACAAGCACCGACCCTACGCTTAGGACTCTAGGATGGGCAAGGGGTGGCAGGGTGTAGCACAGTGGGTGGAACGTAGGAGGACACTGACAAAGTGGGAGGAGTGACTCAAACAAAGCCCAGGAGCACAACACACAGGGTTAGACTAGTGAGTCAGAAGAGGAGAAAGAACAGAGAACAGTAGAGCAGAAAAAGAAAGACACTTCCCAGACAGTTTTGGGCTCCCTGGAGGCGCAGAATCCTGTGAGGCACCGACCCCTGGAGAGAAAGCCCGCTCCACAGCATAGAAGCGTAGGGAAGGGGAAAGACTGGAAAGAGAACCCACAGCTAAGGACGGTGGGAGGAAAAGGGCCCGGCAGCCTGAGACCCGTGCTGCGCGGAGGAACCCTTAGCCCAGTGACTGAAAGAAGGAGCCTGGTGTGCCCAAAGACAGCAACCTAGGACACTAGAGGGTTAGGCCGACACCAGAGAATCAGCTCTGATGAAGTGACCGGGGATTCTATACCCTAATCACGAGACACACCGGTGGGGGGCAGAGACTTTATGTGCCGCAGCCTAACTTACCACTACGGCAGAGGAACACAGTTGTCACAATAGGACTGGTGATCCTGACTTTAAGGGAAAATTCTTCACCCTTGAGTCTGAGACGGCCAGACCAAACCCGTGAGTGAGTTACTACGTGAAAGTTGAGAGAAGGGCCTGAGAGGACTTTGAGGGATCAACACAGAAAAGCTACCTGAGCTGCACAGTGTGGGTAACCCGGAGCAGTGCTGAAATGTAAAGTGTTAACTGGAAAGAACTGTAAACTGTACTGAAAGAACTCTGACCCCTTCTAACTGCTATTTTGAGTAAAGTACCCTTTGAGCTCATCTGTGTGTGGAAATTGGATTAAATGTTGATTGCTCTCAGTGTGAGAAACATGATACAAATCTTGTAGTTGTGATACCTTTTAATGGCTAACAAAAATAAAATAAATGATGTTATAAGGCGAGCTTTCGAGACGACTCAGGTCTCTTCATCAGGCATGGTATGACAAGATATTGAATGAAACTCAAAATATATGCATGCACAACTAAAATGATTGGACATTTGACTAAATAAACATTACAAAGGCTGGACATTTGGCAAAATAAACAAAGCTGCCTTGGAGAGCATCTTCAATCAGGCAGGCCTAGTGGTCATAAAGTCTCTAGGACACTAATTTATAAGAAAACCTGGTGTCCAAGATATCCATGGACATCTTGGACACCAGGTTTTCTTATAAATTAGTATCCTAGAGACTTTATGACCACTAGGCCTGCCTGATTGAAGATGCTCCGGAAGGCAGCTTTGTTTATTTTGCCAAATGTCCAGCCTTTGTAATGTTTATTTAGTCAAATGTCCAATCATTTTAGTTGTGCATGCATATATTTTGAGTTTCATTCAATATCTTGTCATACCATGCCTGATGAAGAGACCTGAGTCGTCTTGAAAGCTCGCCTTATAACATCATTTATTTTATTTTTGTTAGCCATTAAAAGGTATCACAACTACAAGATTTGTATCTTGTTTCTCACACTGAGAGCAATCACTTTTTCTCAACTGGCTAATACGGTATCAAACCTTTTTCTTCTAATGAAATTGGATTACTTTCACTCCTGCTTGAGACTGCTTGGTTTTCAGCACTGAGACACCCAGCACTGTGGAGAGCTGCAGCAGCAAATGTTGCAATTGAATCCCACCTGAGGAGCTACAGACAAGTCGTCCTTGCACACAGACTGGAGAAGCTGCAGCAGCAAAGTAAGTGACTTGTACCCAGTACAGCCCCTCACTACATACATCCATCCCAACTACTCCTGCCCTAGGGACCCTCAGCCCTACCAGAGGAGGGATTATCATCCAAGCTGCCCCTACTAACCACATATCCCGGGTGGTGTTACGACAAAATCATCCCTTGTAAATATCCCCTTTTTGGACTGATCCCAGGCCACGGGACCGGGTCACTACTACCGTGATACCCCAGAGACAGCACCAGCCCGGTTCCCGAGAACCCCATAGCCTGGGGGTGCATCATAGAGAGCATTAAACTCTAACACTATGTGTAGCTATGAACTAAGAGCTAAGGTGCATTCCATCTTAGAGTTTGGCCATAATCCCAGAAGCCGGGCCAGAGCAGACAGCAGGGAGAGGTCAACCTCAAACAGGGCCCCAAGAGGTAAGGGGGCACTTCTACTTTCAAAGCTGCAATCAGCATCTGTCCATGTGAACTGCAGCCAGGTAAGGTAGAGACGGGTGACTGAAAAACACCAACACAGATACACACACCGACCCTACGCCTAGGATTCTAGGTGGGGCAAGGGGTAGCAGGGGTTAAGAGTGTGGTTGAAGCGTAAAGCAGGACTGACAAAGTGGGTGAAGGAACCGGAATAAAACATGGAAACATTAAGTTGAAGGCAGGAGATTCCCAGGAAGAGAGGTTCCCTGAAGGATGCAGAATCCTAGATGCAGCATCCTAGTAGAGAAAGCTCGCTCCATAGCCGGAGGCAAGGGAGACTACAGACGCAAGCAGATACACCCCACAGCTGAGAGGAAGGTGGGAGGACGAGGGCTCGGCAGCCGCATACACCGTAGCTGCCCGGAGGAACCCTGGAGCTGAGAGACAGTGAGGACGAGGGAGCCTGGTGATCCCACAGCCATATCTGGGACACTGGAGGCTAGGCCGCTACAGCCAGAGAGACGGCTCTATAGAAGTGACCGGGAGAATCGAAGACCCTAATCACAGGACACACGGGCGTGGGACAGGTGCTTTATGACCTGCAGCTTACCTACCACCACGGTCTAGGAACACAGTCATCATACTAGGGCTAGTGACCCTGACAGAGAGGGACGACTCACACAAAAGCCTGCGACGGCCAGACCAAACCCGTGGGTGAAGTACTAAGAGAGAGAGAGAGAAAAGGACCTGAAAGGACTTGAGGGAAAGCAGCGCAGAGGAGCTGCCTGAGCTGTATAACCCAGTTACCCGGAGCAGTGCTAAAGTGTGTGAACTGTACTGGAAAGAATTGAGACAACTGAGCCTTGTAAACTGTTGTGAACTGCTGCTAAAGAACCTTAAGTAAAGTACCCGGTAAGCTCACCATTGCCTGAGACTGCTTCCTTCCCGCGCCGCACCAGAGTCACACCTGAAGAGCCGGAGACTACTTTCCACACACCTGCTAGAGAAGCTGCAGCAGCGAAGTAAGTGTTTTTCACAGAGCACAATCCCTCACTACGTCCCTCCATCACTACTACACCTGCCCTGGGGACCCTCAGCCCTACCCGAGGAGGGCTTACCATCTACGCTGCCCCTCACCACCGTCCCCAGCAGGAATATGGCAGCGGTGGTCCTACTGACCACATACCTCGGGTGGCTTCACGACAAATCCCCTGTAAATAACCTCTTTTTGGACTGATCCCAGACCACGGGACCGAGTCACGACTACCGTGATTCCCCAGAGAGACAGCACCTGCCCGACTCCCGAGTACCCCACGGCCTGGGGGTGCATCACATATATGAAACGAGGTGCAATGGAATGAACTATCGAACTGCAAAGGACCCATACAATGTCCTCGCATTGTGTTCGCCCCTGCTCATAGCACAGGACCCATACAATGTCCTCGCATTGTGTTCGCCCCTGCTCATAGCACAGGACCCATACAATGTCCTCGCATTGTGTTCGCTCCTGCTCATATCATGTGAATAGCTGGTACAAAAGACACATATGACTGTAAAACATATTTGCATCAATATAACACTGTCACAGCAGAACCTATTATATAGAGATGATTAGCATTGTATAAGGCTGGCTTCACACTTGCAGATGCATCTGCAGCGTTTTGCAGATGCATCTGCAAGTATCAGCATGCAGACCGCGGCCGCGGTCTGAAAGCTCTCATTCATTCCTATATGTGAAGCGTCCGCAGGCGGATGCCTGCTTACAGATCACACTCTCCCGGCCGCACCATGGACGCGACATCTCGCGTCCATGGTGCGGGCGGGAGAGTGTGATCTGTAAGCAGGCATCCGCCTGCGGACGGTTCACATATAGGAATGAATGAGTGCTTTCAGACCGCGGTGCGCCTATTATAAACATAGGGGCCGCGGTCTGCATGCTGATACTTGCAGATGCATCTGCAAAACGCTGCAGATGCATCTGCAAGTGTGAAGGCAGCCTAAGTGCTACTTATCAGGGAAGGCAGCATGTCTGTGTTCAATGTATTTGTATCTGACAATGAAGAACTAACAGGCTATTAGGTTCCCAAGCCAGTATCTTATAGGCCACTGTATATGGCAGCCATAAAGGCTCTTTCCTAGAACCGCACAGTAATTTCACCACTTATGACCTTGTACATTTTTACCTTTTCATCCTCTTCTTGTTTTTTTGTGAGACTTTAATGAGACCCCCCAAAAACTGGTTTCTGTAGCCATTTTCTGATTCCCCTATCTGTTTTATTTTTCCATCAATAGAGCTGGGTAAGGGCTTGATTCTTTTGAGTGGTGACTGGGGACTGTAACTTTTATTGATAGCATTTTGGGGTACCCACAGCATTTTTAAGGGACGTGTGATGACCAAAAAACACAAGTCTGGTATTTTGATTTTTTTCTTTCTGTTTACATGTACCGGATTGTTTGACTAATTTTACACGTTGATAGTCTGGATTTTTTATAGCTTGTTCTGTCTCTCACCCCTTTGTGGTCTCTCTTCCCTTGTGCTGTCTCTCACCCTGTGCAGTCTCTCTTCCATTGTACTGTCTCTCCCTCCTGTGTGCTCTCTCTTCCCCTGTGCACTCTTTACACTGTGTGCTCTCTCCCCCTATGTGCTCTCTCACTCCTGTCTGCTGCCTCTCACCCTTGCATGCTGTCTCTTCCCCCTGTGCACTCTTCCCCTGTGCGCTCTCTCTTCCCCCTGTGTGCTCTCTCTCCCCTCGTGCTGTCTCTTCCCCCCATGCGCTCGGTCTCCCCCTGTACACACTCTCTTTCCCCTGTGCGCTCTCTCCCCTTGTGCTGTCTCTTCCCCTGTGTGTGACTCACCGTGGCCGGGACTCCGGTTTAGACAGGCGATGCTTCCTTCCTCCTTGTCACGGGTGGACCGCGCCTGCCGGTAGTGGGGCCCGGTGTAGTGCAGATCAAAAGTTTTGAAGACGTCTTGGTGGAACAGATTAAAGGGGTTTTTAATTTAATCGTGACGCCACCTATGAGTAGTTTCGGTAAGGGCTACCGACGCTGCGGAACCTCCGGGGGATGGACAGCAGCAAGATGTTACGCTCCCCACAGGCTGAACGGTGATCCCCAGAGGCTGGAGCTGCTCAAGATGTTGTGCGGCAGCTGCGGTTACCTTGTAGTACGGACGGACAGTTCATAAGGAAGCACGGACACAGAAAGTCTCTGCAACGGGTCTTTACTGTAACCAGTAGACAGTACATGGCATACAGTGGTTGGGTAGTCGACCAGGTGGACTCAACAGTGATGGTGTCCGTTAGAAATCCGCAGTGTTCCTCCATTCTAACTAATTGGTTGCCAGTGTCGCCCAGGAATACCAGGTCGGGTACGGGGAGGCTGCTTCAATGCCCTATCCATGATGTACGTTCTGGATGTTTTGGGGAGCCTTGGATCCCTCGGTGGGTACACCGCTGGTTAGACGACTGGAAACTGACTGGTGGTGGGGTGCTCCTGTGAAGCGGCTCCTCCACTCTTCTGGTTCGCGTGGCAGAGGTGAACTGCTGCCAGCTTCGGTACCAGTGAACCGGCTGTGAGTTGTGGGCACGGGAGTCTTTTGGGAACCCGTGTGAATAATGCCCAATCCCGGTAGTTAAGGCCTCAGGTGCTAACACCCGACCGGTGACGGCCCGGGGGCTGCACGGGGTGCGGAGCCCCTGCTCCTCTCCAAGTTCAAGTCCTCAGACCTTGTTCTAGGCTGTTCTCCTTCTGTTCTGTCTAGACTATTGTGTGTGTTCTACTATACTTCCCTAACACTCCACCCACCAGGACCTATGATTGGCCCTCTGTTCTAGGTGATGCATGCAGGGTTGGATTTCTAAGTTAACCGGATCACTGCCGGGTCAGAGAATATTGCGGCTGCATTTATGGCTGCAATACCCTCTTGTGACGCACTCGTTGCGGGGCGCCACATGTGCTCTCTGTTCATGTTGTGCTGTCTCCCCCCCCTGTGTGCTCTCTATCTCTATCTTTGACCAATCAACAAAGCATATGGGCTTATTCACATTCCAGTTTAACTGTAGTTTTCCAGTTTAACTGTAATTTACACAATGTCCTATAGGTGATGTTTTCAGGACAAACTTACAGACAGACAGACTGGATGGGGCTTTTATATATAAGATTATTTATTTACAGAGCACCATTTCCATATATCTGCCAGGTATGGTGCGACCTCAGATTCTGAACTCCCAACTTATACAAGTACCAGATGTGTGTCATACATGTGTCACATGTAGGGAAGGGTTTGTTTCCATTGAGGTGGACAACAATAGGAAAACAAAGGGAGCCCCCATCTGTTGTTTTAACCATGTAAATGTCACTATTGTTTATGTGGCAGATCCAGTCACCACAGAACACACGTAGATGACGTGGGACACGGGACAGAAGGTATAAAAAAAGAGAGAGAAACATCTAGAACAGTGATGGCGAACTCCAGGCCTCGAGTGCCGCACACAGTGCAGGTTTTCAGGATTTCCGTAGAGTTTGACAGTTGGTAATTTGATTGCCAACTGTCAAATGCAATGGAAATCCTGAAAAGCTGGACTGTGTGTGGCACTCGAGGCCTGGAGTTTGCCATCACTGATCTAGAACGTAGGAGACGACAGTAGAACAGCTGAGAAGAAGAGTCAGAAGTGGTAGAACAGCTGTGGAGAGGCCATTGAGCGCCCAAGTCAAGTTGGAGGGAAGCTAAAGAGAGTACTCCTGAGAAGTGTCCAGAGGACTGGAGCAAGTGGGAGCTCATCCTACGGCCGAACCTTAGGGCAGAACATCACCCAAGTGGCTCCAGGATGAAAAGGGGGTCCCAGAGGCACGGGAAGTGAGCAATCCACCCGTGGATCTTGTATCCATTGTTAAGCGCAGGCAAGTGGAGTGACTAGGCTGCAAGGGTGCACTGGGAACCCAAAAAATTAGTGGAGAAGACCAGGCTCAGCTAGCAACCCGGAGACTTTGTGACACTTTCATGGTGACACAGTCGACAACCGCGCATATCTGTTGAAAAGGTGGCATCCATAGGGCTAAGGGGAGACACTGCAGGTGAACCCCTAGGAAAAACCCACAGTCACTGACTCAGAGCTCTGTGTGGCAAGGCACAAGGCAGGACGGACAAGGCAAGTGCTGTGTGAGACAACCTGGAAAGGACAGAGAAGGGGTGCTATACAGGATGCTACCAGTGAGTAGCTAGATCCCTGCCTCCGAGAACCCAGTGCTCAGCGGGTTGCTGCACAAACACTGTGAGTAAAGAACTGAAGACTGCAACCAGCTGTGTCTGTGAACTTTCTTTACTCGTCAGAAGCACCAGAAACACAACTACCAACTCACTCTGGTAACTTTGACCACCTTAGGGGTCAGCCCTACCCATAACATTGCTGCCTCCCAACCATCGGCCCCGAAGAAGACTGTCGAGCAGGGTGACCAGATATAGCTATAACCTGCGGGTGGTGTCACGTATAAATTAACAAGTATCCCCAGGTCCAGTCATCCCTGTCCAGAATGAACCCTCCACGCCAGATCACTATCCCTAAGATAGAGAGCCACTCACACCGTACTTTTAATGACACCACCAGGGTCACGGAGTCGGGTCTCGGTCCGCGTAATCCCCGTGATGAAGCCTCAAGAAAACCCGATTCTGAGTATCCTAAGGCCCTGGAGGGGTGTGTCATGTATATTGTGATACTATGTACTGTGTATAAAACAACCAAGATCAAAGATACTGCTGATTTTGGCTATTGCTATAGGATTTCAGCTGTCACAACTATCAAAGCACATAATGAAGCACTGAGAACAATATAATGTAATAAAATCACACCTGATTACACCTTAACGTGCTGAAGAGCCTGCGTTAAAGAAATACCGTATGTTCAGTGTGGGTGTAATTACATTGAAATGTTCAATAACTCAGCAGTAAGTATAAAATATACCGCCGGTACATTCTTCAAACATAGAATCCTTGTTTTTATAAGCAGAATAATGAAATTAAAAAAGGTATCATTAAATGTAAAAGAGCTAAAATTAAAAGGTTTTGAAAGTGCAACATAGCAGTAATATTAGCAAATTGTGAGAACATGGGTGTGTAGTTTTGCATAAGGCTTATAATAAATATGATACTGAATCTCATACACATTTACAGGTCATATTCCAAAAGAAAAAGGAAAGGATTTCCTAATTAATTTTAATTATGAATTTACATTTGTTTTGTTTTCTCATTATAGAATTAAAATGTTACTCTGATAGAAACCTGTCCCAGAATGTTAATAGTACAGCTACCTGTCATGTTCAGAAGGAATTTCTGCCCCTGAATTCATGTGTTCAAAAATGTGCGGCCTGTGGATATTGTGATCTATTGGTAGAGATTCCAGGGGTGCTGACGTAAGAAGATGCTGCTCACACTGCTGTCCATTCTGTCTATTTGAACTAATACTGGAGATACCAGGGGCAGCTCATATTGCTGTCCACGATGTATTTTTTTAATCTAATACTGAGCATACCAGATGTGTATTGCGGTAAGAAGGAACAGTTCACATTGCTGTTCTATTTATCTGATCTAATACTGGAAATACCAGGAGTGCTTAGGTAAGAAGAGGCTGCTCACACTGCTGTGCACCATGTCTTTCTGATCTAATAGTGGAGATACAAGGGTGCTGAGTTAAGAATAAGCTCCACAAATTATAGTCTACCCTGTCTTTCTAATTTAATACAGGAGTTACCAAGAGGCTTGAGGTAAGAAGAAACGGCTCACATTATTGTCCATCTTGTCTATGTGATCTAATAATTGATATATCAGGGGTGGTGAGGTAAGATTAGGCGCTCACACTGCTGTCCACCAGGTCTATGATTTAATACTGGAGATATGAGCAACGTTGATGTAAGAAGAGGCTACTTACACTGCTATCCACCCTCTCTTCCTGATCTAATACTGGAAATAACAAGTTTGCCAAATTGAGAAAGAACTGCTCTTGCAATGAGTGTGTGAGTGATAACACCAAATGTAACACTACTGCTCCCCATTCACTCCTGAAGCATTCTAAAGGCGTCGTCACACCTCTCGACGCCGCTGGAGATGTTGGCAACGACTGGCGGTTGCGCACACGTTTTTGGCGCCCAGCCAGCATCGCCATCCCCCATTTACATGGGGCTATACCTCCGGCGGCGCCCTGGCGAGCTGACAGGCAGCATCGGGGTGTCTCAAAACCCCAGCGGCGATGCAGGACAATGGGAGCCTATGCCTC
Source organism: Allobates femoralis (assembly GCA_033576535.1). Lineage (NCBI taxonomy): Eukaryota > Metazoa > Chordata > Amphibia > Anura > Aromobatidae > Allobates > Allobates femoralis. The sequence continues at coordinate 60,812,802 of JARQOC010000003.1, forward strand.
TCATCGCCTGTCAGCTCGCCGGCGGCCGGTTACATGGGGTGATCTGTGCACATCGCTCCAGATCGGTCGCCTGGTTTCAGAGCACTGCTCTGAAACCAGGCGACCTCCCGGCGACACCGACATCGCCCCTTTACATGAGGCGACGTAGGGGCGATGTCGCCGCTGATAGTCCACGCCCCTATGTCGCCTATGTAATTGGCGGCGTTGTCGCCCCGTGTGACGGGCCCTTAAGACTAATACGTTTTGGATATAATTTGGCCATTTTCACTTGGGATGTACTAACTTTTGTTGCCACCAGTTTAGACATTACTGGCTGTGTGTTGAGTTATTTAGCGGCCACGCCAAAGTTTCACTGATATACAATCTGAACACTGACTACTGTATGTTGTATCACAATGTCATATCCTCAGTGTTGTCCCATGAAAACATATAGTGAAATAGTTACAAAAATGTGAGGGGTGTACTCACTTTTGTGAGATACTTTCTCAGAAATGAGATACAAGCAGACAGCGTTAGACAGCGTTAAATCCTTTAATTAGCATTGATTGACTCGACCTAGATGGCCACTTGTGGTCTGTGGTGTCAGATACACCAATACTATGTCATTATGGTCACATAGTGGAGGTCTCAGAATTTGACTTCTAGTTTTTGGAAATAGTAAATGGAAACAGCCCTCATAATTCATTCCAAGTGACTCCTGGCCACTTCCATACTAAGGACCCCTTGACTTGCTATTGACATTATGTAGTGTAAATAGCGAGTCCGTTGTGTATGTAAATTATAGTATTTAAAAGACCAAAACGATCCATAAGTCTCAAAGCCTCTGGGTAGATCAAGTATTTATAACGCACATCATGCTCTCTGGTATTCGGGTGGTGGCCTCCATGACACCCCTGAGCTGGTGTTACACACCCATATGGTGGTCCCTTCAGTGCTCAGTCCAATTCAATTCTTCAGAAAATCTGTCAGCAAATACTTTTAGAAATTATTACAACTAGATCTGAGACAGCAATAAAATAGTCAATACAAGAAAAATGTTATAGAAATGGGAAAGAGCGGATCGGAATCCCTAGAAAGGAGAACCTGGAAACTTAAAATACTGTAGTTACAATGATTTGATGTGAACATTACTCCTTTGTCACCAAAGAATACATAGCCGTAAATGAGAAAAATCCATATCAGTGGCTAAGCCCTTAGCATTGATGCCTTGCAGGGATCCTGGGTTTGAATCCAACCAATGTCAACATCTTCAAGGAATTTGCATGTGATCCATGAGCTGTCGTGGATTCCCTTCTTGTGGTCTCTAAAAACATTCTGATAAATTAAATTAGAATATACAGCGGCTACCAAAAGTTTAGCATTTTTTTTAAAGTTTGATTACTTGTCTGGTTGTTGTGATGCCATTTTCCTGGGGATGAATTGAAAGTTATCACGGGTGTATCAGGAGCCACGGACGAGGCTGTTGGGGCCACTCGTAGACTGGCCAAACAGCCAAAATCTTGAATTGTTGTTCTGTGCCTTTAAGTGGTATTTCTCTGCTTGGTGATAGATAGAGGTCATTAGGACCCAGCAGGTCTGCTACCTGCCGACCTTTCAGGTGTCTCTATTTATACGCCTTGGCTCCCATAATGCATTTCTGGTGATGGCATGTTTGGAGTTGGTGTTGCTTCCTGACTCTGCAGTGCATCGTGGATTTCCAGTATAGTTTGCTGTCTCTCTTCTTTCAGCTAAGTGTTCCTACCTCTCCCCCTTGTTTGTCTCCTTGGTGTTTTCCTTTGGTTGATAGCTGGGTTGACCAGTGTCCACCCTGTCTGATCCCAAAGTCTTAGTTGAGGGACAGACAGGGAAGAGGTATCCTGCTCAGCGAATTATGGAGACTGTATAGGGTTGTCAGGGTAGCCAGGTGTCAATGTTAGTATTTCTAGGGGTCACCATCTCCCCTTTACCCTTAGTGTCAGGGACTCCTTTTCCCCCTCGTCGTCCTGTGTTGGGTATCTTCCTATGCCCAGTGTGACAAAAGTTCATGACGTTGTCATCCTGAAAGACCTTCATTTCAATCACACTGCTTTTGAATACATTAGAATTACACCGAATGGTGTAAAGTGTTGTCTACTACAGACTGTTTTTACAGTACCCTGATTTATATCTCCCAGACAGAGGACAAATGACTCTCTTTTTGGCAATAGGGTCCAAGAGACACGTTCAGCTTGTAGGTGTCACGCTGGACTAAGGGAATGTCAAACTACCGTGCGTGACAGTCGACGCACAGACCAACGATGTCCAGCACACAACACAAAACAGTCAGGGTAACACCAGGGGGTACAAATACAGCAGAGGACCCTGCTCATAGGAAAATGCGGAAGGGGTGACCTCCTGCACTCACCTGTGGCTATGCCCTGATCTCCCTACTGTTCCTATACGGGTTCTTTCAACCCGTCCTCGAACAGGATACCTAGTCCTTCGCAGGCCCTGAATTTAGCCTTCAATAGGGAAATGGCTGGCGGGAGCGCTAGTCCCAACCACTGCAATAATAACAAGAGGAAAGGGGAGACAGACAGGAGGATGACAAAAACAATTTCATGCCTGCTGCCACCATCCTAGGCAGCAGACAGATTGTCAACTGACAGGTTCTCTAGAGAACCTCTTCACCACAGGAAACCAGGCCAGGAATGGAGTTCAATCAGCAGCAAAGGATGCTCTAACCATGTCACTATATAAAGGGGATGGAATGATCACAAAATAGCCACACCTGAACAAAGAACTAGCTAGCTTGTTAGCAACAGAAACTGACAAACTCCTAAACTGCCACAGTAAAGTAACATGTTTAATATGAAGTCTCAATACAGGAATGAGACACGGATCCCAAAACTGTCACAAGTCTCCAAAGTAAGAGAAACCATCGTGACAGTAGGTCAGAAGCTTTTCCAAGCTACATGCTAAATGTAGGAAATACACATGATTCAACTAAGACAAAAAACATGTCAGTTTTCTTCACAAATGGTACCACACCAGCCCATGGATTGTGTTTGCTTTTGCAGCCATAGGGCAATTGATTAAACCTAGCAGGCTCACTCTGTATCTCTCAGATTATAAAGGATTATGGCTACCTAGGTCTGGACAGCACTCCGCAGTGAAGAGTAACTATCTAAAGCTAATAAAATGTGATGGATGGGACATTACTCCTGTCCCACCTTTATAAAAATATAAGCCCATTGAAGGCCATGTGTGGCGCCCCGCAACGAGTGCGTCACAGGAGGGTATTGCAGCCATAAATGCAGCAGCAATATTCTCTGACCCAGCGGTTATGTGGTTAACTCAGAGATCCATACCCTGCATGCCTCACTTAGCATAGAGGGCCAATCAAGGTCCTGGTGGGCGGAGTGCAAGAGTAGCGTGTAGTGGAAGTTTACTCCAGGCTTAGAGAGTTCTAGCCTCGGGTCTGGAGAAGTAACAGCAACTTTGAAGACCCCTGCAGATTCCCAGCTCTGCAACCTAGGAGAGGGGGTTGCACAGTCGGTGCAGCCCCCTCGCCACCTTCTATCGGCCATCTCCTCACTTTTGCTACGGTTGAGCACCATTACTCCCGGTGCATTACTGACCGAACTTCGGGCAGCAACATACGGGTTCCCAAAGACTCCCGTGCCCTTATACAACCGGTTTGCTGGTACCGAAGCTAGCAGCAGTTCAGCTCTGCTATGCGAACCAGAGGCGTGGAGGAGCAGCTTTCCAGGAGCACCCCACCACCCGACAAATTCCCGTCGTCTAACCACCGGTGTACCCACCAAGGGACCCAAGGCTCCCCAAAACATCCATCACGTATACATTGGATAGGGATTGAAGCAGCCTCCCTGTACCCGATCTGGTATTCCTGGGCGACAACGGCAACACTTAGATAGAATGGAGGAACACCGCGGATCTCTGAGAACACACTGGTCATTGCTGAGTCCATCCGGTCCACTACCTACAAACTGTATGCCATGTATTGCCTGCTGGTTACAGTAAAGCACCCGTTACAGAGACTTACAGTGTCCGTGCTTCCTTATGACTACGTCCATCTGCACACAAGGTAACCGCAGCTGCCGCACAACATCTTAAGCAGCTCCAGCCTCCGGGGATCACCGCTCAGCCTGTGGGGAGCGTTCCATCTAGCTGCTATCCATCCCCCGGAGGCCCCGCAGCGTCGGTAAGACTTACCGAAACACTCATAGGTGGCGTCATGACAAATTAACCCCTTAATCTGTTCCACTAAGACGTCTTCAACCCTTTTGATCTGCACTCAACCGGGCCCCACTACAGGCAGGCGGGGTCCACCCGTGACAAGGAGAAAGAAGCTACAGCCTGTCTAAACCGGAGTCCCGGCCACGTGTAGTCAGAATTTGGCATCACGAACAGGATACGAGCAGGCCCGTTCCCTAACGGGTATAATGTGCTTTAAGCGGCCGTCACACTTTAAGATATCGCTAAAGATATCGTAGATGAAGTTAAATTTGCATATCGTCCGAACGACGCGCAAAATCGCTCATCACGCCGCTACACCCACAGACATCGCTCAGACGATTCCTCGATCCACCGATCCAGCGATCGTCTGAGAGATGCAGTTATCAGCAGTGGACATCGTTCATCAAAGAGTCACACAGAACTCTCCTAAACGATGTGGGAGCAAATGTGGGCGTTATTGGAGCCCATAGGCGTGATACATGGTCTCCAAGCTACGCCCCTCACTACACCATTGGTGCCCAATTCTGCGTCCTCATTGGGTCAGATGTCCTTTGAAACATGGCGGCCTCATCCCAAGAATGTCCTGTGAGAGTTGATCGCAATGTATCTGTGTGCTGTACTACATAAATAGCAATGGCGAAAACGTGCCGAACGCAATCCCCCCGTGTTGCGTTGTGCAAAATTAGCTCGCTTATGCGTTTTCTAATTTTAAGGTGTACAGATGCGTTTAATTAAACAGCCTACAGCGAGCTGTGTGTGTTGACATGAGTGGATATTTCCAAACGCGTGTGAAACGCATGTGTGTTTGCGGTGTGCTCTGGATGATGTTTGCTTCAGTGTGTGAGAGAGCGCATGTGTTAATCAAGGGGAATTGGGGTTAAAATGTATGACAACGCAAAGGAGACAAAGCGTCTCACAACATTCATTGTTCCTGGTGGCCTAATGTAGGTGTACCTCTCGACTGTGGCTTGCAACACTAGTGGCGTAAACACCATCTATGTGGCCCAACATATGCGTGTTTGTATGTAATCCGGTGTCGGACACAAACAATGTCCCAAATAAACAAGTGGTGTGACACTAATCAGGGCCTTTTGGTTAATGCGTTTTCGCATAAAAACGCACATTAAGCTGCCTCACCAACTTCACGGTAGGCCCTGGTCGAGACAGTCCTAACTCTGTCCCTAGGTGTGTGAACCAAAAAATGTGACCACTGTCACAAGGGCCTTTGGGGAGGTATGTGGGTCCTGGTCCCGCCCGTCTCTCACAGGACCCATAAGCCGGGCCCTTCAACAAAAAATAACAAAATAGTGCCAACAAGCACCATGAACCAAAATCCCTGGCTCATGTCACAGACAAGAGGTTTGTCGGTAACACACATCTCCCCTCCAATGGGCAAGGCCTGGCCCTCTAAAAAACAAACAGAAATATCCCTAAATCTGGGTTATGTTTAAAAAACCAAAAAAAAAAAACATTCTTCCTCAAAAATAAAAAGGAACACATGTCCTGCCTCCAAGCCGGAGCTGCAGGACACAGTCAAACAGTGCAATGGCCAATTCCCCATGGCACCAGAATAATTAGGGGAGGTTCTGCTGCCAGCTCACCGCCCCTGTACCATTAAAGTACTGGCAGTACTGATCCCTCATATCCTGCGCCTCCTGCCGGCTGCTCCCACCACCTAATGGCTCGAGTCCTGCCATCTGTGGGGCATCAGCACGCCAGCCCCCCAACACCACCTCCCCATTGGTGGAGTCTATGCGGTCCTCAAAGTTAGGCGGAGTGTAGGCCTGGCGATCCCGGCGTCTTAGAAAATTGTGGAGTACACAACAGGCCATAACTACCAGGTCGATGGATTCTAGACGCATATTAATGGCCGTGTGAAATATGCGGAAACGGCTCGCCATGATGCCAAAGGCATTCTCCACTACTCGTCGTGCACGTGAAAGGCGATAATTGTATATGCGTTTGGCGCATTTAGTTGTCTCTGTGGGTACGGCTTCATTAAATTAGGAAGGAGCGGAAACGCCTCATCTGCAACGAAAACAAAGTTCATGTTTCCACAGGTGCGAGTGGTTGGTGGTAAATTAAGACGTCCATTCTTCAGTTTTTGCCCAAAAGACGATTGGTCAAAAACCCCGCCATCTGAAACCCTCCCATTTGTGCCCACGGACACGGACATAAACTCATAATTGGCGTTAACCACTGCCATCAATACTATACTAAAATAAGATTTATAATTGTAAAAAAAAGAACCACTGTGGTGGGGTTGTGTGATCCGCACATGCTTCCCATCAATCGCACCTCCACAGTTGGGAAATTGCCATTTCTGGCTGAATTCATCGGCAGTGGCCAGCCATTCCTCGGGGCTCTGCGGCAAACGCATGTACGTGGGAGCCAGAGCCCGCAGTATCGCCTCACAGGTCTCCGGATGAGTTGGCTAAGGAGGGGACGTGATATAGCAGACGAGTAGACCAAGTCCTGCATAGTGCGACCTGTTGCCAGAAAACGCAGTGTGGCAGCCAACCTCTCCTCCGCAGGCACTGCTGGACGCATTACTGTATCCTGCCGTCTGATGAGCGGGCACACTGCTGCCAACAAGATCTGAAATGTCTCATCTGTCATGCGGAGGAAATTTTGGAAGTCCCGTGGAAAGTCGTCCCGAAGTTGGTGCAGAAGGCGAATGTGGGAATGCTGATCGCGCTGCTGCAGCCACTCCCTGGCCCAGATGCGTCGGGGTCTCCTCCTGCCTCTCTCCACCCTCTCATCCTCCACACGTGCGGCCTGCACGAGCAAACCAGCCCCCAAAACGGCACGTTGATCTGGATTCATGCTGTTTAAGAGGCAAACATATGTTTACTATGCTGGCTAGGCAGAAAGGTGCTTTCCCCACAATGTGATCATCATAAATTAAATGACTAAAAGGAGCATGACATTGGCAAAATATGGACCCCTGCACTACACATGTTGAAAAAAAGGCATGAAAAGCAGATAACACATACAGTATGAATGAAGTGTTCTGGAAGGGCACATGTTTTGACACACCTAAATGCCTTGGCCCAACAAAAATAAAAGACCCACCAAACCCACCAGACCCTGAGATCCCAACCTACATCAGACTTCATATATCAGGACCAACGCGAACAACAGGAACATCCGAGACACAGCGGACCATATGTATGGCAAAAGTGAAAATACATACACACAATAATTAGGACTCACATGCAGTGTTTGTAGCGATGGGTGTCACTCTAATAATATCAAGTTACCCAAGTAACGAAAGATGTCCCGATGACTCAAAATCAGCAAGACAATGCTTCAGTCCTTGAATGTAGCAAAATTACCAACAATCTAAACCAAAAAAAAAAAAAAAAAAAAAAAACATGGAAACCACAGAAGTGTTTCCAAAAAACAACACAACCATATGTATTTTGACAACGCTATAGCTATACACCTTCACAATGTATCACATGTTGACTCCACACGTACATACCTGCAGGAACTTTGCAGCAAACACATTGTGCATCTCCAGGAAACGCTCTATATACACAGGCGAGCCAATGTCAAGGCGAGACGTCACCTTACCCAGGTGTGTCTCGTTAACGTGAAAACACACACCAGCACGATGTTACGCCCTCCAAACAGGCGTGGTGAAACAATGACCACACACAACGCCGGGGCTATGTTCTACGGCAGGCGTGTCACAAACCGCACGTACACCCCCAACGCAGTGTATACGTCCTGTCCCGGGCGTGGTAATAGCGATGTCTATGCATATCGCACCTGTCATTACCAACAGCTGTGTGATCAATTAGGATAAATAGTGGACTGTGAACATGTGTGTTGTACCTGCTGTTTTGTGTGTCTCTTGACACAAGTGGCAGCCCCACCAGACAGCACGGCATCACATCTTTGGCCTTCCCAGATCTTTCTCAATTTTCAACACTGTTTTGGATTTAATCAAGGTATGTTCACATCATATGACGACACTGACCCATCTAAACTTCAAGTCATTCTATTGTACTTCAGGCACAAATTTCGGACTGTCAATGTCACAACAGCACACATCCCATTGACTTGACCATCAATCTTGGTTTTAGCAAGTGTGTTGTTGGGTTATTGAGCGGGGGCATTACAAATTGGTCATGGCTGGTGACTTTTCGTCCTGTGGCTGACATTTTACACATGTCTTGGAACATTTGCCACACTGATGTCTGTTTTTTTTTCTTCTTTTTGATTCATAGATGCCCAGGATTGATCGTGATTACATCACTGCCCTCATTGCTGCCTATAAGGAGAACCCCTGCCTGTGGCTGACTAGGGATGCAGGCTACCACAAAAGGGCCCTCCGGAATGCTGCGTATGACAGGCTCCTGGAGGTTGCCCGCGAATATTGTCCAGACACGGACCTCGACCGTGAGGCAATAAAGACTAAGATTCAGTACCTCCGCACCGTGTTTGGCAAGGAACACAAAAAAGTCCGCCAGGCACGCCGGTCAGGCATGGCAGCGGGGCCGGTCTATCGCCCCGCCTTATGGTACTACGATCTGCTCCTGTTCACCACCGAGCAGCAGGAGCCCCGTCCACCACTGGAGAGTGAGGAGTTTTCGGAACCACAAAACCCCAATGTTGTGGGTGACGTGGAGGGGCTAATGTAAGTCGATCACCTGGCCCAATCTTGCAAAGTTATCACACATTAAACATTGTTTGGCAACATCTATGCCAAGTTAACAAGGTCGAGAAGGTAAACATAGACCCCATGGGCCTCATATCTTGATTACGTTGTTTCAAAACCACTCCAATTTAAGGCTGTGGTCACAGTACCATTTTTGACATGCCTTTTTTGAGACCTGCGTTTTCAAAAATGCATGTTAAAAACGCACCCATAGGCCCCCATGTTAAAATACCCATGCCCTAATAGCCTAAAAGCAAGTGTGACTGTCGCATGCGTTTTTGGAGCTTATCCAAATACGCATGCGTTTTTAAATGGCACTAAAAGTTACTAATTGTACATGCGTTTTTTGCATGCGTTTCACATAGGAACCCATGTTAGAAAAACAAATGCGTTTGTAAAAATGCTCCTAAAAATACTGCAAACACTATTTTTTGGTGCAGATTCATAAACGCACCAAAAACGCAGCGAATCATCACACACCTTACAAAACTCATGCTGACATGAAAAAAAGCATGTTTTTTTAAACATCCCAAAAAAAACAACCATGGCTACTGTGACCACAGCCTAAGCAAGCAATCGATTTGCAGACAAGTAGTGAGTGTTGTGTTATTGGACGAAGCTGGAAGGCCCTGTTATTGAGTTGCCTAGGACAGCAGCCACAATATGGTTTTTTAACATACTGTTAACTTGCTCATTGTCGACAAAATGACCATCAAAACTCAAATGGCATGTGTTCTCATGTGGTGTTCATTTTTTGGTTTCAGGATCCGCTTGAAGGTCCCTCTTCGGGGTCGGTCTCTGACTTGCCCAGCGAGGACACAACACCAACCCAGGAGGGGAGTGTGGAAGCGAGCAGCCGGCAACATCTGCCTTTGACACGTGACAGGGCACGGACACGCCAGGCAGCCCCAAGCTCTGCGCCGGACCTGGTGTCCCTGGCACAGCAAGTTCTGACCCAGCAGGTGCGGGAGCCACAATGCCCCTTTGCTTCTGTGGTGGCGCAGCGTCTCCCCACGTTTACCCAGGAGCAAAGGGAGCATTGCGAGCGCATAATCCTGCAGGCCATGGACCAGGCCCGTCAGGGCCTCCTGACTAACCGTTCCTCCTTACCTGATCCCCTTCCCCAGCCATCACACACCACCCCCTGCCTGGCAGTACATGGGCCTTCCCACCCATGTGCAGCAAGCACCAGCACCTGGCCATGCCCATGCACAGCCTCGGCTAGTGTCTTTGCCACACCAGCTGCAGCGGCCGGACAACCCCTTTGGCCCAGAGGGGGAATCTTATTTTGGGCCCCGGTACCATAATATTTAGTTTTTTTTGGACTTGGTACAAAGCTGGAGCCTTGTATTTTTTGTTAAGTTACCGCCATTGGCCCCGCTAATTGCCCCTCCATACTCTTTTTCTTTGTTTTGTGTGTCCCCTACCTGCGACAATAGCAGTTTTATTTTTGTTGCCCATATTATTTTTTTTTTTAATTTGGTGTGATGGTGTGGCCCAGGCCTACATATTTGTCACTAAATACCATTAAATTTCTGATTCAACACGTGAAATATGTTGTCCCTCATTTAAGCATGTTGATTTGATTTACACCATGACAATTTTACCAGCTGACCAGCTACAGTAGGCCACATGCTAGATCCATCAACATAAACAAATGTACAGGGAAATTGTAAGGAAACATAACTTTAGGCAGCCTGCCGGTGCACGACTTTTTGCTGTACCCCCCAGGCTGCAGTGGTGTCCGTACCATCATTGTCTGTGTTCTGCAACATGGGCTAATATTAATGGTGGCAGGCTACCCAAGCTTGCAGATGTGTAAGTGGTAAGCCACATTTATGTTTGCTGGTGTAACAGCATTGTGGCACTTTTCATATCACTTTCATTAATATAGTTTTGCTGGTTGCTCGACACACGTCATGCTGACATTGGGGCCCTTGTGTACCAAAAGGTGTTATGGAAACCTTCCTCTCCCTAAACCCGTTTGGACATTGAGTTGTCCTTGATGGTGTTAACGTGACCCAGATACACACCCAAATGATCCACATACATGTCTGCATACATAGAGATAATGGGCTCCAAATTTTATGTAAACATTTTTATTAGAGGTCAATAACTGTCATACCATGCACACCAAGAACACATTGCTGTGTTAGGGTATGAAAAAGCTGTATTGACTTGTGATGGTCCAAATGTTGGACACTATAAGAAAAAAGCCCAACGTGGTAGGGCCAACATGCTTCATACGGTCCAAATGTTGGACACTATAAGAAAAAAGCCCAACGTGGTAGGGCCAACATGCTTCATACGGTCCAAATGTTGGACACTATAAGAAAAAAGCCCAACGTGGTAGGGCCAACATGCTTCATACGGTCCAAATGTTGGACACTATAAGAAAAAAGCCCAACGGGGGCTTAAACAAAACAAACAAACAATGCCAACATGGCATAACAAGGAAGAATGCGTCCAACATGGACAGCAGTCTTTCAGGTCCAAAAATACCCGGCCAGTGTCTCTTTGTCACCAGGTTAAGGGAGGGCACCATGCCCTTGCTGTAGGGCAGCCAGCATGTCCCTCAATCGTCTGAGGTGGCGAATATGTGTCTGGATAGCTGACTGGAGCTGGATGGCACACTGTAAGTGCGCATGGATGATGTCCTCCAAAGTGGGTACACCTGTATTGGGAAGATGACCACAGTTAGCCCACAACAGTTTGTGTGGATATTTCTAACTCTTTGCTCCAAAGAGGCTCCTTACCCTGTTGTTCGCCATCCTGTGATCTTTGCAGGTTGGATGTGGATGCACTCAGGCTCCAGCCCGCAGCTCCAGCACGTTCCCCATCTGCACCAAACATTAAGTGTACCAATTAATGGACATTGTGGGACTACAAGGAGGGCAGATAGAGCAACATTACACATACAGATATATCATCTGTTGTTTATAAAGCATGTGTATTTTCAGCCAAATAATGGGCACATTCCTCAATTTAATAAAAGGTTCAAAAATGAGGAAGGTAGCCATAATCGAACTTAAAAAACACTTTTCCAAAGATTATGGGCAACTTTATCTGTTTGTGTGATGTGCCCCATAAACCACACACTCAATACAGTATGCATGGTCTAGTAAACACAAATATGAATGTACCTCCATAGTCGTCCAAGTTTGGGACCTCTACATCCGCAACCATCTCCTCCTCACCAGGCCCTGTTGGTGATGGCATGGGGTAGGGCTCCGCCGCCCAGTTATCCTCCTCATCTGCCGTGTCTGGTGACATTGCGAAGCCCGGGCTAGGCAGGGAGCTGGACACTGTTGCAGGTGGCTGAACAGGGGTGCTCGGGCTCTGGGGCCACAGGACATGGCCTGGTTGCAAGAAGGGCCCTGGGCTGGAGGGGGCCCAATCATCCACATCAGCCTGTTCTCCAGCATCCTCGCCCTCCTGTGGACATGGTGGTGAGGGGATGTCATCATCCTCGTCCATCCATGGCTGTGAAGAGTTGGAAGATGACTGCTCAGGTGCCGACTGGCCGGACAACTCTTCGCTGTGCTCCTGGACCGCATCAGCTGGCAAGTCGGGATCATTGTGCCGACTTGGACTTGGGGGGGATGATGCAGCTGCCGCCGGAAGTGGCGGTGTCGCCAGTGGCCCTGCAGCAGGCGGCACATGCTGGCCCTCTTCTTCGGAAGACGATTCCTCAGTGCCTGTTTTGGGATGCACAATGGTGAAGCTTTGATGAGAAATTTTGTTCCACAAATTGGTGCGGCGAAGTTGAAATTGATGTGAACTTGTGTTTTGTGATTGTGAGTTTGGGCCACAACGCAAAAGTGTAGGGGCTCCCTTAACATTTGGGGTCACTCACACTTTGAGATGTGTAAACACCGTTTAGCTGAGGCATGTGCGAGGCTCTGCATGCAGCAGGCAGACCTAGGCTTGGTAATGAGAGACACGGTGCCTGCCAATGCATGCCGACCGCCATGCACTCACATTGGTCACCATTCGAGTTAGCCTTCATAGTGTGTAGGGGAGTATGTTATCTTGGGCCATGGGTACGTATGCACACAGATAAGTCATTGAATGCGATAGGGCTGACGTATTGACCACGTCCCGTGGTCTCCCGCAAAAATTCGCTGTGTAGTCTTTTAACAATATGGATATATTGCTCCTATGTTAACTCACAGGCCCTGTATTGAGTAGTTGGTGCTTTTTTTGTGCCCTGATGGTGTTGGTTGTGTTTACAGATGTCACTATCAGATCTAAGGGGGCTATCTTAATTCAGATATGTGTCCCAAGGAATGTACCTTCCCATGTCTGGCCCTGTGAGTAGGATTAGTTCCTCCTGCACCGGGGTGTCCTAGAGCGTTCAGCGCCTTGACTGTCAAGGCGCTGAACGCTCTTGGACACCCCGGTGCAATATATCCATATTGTTAAAAGACTACACAGCGATATTTTGCGGGAGACCACGGGACGTGGTCAATACGTCAGCCCTATCGTCTCAAATGTCTGTATGCACCGGCAAAAATTACACAACTTCACAAGGAGAAATCTTCGAGTGTCCAGTGTTCGTTGAAAGTCGTTGCTCATATCGGGAACCAAGGGCCCCCTACACTAGCACCTCCACCACATCCAAAAGGTCTGCACGCCAATCACTATTGTCACAGATCAGTCATGCCGGCCAATGGGAGCACTGATGTGTCCCCAAGCATGTGCTGACACAATGAGCAGCATTGATCTGGATTATGTTACACGTGTGCATGCACAGGCTTGCATATGGGTCTGCATAACGCTGTTGAGACATAGGCACCTGTGAAGGCGTTGTGAGCCACATGTGCAGACGCAGGTTGGGGACTACACTATGTTAATATGTTGGTTGACGGTGCTGTCTAGTGTGCTACATGTACATGTGTGTTGTGTGGTCCAACAGTTACTCACCGCGCATCCGGGCAATCCTGGCACGTATGTCAAGAATGCGTCCTGGGCACTTAAACTTCAGATCCGCTATTTTGTGCTGGATCTGCTTGGGAGTGCGGGACACACACAGCTGGCGGAGCAGGGCATTCTGGATTTTACGCACAGTGATGCGGTTACGCAGCCTGGGGTGCCTGTGGGGATGGCGGCCCCAGTAATCCAATCGATCACAATGATCGATTAGGATCATGAGCTCCGCCATCCCCCACGTGGCAGCGCGCCCTGTTGCGGCCATGCCTGTGCTGCAATGTGCACGGGCGGAGCTAGTACCTAGCAGGCGGAATGAAAGCGAAACCTAAAGTCATGACGTGACTACGGGCGGTAGCGTGGGCCAAAAACAGACAAACGCGCTGGACGCGCGGTGGCCCGCCATGGAACACTTCTACGCGACCTACGGGCCCACAACCCGGGGGCGTGCCGTAATTAAAACTAGTGGTTACGGCGTAACGCCATCGCGTTGAGTGTAGGAGCACACTGCATTGGGGCCAGAAAAAGAATATAAATGGTTGTTTCGGGTTAAACAGCGTTGGGATTGTGGCCGTAGTTTCAAGGCACAAATGCATGATCAGCTATAAGAATGTGTGTATTTGGTGCTGAAGTGACAGCTCCACAACAAATGGCGCCTTGTCAAGCGGGAACCAATCATGACGCTGGAGCTTTGACCAATAATAGCAGACGATGGGCCAGCCAATCGGAACGCATGAGAGTTCACGAATCAGAAATGAGGAGGCGTGACACAGGTGAATACCCGGCACGCCTACGGGTTTGATTTCGCCATCGCTGAAATCACACGTTTCGTACGATGTCGTGAATTTACACGTGTCGATTGGGCGTATTTAATTGCCCGATATCGTCAGATCTGAGAACCGAACCTCAGATCACGATTTTGCGATTTGATCAGATATCGCTAGTCGTATCTCGCCGTCACACGCACAGACATCGCTTTCGCGATGTTTAATCTGGCGCGTTCAAGCGATATCTTGCACGATATCTCAGCGTGTGACGGCCGCTTTAAAAAGACTTTATTTCATCAATTTGGACTTTGTTCGTCCCTAAAAGAACTTTTCCCACCTTTTCACCGTTGGGCCAAGATGGCGCCCAAGATGGCGTCCCCGCCATGAGTATCCGCTACGTGCAAGCCCAGGGTGATCCACCGCCCCTCATCGTGGGAGGGCTAAAGGCAAAGACGCCAAAATCTTTGTCCGCCCTGATTGCTCGAATCAACCATGGGGGCGGACCCCAAAGACTTTTCCCACGATTGGACTACAAAAGCCCCAAGGAAATGGGAGTGTCAGACAGACCGTTCTTCACCAGCTCTTCACGAGTACAGTTACCGGGTAGAGACGGGTGTGGCTCCTCCAAGCAAAATGGCCAGCTTAAGACTGAGAGACCTGATGCAAGAAGTGGAAGCCGAGGCCAGAGCAGTAATAGGCCATCCGGGTCCGGGCGACAACGGCAACACTTAGATAGAATGGAGGAACACCGCGGATCTCTGAGAACACACTGGTCATTGCTGAGTCCATCCGGTCCACTACCTACAAACTGTATGCCATGTATTGCCTGCTGGTTACAGTAAAGCACCCGTTACAGAGACTTACAGTGTCCGTGCTTCCTTATGACTACGTCCATCTGCACACAAGGTAACCGCAGCTGCCGCACAACATCTTAAGCAGCTCCAGCCTCCGGGGATCACCGCTCAGCCTGTGGGGAGCGTTCCATCTAGCTGCTATCCATCCCCCGGAGGCCCCGCAGCGTCGGTAAGACTTACCGAAACACTCATAGGTGGCGTCATGACAAATTAACCCCTTAATCTGTTCCACTAAGACGTCTTCAACCCTTTTGATCTGCACTCAACCGGGCCCCACTACAGGCAGGCGGGGTCCACCCGTGACAAGGAGAAAGAAGCTACAGCCTGTCTAAACCGGAGTCCCGGCCACGGTGAGTCAGAATTTGGCATCACGAACAGGATACGAGCAGGCCCGTTCCCTAACGGGTATAATGTGCTTTAAGCGGCCGTCACACTTTAAGATATCGCTAAAGATATCGTAGATGAAGTTAAATTTGCATATCGTCCGAACGACGCGCAAAATCGCTCATCACGCCGCTACACCCACAGACATCGCTCAGACGATTCCTCGATCCACCGATCCAGCGATCGTCTGAGAGATGCAGTTATCAGCAGTGGACATCGTTCATCAAAGAGTCACACAGAACTCTCCTAAACGATGTGGGAGCAAATGTGGGCGTTATTGGAGCCCATAGGCGTGATACATGGTCTCCAAGCTACGCCCCTCACTACACCATTGGTGCCCAATTCTGCGTCCTCATTGGGTCAGATGTCCTTTGAAACATGGCGGCCTCATCCCAAGAATGTCCTGTGAGAGTTGATCGCAATGTATCTGTGTGCTGTACTACATAAATAGCAATGGCGAAAACGTGCCGAACGCAATCCCCCCGTGTTGCGTTGTGCAAAATTAGCTCGCTTATGCGTTTTCTAATTTTAAGGTGTACAGATGCGTTTAATTAAACAGCCTACAGCGAGCTGTGTGTGTTGACATGAGTGGATATTTCCAAACGCGTGTGAAACGCATGTGTGTTTTGCGGTGTGCTCTGGATGATGTTTGCTTCAGTGTGTGAGAGAGCGCATGTGTTAATCAAGGGGAATTGGGGTTAAAATGTATGACAACGCAAAGGAGACAAAGCGTCTCACAACATTCATTGTTCCTGGTGGCCTAATGTAGGTGTACCTCTCGACTGTGGCTTGCAACACTAGTGGCGTAAACACCATCTATGTGGCCCAACATATGCGTGTTTGTATGTAATCCGGTGTCGGACACAAACAATGTCCCAAATAAACAAGTGGTGTGACACTAATCAGGGCCTTTTGGTTAATGCGTTTTCGCATAAAAACGCACATTAAGCTGCCTCACCAACTTCACGGTAGGCCCTGGTCGAGACAGTCCTAACTCTGTCCCTAGGTGTGTGAACCAAAAAATGTGACCACTGTCACAAGGGCCTTTGGGGAGGTATGTGGGTCCTGGTCCCGCCCGTCTCTCACAGGACCCATAAGCCGGGCCCTTCAACAAAAAATAACAAAATAGTGCCAACAAGCACCATGAACCAAAATCCCTGGCTCATGTCACAGACAAGAGGTTTGTCGGTAACACACATCTCCCCTCCAATGGGCAAGGCCTGGCCCTCTAAAAAACAAACAGAAATATCCCTAAATCTGGGTTATGTTTAAAAAACCAAAAAAAAAAAACATTCTTCCTCAAAAATAAAAAGGAACACATGTCCTGCCTCCAAGCCGGAGCTGCAGGACACAGTCAAACAGTGCAATGGCCAATTCCCCATGGCACCAGAATAATTAGGGGAGGTTCTGCTGCCAGCTCACCGCCCCTGTACCATTAAAGTACTGGCAGTACTGATCCCTCATATCCTGCGCCTCCTGCCGGCTGCTCCCACCACCTAATGGCTCGAGTCCTGCCATCTGTGGGGCATCAGCACGCCAGCCCCCCAACACCACCTCCCCATTGGTGGAGTCTATGCGGTCCTCAAAGTTAGGCGGAGTGTAGGCCTGGCGATCCCGGCGTCTTAGAAAATTGTGGAGTACACAACAGGCCATAACTACCAGGTCGATGGATTCTAGACGCATATTAATGGCCGTGTGAAATATGCGGAAACGGCTCGCCATGATGCCAAAGGCATTCTCCACTACTCGTCGTGCACGTGAAAGGCGATAATTGTATATGCGTTTGGCGCATTTAGTTGTCTCTGTGGGTACGGCTTCATTAAATTAGGAAGGAGCGGAAACGCCTCATCTGCAACGAAAACAAAGTTCATGTTTCCACAGGTGCGAGTGGTTGGTGGTAAATTAAGACGTCCATTCTTCAGTTTTTGCCCAAAAGACGATTGGTCAAAAACCCCGCCATCTGAAACCCTCCCATTTGTGCCCACGGACACGGACATAAACTCATAATTGGCGTTAACCACTGCCATCAATACTATACTAAAATAAGATTTATAATTGTAAAAAAAAGAACCACTGTGGTGGGGTTGTGTGATCCGCACATGCTTCTCCATCAATCGCACCTCCACAGTTGGGAAATTGCCATTTCTGGCTGAATTCATCGGCAGTGGCCAGCCATTCCTCGGGGCTCTGCGGCAAACGCATGTACGTGGGAGCCAGAGCCCGCAGTATCGCCTCACAGGTCTCCGGATGAGTTGGCTAAGGAGGGGACGTGATATAGCAGACGAGTAGACCAAGTCCTGCATAGTGCGACCTGTTGCCAGAAAACGCAGTGTGGCAGCCAACCTCTCCTCCGCAGGCACTGCTGGACGCATTACTGTATCCTGCCGTCTGATGAGCGGGCACACTGCTGCCAACAAGATCTGAAATGTCTCATCTGTCATGCGGAGGAAATTTTGGAAGTCCCGTGGAAAGTCGTCCCGAAGTTGGTGCAGAAGGCGAATGTGGGAATGCTGATCGCGCTGCTGCAGCCACTCCCTGGCCCAGATGCGTCGGGGTCTCCTCCTGCCTCTCTCCACCCTCTCATCCTCCACACGTGCGGCCTGCACGAGCAAACCAGCCCCCAAAACGGCACGTTGATCTGGATTCATGCTGTTTAAGAGGCAAACATATGTTTACTATGCTGGCTAGGCAGAAAGGTGCTTTCCCCACAATGTGATCATCATAAATTAAATGACTAAAAGGAGCATGACATTGGCAAAATATGGACCCCTGCACTACACATGTTGAAAAAAAGGCATGAAAAGCAGATAACACATACAGTATGAATGAAGTGTTCTGGAAGGGCACATGTTTTGACACACCTAAATGCCTTGGCCCAACAAAAATAAAAGACCCACCAAACCCACCAGACCCTGAGATCCCAACCTACATCAGACTTCATATATCAGGACCAACGCGAACAACAGGAACATCCGAGACACAGCGGACCATATGTATGGCAAAAGTGAAAATACATACACACAATAATTAGGACTCACATGCAGTGTTTGTAGCGATGGGTGTCACTCTAATAATATCAAGTTACCCAAGTAACGAAAGATGTCCCGATGACTCAAAATCAGCAAGACAATGCTTCAGTCCTTGAATGTAGCAAAATTACCAACAATCTAAACCAAAAAAAAAAAAAAAAAAAAAAAACATGGAAACCACAGAAGTGTTTCCAGAAAAACAACACAACCATATGTATTTTGACAACGCTATAGCTATACACCTTCACAATGTATCACATGTTGACTCCACACGTACATACCTGCAGGAACTTTGCAGCAAACACATTGTGCATCTCCAGGAAACGCTCTATATACACAGGCGAGCCAATGTCAAGGCGAGACGTCACCTTACCCAGGTGTGTCTCGTTAACGTGAAAACACACACCAGCACGATGTTACGCCCTCCAAACAGGCGTGGTGAAACAATGACCACACACAACGCCGGGGCTATGTTCTACGGCAGGCGTGTCACAAACCGCACGTACACCCCCAACGCAGTGTATACGTCCTGTCCCGGGCGTGGTAATAGCGATGTCTATGCATATCGCACCTGTCATTACCAACAGCTGTGTGATCAATTAGGATAAATAGTGGACTGTGAACATGTGTGTTGTACCTGCTGTTTTGTGTGTCTCTTGACACAAGTGGCAGCCCCACCAGACAGCACGGCATCACATCTTTGGCCTTCCCAGATCTTTCTCAATTTTCAACACTGTTTTGGATTTAATCAAGGTATGTTCACATCATATGACGACACTGACCCATCTAAACTTCAAGTCATTCTATTGTACTTCAGGCACAAATTTCGGACTGTCAATGTCACAACAGCACACATCCCATTGACTTGACCATCAATCTTGGTTTTAGCAAGTGTGTTGTTGGGTTATTGAGCGGGGGCATTACAAATTGGTCATGGCTGGTGACTTTTCGTCCTGTGGCTGACATTTTACACATGTCTTGGAACATTTGCCACACTGATGTCTGTTTTTTTTTCTTCTTTTTGATTCATAGATGCCCAGGATTGATCGTGATTACATCACTGCCCTCATTGCTGCCTATAAGGAGAACCCCTGCCTGTGGCTGACTAGGGATGCAGGCTACCACAAAAGGGCCCTCCGGAATGCTGCGTATGACAGGCTCCTGGAGGTTGCCCGCGAATATTGTCCAGACACGGACCTCGACCGTGAGGCAATAAAGACTAAGATTCAGTACCTCCGCACCGTGTTTGGCAAGGAACACAAAAAAGTCCGCCAGGCACGCCGGTCAGGCATGGCAGCGGGGCCGGTCTATCGCCCCGCCTTATGGTACTACGATCTGCTCCTGTTCACCACCGAGCAGCAGGAGCCCCGTCCACCACTGGAGAGTGAGGAGTTTTCGGAACCACAAAACCCCAATGTTGTGGGTGACGTGGAGGGGCTAATGTAAGTCGATCACCTGGCCCAATCTTGCAAAGTTATCACACATTAAACATTGTTTGGCAACATCTATGCCAAGTTAACAAGGTCGAGAAGGTAAACATAGACCCCATGGGCCTCATATCTTGATTACGTTGTTTCAAAACCACTCCAATTTAAGGCTGTGGTCACAGTACCATTTTTGACATGCCTTTTTTGAGACCTGCGTTTTCAAAAATGCATGTTAAAAACGCACCCATAGGCCCCCATGTTAAAATACCCATGCCCTAATAGCCTAAAAGCAAGTGTGACTGTCGCATGCGTTTTTGGAGCTTATCCAAATACGCATGCGTTTTTAAATGGCACTAAAAGTTACTAATTGTACATGCGTTTTTTGCATGCGTTTCACATAGGAACCCATGTTAGAAAAACAAATGCGTTTGTAAAAATGCTCCTAAAAATACTGCAAACACTATTTTTTGGTGCAGATTCATAAACGCACCAAAAACGCAGCGAATCATCACACACCTTACAAAACTCATGCTGACATGAAAAAAAGCATGTTTTTTTAAACATCCCAAAAAAAACAACCATGGCTACTGTGACCACAGCCTAAGCAAGCAATCGATTTGCAGACAAGTAGTGAGTGTTGTGTTTATTGGACGAAGCTGGAAGGCCCTGTTATTGAGTTGCCTAGGACAGCAGCCACAATATGGTTTTTTAACATACTGTTAACTTGCTCATTGTCGACAAAATGACCATCAAAACTCAAATGGCATGTGTTCTCATGTGGTGTTCATTTTTTGGTTTCAGGATCCGCTTGAAGGTCCCTCTTCGGGGTCGGTCTCTGACTTGCCCAGCGAGGACACAACACCAACCCAGGAGGGGAGTGTGGAAGCGAGCAGCCGGCAACATCTGCCTTTGACACGTGACAGGGCACGGACACGCCAGGCAGCCCCAAGCTCTGCGCCGGACCTGGTGTCCCTGGCACAGCAAGTTCTGACCCAGCAGGTGCGGGAGCCACAATGCCCCTTTGCTTCTGTGGTGGCGCAGCGTCTCCCCACGTTTACCCAGGAGCAAAGGGAGCATTGCGAGCGCATAATCCTGCAGGCCATGGACCAGGCCCGTCAGGGCCTCCTGACTAACCGTTCCTCCTTACCTGATCCCCTTCCCCAGCCATCACCACACCACCCCCTGCCTGGCAGTACATGGGCCTTCCCACCCATGTGCAGCAAGCACCAGCACCTGGCCATGCCCATGCACAGCCTCGGCTAGTGTCTTTGCCACACCAGCTGCAGCGGCCGGACAACCCCTTTGGCCCAGAGGGGGAATCTTATTTTGGGCCCCGGTACCATAATATTTAGTTTTTTTTGGACTTGGTACAAAGCTGGAGCCTTGTATTTTTTGTTAAGTTACCGCCATTGGCCCCGCTAATTGCCCCTCCATACTCTTTTTCTTTGTTTTGTGTGTCCCCTACCTGCGACAATAGCAGTTTTATTTTTGTTGCCCATATTATTTTTTTTTTTAATTTGGTGTGATGGTGTGGCCCAGGCCTACATATTTGTCACTAAATACCATTAAATTTCTGATTCAACACGTGAAATATGTTGTCCCTCATTTAAGCATGTTGATTTGATTTACACCATGACAATTTTACCAGCTGACCAGCTACAGTAGGCCACATGCTAGATCCATCAACATAAACAAATGTACAGGGAAATTGTAAGGAAACATAACTTTAGGCAGCCTGCCGGTGCACGACTTTTTGCTGTACCCCCCAGGCTGCAGTGGTGTCCGTACCATCATTGTCTGTGTTCTGCAACATGGGCTAATATTAATGGTGGCAGGCTACCCAAGCTTGCAGATGTGTAAGTGGTAAGCCACATTTATGTTTGCTGGTGTAACAGCATTGTGGCACTTTTCATATCACTTTCATTAATATAGTTTTGCTGGTTGCTCGACACACGTCATGCTGACATTGGGGCCCTTGTGTACCAAAAGGTGTTATGGAAACCTTCCTCTCCCTAAACCCGTTTGGACATTGAGTTGTCCTTGATGGTGTTAACGTGACCCAGATACACACCCAAATGATCCACATACATGTCTGCATACATAGAGATAATGGGCTCCAAATTTTATGTAAACATTTTTATTAGAGGTCAATAACTGTCATACCATGCACACCAAGAACACATTGCTGTGTTAGGGTATGAAAAAGCTGTATTGACTTGTGATGGTCCAAATGTTGGACACTATAAGAAAAAAGCCCAACGTGGTAGGGCCAACATGCTTCATACGGTCCAAATGTTGGACACTATAAGAAAAAAGCCCAACGTGGTAGGGCCAACATGCTTCATACGGTCCAAATGTTGGACACTATAAGAAAAAAGCCCAACGTGGTAGGGCCAACATGCTTCATACGGTCCAAATGTTGGACACTATAAGAAAAAAGCCCAACGGGGGCTTAAACAAAACAAACAAACAATGCCAACATGGCATAACAAGGAAGAATGCGTCCAACATGGACAGCAGTCTTTCAGGTCCAAAAATACCCGGCCAGTGTCTCTTTGTCACCAGGTTAAGGGAGGGCACCATGCCCTTGCTGTAGGGCAGCCAGCATGTCCCTCAATCGTCTGAGGTGGCGAATATGTGTCTGGATAGCTGACTGGAGCTGGATGGCACACTGTAAGTGCGCATGGATGATGTCCTCCAAAGTGGGTACACCTGTATTGGGAAGATGACCACAGTTAGCCCACAACAGTTTGTGTGGATATTTCTAACTCTTTGCTCCAAAGAGGCTCCTTACCCTGTTGTTCGCCATCCTGTGATCTTTGCAGGTTGGATGTGGATGCACTCAGGCTCCAGCCCGCAGCTCCAGCACGTTCCCCATCTGCACCAAACATTAAGTGTACCAATTAATGGACATTGTGGGACTACAAGGAGGGCAGATAGAGCAACATTACACATACAGATATATCATCTGTTGTTTATAAAGCATGTGTATTTTCAGCCAAATAATGGGCACATTCCTCAATTTAATAAAAGGTTCAAAAATGAGGAAGGTAGCCATAATCGAACTTAAAAAACACTTTTCCAAAGATTATGGGCAACTTTATCTGTTTGTGTGATGTGCCCCATAAACCACACACTCAATACAGTATGCATGGTCTAGTAAACACAAATATGAATGTACCTCCATAGTCGTCCAAGTTTGGGACCTCTACATCCGCAACCATCTCCTCCTCACCAGGCCCTGTTGGTGATGGCATGGGGTAGGGCTCCGCCGCCCAGTTATCCTCCTCATCTGCCGTGTCTGGTGACATTGCGAAGCCCGGGCTAGGCAGGGAGCTGGACACTGTTGCAGGTGGCTGAACAGGGGTGCTCGGGCTCTGGGGCCACAGGACATGGCCTGGTTGCAAGAAGGGCCCTGGGCTGGAGGGGGCCCAATCATCCACATCAGCCTGTTCTCCAGCATCCTCGCCCTCCTGTGGACATGGTGGTGAGGGGATGTCATCATCCTCGTCCATCCATGGCTGTGAAGAGTTGGAAGATGACTGCTCAGGTGCCGACTGGCCGGACAACTCTTCGCTGTGCTCCTGGACCGCATCAGCTGGCAAGTCGGGATCATTGTGCCGACTTGGACTTGGGGGGGATGATGCAGCTGCCGCCGGAAGTGGCGGTGTCGCCAGTGGCCCTGCAGCAGGCGGCACATGCTGGCCCTCTTCTTCGGAAGACGATTCCTCAGTGCCTGTTTTGGGATGCACAATGGTGAAGCTTTGATGAGAAATTTTGTTCCACAAATTGGTGCGGCGAAGTTGAAATTGATGTGAACTTGTGTTTTGTGATTGTGAGTTTGGGCCACAACGCAAAAGTGTAGGGGCTCCCTTAACATTTGGGGTCACTCACACTTTGAGATGTGTAAACACCGTTTAGCTGAGGCATGTGCGAGGCTCTGCATGCAGCAGGCAGACCTAGGCTTGGTAATGAGAGACACGGTGCCTGCCAATGCATGCCGACCGCCATGCACTCACATTGGTCACCATTCGAGTTAGCCTTCATAGTGTGTAGGGGAGTATGTTATCTTGGGCCATGGGTACGTATGCACACAGATAAGTCATTGAATGCGATAGGGCTGACGTATTGACCACGTCCCGTGGTCTCCCGCAAAAATTCGCTGTGTAGTCTTTTAACAATATGGATATATTGCTCCTATGTTAACTCACAGGCCCTGTATTGAGTAGTTGGTGCTTTTTTTGTGCCCTGATGGTGTTGGTTGTGTTTACAGATGTCACTATCAGATCTAAGGGGGCTATCTTAATTCAGATATGTGTCCCAAGGAATGTACCTTCCCATGTCTGGCCCTGTGAGTAGGATTAGTTCCTCCTGCACCGGGGTGTCCTAGAGCGTTCAGCGCCTTGACTGTCAAGGCGCTGAACGCTCTTGGACACCCCGGTGCAATATATCCATATTGTTAAAAGACTACACAGCGATATTTTGCGGGAGACCACGGGACGTGGTCAATACGTCAGCCCTATCGTCTCAAATGTCTGTATGCACCGGCAAAAATTACACAACTTCACAAGGAGAAATCTTCGAGTGTCCAGTGTTCGTTGAAAGTCGTTGCTCATATCGGGAACCAAGGGCCCCCTACACTAGCACCTCCACCACATCCAAAAGGTCTGCACGCCAATCACTATTGTCACAGATCAGTCATGCCGGCCAATGGGAGCACTGATGTGTCCCCAAGCATGTGCTGACACAATGAGCAGCATTGATCTGGATTATGTTACACGTGTGCATGCACAGGCTTGCATATGGGTCTGCATAACGCTGTTGAGACATAGGCACCTGTGAAGGCGTTGTGAGCCACATGTGCAGACGCAGGTTGGGGACTACACTATGTTAATATGTTGGTTGACGGTGCTGTCTAGTGTGCTACATGTACATGTGTGTTGTGTGGTCCAACAGTTACTCACCGCGCATCCGGGCAATCCTGGCACGTATGTCAAGAATGCGTCCTGGGCACTTAAACTTCAGATCCGCTATTTTGTGCTGGATCTGCTTGGGAGTGCGGGACACACACAGCTGGCGGAGCAGGGCATTCTGGATTTTACGCACAGTGATGCGGTTACGCAGCCTGGGGTGCCTGTGGGGATGGCGGCCCCAGTAATCCAATCGATCACAATGATCGATTAGGATCATGAGCTCCGCCATCCCCCACGTGGCAGCGCGCCCTGTTGCGGCCATGCCTGTGCTGCAATGTGCACGGGCGGAGCTAGTACCTAGCAGGCGGAATGAAAGCGAAACCTAAAGTCATGACGTGACTACGGGCGGTAGCGTGGGCCAAAAACAGACAAACGCGCTGGACGCGCGGTGGCCCGCCATGGAACACTTCTACGCGACCTACGGGCCCACAACCCGGGGGCGTGCCGTAATTAAAACTAGTGGTTACGGCGTAACGCCATCGCGTTGAGTGTAGGAGCACACTGCATTGGGGCCAGAAAAAGAATATAAATGGTTGTTTCGGGTTAAACAGCGTTGGGATTGTGGCCGTAGTTTCAAGGCACAAATGCATGATCAGCTATAAGAATGTGTGTATTTGGTGCTGAAGTGACAGCTCCACAACAAATGGCGCCTTGTCAAGCGGGAACCAATCATGACGCTGGAGCTTTGACCAATAATAGCAGACGATGGGCCAGCCAATCGGAACGCATGAGAGTTCACGAATCAGAAATGAGGAGGCGTGACACAGGTGAATACCCGGCACGCCTACGGGTTTGATTTCGCCATCGCTGAAATCACACGTTTCGTACGATGTCGTGAATTTACACGTGTCGATTGGGCGTATTTAATTGCCCGATATCGTCAGATCTGAGAACCGAACCTCAGATCACGATTTTGCGATTTGATCAGATATCGCTAGTCGTATCTCGCCGTCACACGCACAGACATCGCTTTCGCGATGTTTAATCTGGCGCGTTCAAGCGATATCTTGCACGATATCTCAGCGTGTGACGGCCGCTTTAAAAAGACTTTATTTCATCAATTTGGACTTTGTTCGTCCCTAAAAGAACTTTTCCCACCTTTTCACCGTTGGGCCAAGATGGCGCCCAAGATGGCGTCCCCGCCATGAGTATCCGCTACGTGCAAGCCCAGGGTGATCCACCGCCCCTCATCGTGGGAGGGCTAAAGGCAAAGACGCCAAAATCTTTGTCCGCCCTGATTGCTCGAATCAACCATGGGGGCGGACCCCAAAGACTTTTCCCACGATTGGACTACAAAAGCCCCAAGGAAATGGGAGTGTCAGACAGACCGTTCTTCACCAGCTCTTCACGAGTACAGTTACCGGGTAGAGACGGGTGTGGCTCCTCCAAGCAAAATGGCCAGCTTAAGACTGAGAGACCTGATGCAAGAAGTGGAAGCCGAGGCCAGAGCAGTAATAGGCCATCCGGGTCCGGGTCCTGTCCTCAATATTGACGGCAGACCCGACTTCTGGCAAGAAGCTCTACAAGACCTTCGGGTACGGCTCCTAGAAACCGTTGAATGGACGATCCGCAGCTGGAGCGCGAGCTTGGGCAGCAGACTACATCGTGCGATGCAGCAGAGCCGCTCGGGTGCAACCACTCCAGGGCCGGACGACATCTCGAGTGTCAGCACCGCCTCGCCCACGCCGACCACTTGTCCAGCCTCGTCTCCAGAGCCGATAGACTGTGTCATCCCGGTAGAGGCCACCGCTTATCTCGCTCCAGAGCCTGGAACTGAAACCGTGTTTGAGCCTGAGCTTGCAACTCGCTCCAAGGAAGAACCGAATACTTACCTGGTTCCCCTTGCGGAACCCGCGACTAGTTTCACCACTACCGAGACTGTCACCTGTTTCTCCCCTGATCCTGAGGTCTCCTCTGCTATTACCGAGGCCTACCTGGTGACCGGGATTGAAACACCACTGCCAGCTGCTACAGAAGAAGAGGCAGGCAGCCTGGAAGCCCTGCAGGACGACCTCGAGAAGAACGTTGCAGCACAGCCACCCATCGACCCAGAGACCCCCATTACAACATCTCCGTTAGCCGAGCAGCCCGATGTGGTCATCGAGGGAGAGATCGAGGATGATGACGACGAGACCTACAGCCCAGCTGAGGACCTCTACACCGGGTTCGCCTGGGGAGATACCAAGGATCTTTCTGCCGGGCGATCTGCTCGGTACGCTGGTCGGGTGCCGCCGCAGCAACATCTTCTCCGGTTCCATTCAACCGGGTTCCAATCCAGACTGCCCACCAGACTCAAGCCGTTCAACAACCAACACGCCGTAGTGACCGTGTCCACACGCCGCACAGCTCCGACGAAGAAGTACGTCGCATCCGAAGGGAGGAGTGGCACGCTCGTCTACGCGCCAACATGCAAGCTCGCGCTGAAGCCCGCCGCCAATCTCCATTGCCTGATGAGTTCCGTAAAACTGGACGGGTGAGCACCTTCAACTTATCCACCGGGTGGGGATTCGTCAGGGAGGAGGGTGTGTGTACAGAAGTGTTTGTGGGGCGCCGTGATGTGGAATCACACCTACCGCGAGGGCATCCAAACCGTGATTTGTATAGAGGGGACATTGTAACCTATGAGCGATACGTATGCTGTGACGGGTGGTTCGCTATACGAGTCCGGAACACTGCCCTCCATAAGTGACTTTGTTGTTTGAACTTTGCCAAGAGACTTCTTCCCGTTTTGCAAATAACACCGCGACTTGGCGGCTACAACCTGAACTTTTAAACTAAGGACAGCCGACCGCCCGCCGGGTCTGCGCAATGTGTTAACCTGTTCTTTTTGCTTGCAACATCAAAGCGAATGTTTACCTGTTTCTTTAATAAAAGTGTAAATTTCATGTCTGTTATAAAACTATAAAAACCTCTCTGTAATGTTGGGTAGTATGACACTTGGGGACAAGCGTATTTCACCAAGGGGGAGTGTGGCGCCCCGCAACGAGTGCGTCACAGGAGGGTATTGCAGCCACAAATACAGCAGCAATATTCTCTGACCCAGCGGTTATGTGGTTAACTCAGAGATCCATACCCTGCATGCCTCACTTAGCATAGAGGGCCAATCAAGGTCCTGGTGGGCGGAGTGCAAGGGTAGTGTGTAGTGGAAGTTTAGTCCAGCCTTAGAGAGTTCTAGTCTCGGGTCTGGAGAAGTAACAGCAACTGAGAAGACCCCTGCAGATTCCCAGCTCTGCAACCGAGGAGAGGGGGTTGCACAGTCGGTGCAGCCCCCTGGCCACCTTCTACCAGCCATCTCCTCACTTTTGCTACGGTTGAGCACCATTACTCCCGGTGCATTACCGACCGAACTTCGGGCAGCAACATACGGGTTCCCAAAGACTCCCGTGCCCTTATACAGCCGGTTTGCTGGTACCGAAGCTAGCAGCCGTTCAGCTCTGCTATGCGAACCAGAGGCGTGGAGGAGCAGCTTTCCAGGAGCACCCCACCACCCGCCAAATCGTCTAACCACCGGTGTACCCACCAAGGGACCCAAGGCTCCCCAAAACATCCATCACTTATACTTTGGATAGGGATTGAAGCAGCCTCCCTGTACCCGATCTGGTATTCCTGCGCGACAACGGCAACACTTAGATAGAATGGAGGAACACCGCGGATCTCTGAGGGACACCTATCACTGCTGAGTCCACCCGGTCTGCTACCTACAAACTGTATGCCATGTATTGCCTGCTGGTTACAGTAAAGCACCCGTTACAGAGACTTACAGTGTCCGTGCTTCCTTATGACTACGTCCGTCTGCACACAAGGTAACCGCAGCTGCCGCACAACATCTTAAGCAGCTCCAGCCTCCGGGGATCACCGCTCAGCCTGTGGGGAGCGTTCCATCTAGCTACTATCCATCCCCCGGAGGCCCCGCAGCGTCGGTAAGACTTACCGAAACACTCATAGGTGGCGTCATGACAAATTAACCCCTTAATCTGTTCCACTAAGACGTCTTCAACCCTTTTGATCTGCACTCAACCAGGCCCCACTACCGGCAGGCGTGGTCCACCTGTGACAAGGAAGAAGGAGCTACAGCCTGTCTAAACCGGAGTCCCGGCCACGGTGAGTCACATGAATTAAAGGTGTTCTCTCAATAATGCAAACTGTAAAAAATGCAAAGTGCTTGCAGAAAATACATTCCTGTTGAGCTGGATTCCAATTTTTTTCTATTAAACTTGATGAAAAACCAAGGTGAGGCCAGTGTCTGAGCCCGAGATGGATGAGCACAGAGCAGCAGGGCGAGCTGGAACCAATCTCTTACTTTTTTGCTCTGCCCATAAAAAAATGTAGGTGCCCATAATTTTTTTGAAGATGAAAAAATAATTAACATCATTATTCTACAGTTTAGATTGAATGCAGATGATATCTTCATATCAGAATTTTGGGCTGTAGCCAAATATCACTAATAATCATAATTATTTATTATGGTTTTCCAATGAGTCTGTAAAAAATGTCTGGCTGATTTTTTTTTAAAGCTTTTCAGAAATAATAAAAAGTCATGTTGGCAACCCTGACCACATTTCTAATAGTAAAGTGCCCCAGGGTAATAGCTGAGCAGTCTTACTCAGTGGCGTAACCTCAGGCTCAGGGGCCCTGATGCGAAAGCTCAACGGGCCCCAATTATTGCAAATCTTTAATAATATTAGTCTTTTTCTATGGCCAAAGGGACTTTTAGGCCCCCTAGGCTCCAGGGCCCGGGTGCGATCGCAACCCCTCCACTATTGTAGTTACGCTGCTGGTTTTATACTGTCTTCCATAGATATAACAGAGGGTGACCACCCATGGGTTGACTTCCTTGATATCTTCTCATTTCTGGTCTCCAAGGGGTAACTGATTATATATTAATGATCTTCATTTATTTGCAATGTATATGTCAGAAGTAATATAAATTATCAGAGGGGGCCTTATTTTCCTTATAATGTGTTTAACACTTGAGACCCGCCTGTATTTGTCTTCCTGCCTTCTGCGTGCTTTCCTTAAGATTGCTTGCTTTGATACAGTGACTGTAGAGCGACCACATACAGTAAATGTGAAGTTCATCTACAGTTGTTATGACTTTACCACCCTGAACATCTGTTAACATCTGCCTATTTCCTCTTCTCGGGGGGCTTCTGATTACGCCCAATGCAGACGGGAAACTTTATCTTTGTCAGAAGGGAAAGCAGATTAATGATCAATTATTTACAGTGGAGGGAACCACTTGGCTTGACGCTGTCCCAAGACACTTGTGTAGGAGGAGAGAAGGGTTATGATTCACAGATGTCATTATGTAAAATCATCTAGATGTGCAGATATAGAATTATGGGCCGTATGTCTTATCCTCCATCGTAGAGAACATAGTTCAGGGTGTGGATAGCGTTTGCTAAAAATCTAGTGAGAATTCATTCTCCTAATTCTAATACGTGCCCTCATACGTCATATGTAGCTCTAAAACCCCAAGGGCTGATACAGATGATCCTCAATACTTCGGATGACTGATGTATTTCATGACCACAGGGTCAAACCCTGGCTTCATATTCGTATTCTTGCTTACACAATCCTGGATTATTCTGCTTTCTTATAAGCAAAAAATAGAAAACCAACCACAAACATACAGCCCAAATTTTGATAAAATCTAGTTAGTTATGTTTCTGGGAAATATAGACATGGTCAGATTTAAGAGGTGTCACACTGCACTGCTATCCCTTAGAGCCAAAATTTCCCCTGAAAGATCCCCTGGGACAACCTACTGTTATGCACTCACTATCTGCGGTCTATGTTGGATGCTGCTGCGATTAAATGTGTTTGAATTTCTTCTGGAACCGGATGAGTTAATGTCAGTTCTGCTGCTGTGTGCTGTGCTAGGTATCCTGGTGCTGGATGAAGTGAAGGTTAAGTGTGAGTCATCTGGAGTTCTCACCCCTGGCCTTTAAATAGCTTCCCCCTCCATCAGGTGGCGTCGCTGTTAGACTTTTCACTCTGCCTTTGACCGAGCTTCTGTGTGGACGTTGGTGCTTGTGCTGCAGTCTCTGGAAGTTTTCCTTTTGCTGACCCCTTCCGTTGGGATGGAGGTGAGATTTCAAGCATAGGACGGGTTGAGGAGTTGAGGGCAAGGATGGCGACTTGGACTCCTCACCATCAGAGGTACCGCTGAGTACAGGGTCAGACCAGGGTTTCCAGTCTACAGGGTCAGACCAGCTACTCTATTACCTTGCCCGTAATGTCATCTTGTTTACTATTCCCTCATTATCTTTCCCAGTTGTGACGCCTAAATGCACTCTTGGTCCCTTCAGCACCCCAGAGCATCAGAAGACATAAGAATAAAGGGGTTTCCAACACTAAAACATGGTGTATTTACAGTGCTCACCATAAATGAGTACACCCTCTTTGAAAAGTAAGATTGTAATCAATATCTCACGGAACACAAGAAAAACTTCCAAA
The DNA here is from genome assembly GCA_033576535.1 of Allobates femoralis. Classification (NCBI taxonomy): domain Eukaryota; kingdom Metazoa; phylum Chordata; class Amphibia; order Anura; family Aromobatidae; genus Allobates; species Allobates femoralis. Next base: position 60,844,511 of record JARQOC010000003.1, read on the forward strand.
ATTCTGACAAGACTGAGTTTCATAGAATATTTTTTAAATATTTACTTTAACTCACAACATGAAATTGAGGTGATAATATCTAAAAAAAAAATCCAGAAAGTCGCATTGTATAATTTTTATATAATTAATTTGCATTAAATAAGTATTTGATCACCTTCCAAGAATTCTGGCTCCCACAGACCTGGTAGTTTTTTTCCCTCCACTTTTGAACTCATTACCTGTATTATTTGCTCCTGTTTGAACTCATTACTGGTATAAAAGACATCAATTACCTCTAACCTCTCCACCATGGCAAACAGCAAGGAGCTGTCTAAGGACAACAGAGCCAAAATTGTAGACCTGCACAAGGCTGGAATGGGCTTCAGGACAATATGGAAGCAGCTGGTGAGAAGGCAACAACTGTAGACACAATTATTAGAAAATGGAAGAAACACAAGATGATGTCAATCTTCCTCGGTCTGGGTTTAAATGCAAGATCTCGGCTCATGTGGCAAGAATGATTCTGAGGACGGTCAGTAATCAGCCCAGAACTACACAGGAGGACCTGGTCAATGACCTGAAGAGAGCTGGGACCACAGTTACCATTAGTAACACACTACGTCGTCATAGATTAAAATCCTGTAGGGCACACGAGGTTCCCCTGCTCACACAAGCACATGTCCAGGCCCATTTGAAGTTCATCAATGACCATCTGGATGATCTAAAGGAGGCATGGGAGAAGATCATGTGGTCAGATGAGACAAAATATAATTTTTTAATAACAACTACACTTGGCATGTGTGAAGGAAGAGGAAGTGTTCTGCCTTCTTCCACGTGTCGTGCTGTGGATATCCAGCATACAGCTTAACCCTCATTCACATTCTTAGTAAGCAGACTATAGGGTTTCATTAGTCTTGATTTATAGAGTGATATAAACTTGATAGCGATAAAAACTATAACACAAGTACAAAATAATCACAGTCAGTACTGGGTACATTAAAGATGGGTACATTAAAGAAACTAGCACTAACATAGTGACAACACAGGGTACAGTTAACATGAGTAACTGGGGTAAAGGTCACTGCAGCAAGCTCTACTCTATACAGAATGTGTGGTGCCCCACCGGGTAGGCTGCCACCAGAGGTACTGCACTCCTGCGATTTGGGAGCATTGTGCCTCTGCTTCCAGGTGCTGGGATGGTGCAGTTGAGCCAAAAACACACACACAAACACACAACTCGTAGGCCCCTGGGACGGTGGATGGACCCAGAGGGAGGACCCAGGCTCCAAAAGGGGGGCATGGAAATTAGTCAGTCAGGAGAGGAGAAACCATCAAGAAAGGAGTGGAGTGGAAGTCGTGAGTGTGGGCCAGTGTGGTGCTGACTCCCGTGGGCTGGAGCACGACCACGCTCGTCCCGAGAGGCAAAGACTGAGAGATGTGGAAGAAAGAAGGAGCCCATGGGGTGCAGAGTGAAGACTAAATCCCTGTACGCCTGTATCTAGTAAGGGTACAGAAGGGCTGGTGGAGACACAGAGACCCGGCCCTTGAACACGGCGCAAATGCTTCAAGCCCGAACCGTTGAAGCTGAGGCCCCAAGCTTCTAACGGGAGCTGTGGCCGAAACTCAACACAACTCGGAGTAGGCAGCTGAACTAGAGAGCAGTTCCCTGGGGGCTGGTCACAAAGAAGCACTCCTGGCTGTCGGTACCTGAGCTCTGTGCTGCAGAGACGCTGAGAGCCTGGGGGGGCAGAGCGGTGTCACGCTTGCCCCAGAAGAGAACTTCTCCTTATAGTGCTGAGAGAGACCACCAGAGACAGAGATACTTGGAGAGAGGGAAAGGGGCACCAACCGAGGCTCGACTGCACTAGCCCGATTCTGGAGAAAATGCTGAACCGGAGGTTGGCAAGGGACGTACCTGGCGGCCATGCTGAAACTGCCAAGTAAAAGTAACAGAACTGCAGCTGTGATGTGTGAGACTTTCTTTAGCGGCGACCACTGGCTGCAGAGGCTGCATGAAACATCGGGGTACTGATGACTACTGCCCTGGAGACTGCGCTCATACTGCTGGGAGCGGAACCATCCAAGCTGCTGGTCACCGTCCCCAGAGGTCCTGAAGCAGTGGCGGCTGCCCTGGGCGCATACCTGAGGTGGCATCACAAATACCCCTTTCCATAGTCATCTCCGTCAGCTACCCCCATTTATTAAAATTACACCGCCAGGGTCACGGGACTGGGTCTTGGCCCCGTCTATCTCTGTGAAAGAACCGAGAAGTGAAGTAGAAAAACTGCTGCCCGGTTCCCTTTATCTACATACAATACAATCATGCTAGCATGAAGAATTACAGAGTATAACACATCTCCTATCACACAGTTCTCTCTGTAGCAGCGGCTGGATTATAACTTGCTCACACAGATCCTAACATGATTATGTACAGTATACTACTCTTCTTACTGGAATCATCTGACAGGAGGTGTAGTAGTAGAGAAAAGGAGCGTGAGCCAGGACATGCGGCTGATCCCCCTGAAGTCTGGAAGTGTGGCTGTCTGTGTGTGGCTGGCTGTGTGGCTGGCAGGTGGCTGTCTGTGGCTGGCTGTTTGTGTGTGGCTGTGTATGTGTTTGGCTGGCTGCATCTGTGTGTGGCTGGCTGGTGGCTGTCTATGTGGCTGGCTATTTGTGTGTGGAAAGTATATGTGTGGCTGTCTGTGTGTATGTGTGGCTGTCTGTGTGGCTGGTGGCTGTCTATGTGGCTAGCTGTGTGCAGCTGTCTGGCTGTGGCTGGCTGTGTGAATGTGTGTGTGGCTGGTTTTGTGTGTGTGGCTGGCTTTGTGTGTGTGGCTGGCTTTGTGTGCGTGGCTGGCTTTGTGTGTGGCTGGCTGTGTCTGTGTGGCTGGCTGTGTCTGTGTGGCTGGCTGACTGTGTCTCTGTGTGTGGCTGGCTGTGGCTCTGTGTGTGGCTGGCTGTTTGTCTGTGGCTGGCTGTTTGTCTGTGGCTGGCTGTTTGTCTGTGGCTGGCAGTTTGTGTGTGGCTGGCTGTGTGTCTGTGTGTCTGACCACTGGGACCCCACAATCCTGAGAAACGGAGCTTTGAAGAACACCATGTAAATGGAGCTGTGGTTGATTATTCCCTCTGCTGCACCATTCACATGTGGCTCTTCACATAACTTCTTTAAGAAAGTGGTGAGCGCCACAACAGGGTAAAAGCAAAATTTCCGTATGGGTGATATAGTGTGTGGGCTGGTGGGGCTTGTTTTCCAGGGCTGCTTTTTTGGTCCCAGTCCGGCCCTGGTGGGGGGGGGGGAGCCAGGTCTAAATCTCGCACCGGGGCCCACCAGACTCTATTTACGCCACTGGTTCCACCACCAGTATTGTTCCAGTAAAGTACACAGGTAGATTGACAGAGTCTCCGCGTAATTATTTTCCTGCTGCACTGCAAATTGTTCCTGTTTATAGAAGTTTATCATGACGCCACCCGTAGCTTCTGGTGATTGGTCACCAGCGCCGCTTCAGACCTCAAGGGTGGTGGTATAGCGGAAAAGATGGTACAGCTCCCTGCAGGTGGAGCTGGCCCTTCGGGCAGGGATGCACCGGTGGTGATGGGCGTGTTGATGATGAAAATGAGCGGAGCACGGTATCGCCAACAAACAGATACACGGAGACTTAGTCACTCTACCCGGGCACTTTACTGGAACAATCCAGATGTCGATACAGTTCACAGTGGCAAAACAGTCTTTTCGCCAAGAAACAGATACACGGAGACTCAGTCACTCTACCCGAGTACTTTACTGGAACAATCCAGATGTCGATACAGTTCACAGTGGCAAAACAGTCTTTAACTGGTCGGGTAGTGACAGTGGGCTGCAGAGTCTCTGGAAGTCTCCCGTGGTATGCCTTCCAGGATCGAACCTGTGTCCTGCTACTAGTGCCTGTCCTGGGGTAGCCTGCTTGATACCAGGCCCGTTGAGGTGCTCTGACGATCCCGACCCACAACCTCCGGTGTTCTTGGCTCAGGGGATGGACCCCCTGACCATCTTCGGAACTGGTACTCTGGTAAAGTGGACCAGGGTTCCCTCTCTGAGTATGGGCGCTCGGGGGTCCCCTCCTTCTGTCTGGGCTGCCTGTTCTCTCTCTCCAGGCCCCCTCCCTGGGAGTCTCCTGTTCTCCGTCTTTCCACAGTGCCAACTAGAACTCACTGTGTGTCCTCACTTCTCCCCTAATCCTCCCCCTAGGGTATGGGCCCTTACCATCTGCCTAAGCCCGGATGTGGGAGTGCTGGGATGGCATCCTCCCACAGACTTCTGCCTTTCCACTGTGACAGGGGTTACCGCACACTTGTTTATGGGTGCAGTACCCCGATTGTGATACCTGACCAGGTGGGGTGCCACACACACAGGCTGGCTCTGATGCCTGGGACCTGTCTGCTCTTGGCTTCCCTTTGAACACCTTCAGTAAAGAGGAGGGGTGAATGAGCAGACAGCAGGTCTCTATATCACTACTCCTCTCCTCACTGCAGCAAGTTAGGTCACCTATTTTAATCATTTGATGCCTTTGAAAAGCTAAAGGTGTTAAAGAAAATGCTCAAAAGACTGAACCTGTACGCAAGTGCAGAAAATCATTCTTTTAGTGCTTAATTGGCGATTTTTACAGCATTTTACAGAGTAGATCTGCCTTACATAGATGTCATGTGCACAGACTCAGTGTGTAACTGTGGCACCCTTGGGTCAAAGTGCCACAGTGTCATCACTGCCCCCGGGTGGTGGTGTTGCAAGAGAGCAACAACTCATCAGGTAACACACACACATACAACACTCACACCTCCAGGCTAGAAGGGGGAGACCAAGCCCGGGTTCAGGGTGAGCTCCCCTATATATTCTGGTCTGGGGAGGAGATAGTTAATGCAGTTTCTAGGAGGACTGTGAAGAGGACTGTGAAGAGGACCTGGGTGTAAAAGAGCCGTGCTAAGCTCATCCCAGAGTCTCTAACTGAGGTCCAGGCCTAAGGTAAGGGTCTGAGGAGAGAAGCGAGAACACACCTGGCAGGCTGAGCAACCCCTTGCTCACCCCAGAGGAAAGTCACAAAGAACAGATACTGGAGTCCAAGACTGTGCATGGCCTCACGTCCCGGCAGTCTGTACCAGAAGGTGGGGATTCCAAATTCCTCAGCCACACCGTACCCACAGACACAGCAACATAGAGAATTCAGGAGCTGACACCCGGGAACAGGGTAGAAAGAAAGGACAGCTCATGTGGCTGCAGGAGCTAACACACTGAGACCAGTAAGGGAGCCAAAAGACCCAACCGAATGGGAAGAAACCCCGAGTTGCTCTGAAAGACTCCGTGGACAGCTATCATTATCATCCAGTAAAGGACTGAAAAAAATACAAAACAGTGACTCTGCCTATTCCTTGTGCCTGTCGTCCTGCATCCCACACATAGACTATTTACACTGCCCCGGGGATTGGCTTTACCCGTGGAGAGCAGTTCCATCCCAGCTGCCCATCCATCACCCTGGAGGTTCTGCAGCAGAGGTGACCATCCCGAGCAACACACCACGGGTGGCGTCACAAAATCTTCCTTGTATATAACCCCTCTCTTAACAACGGCAGAAAAGTCCCTACTCTTAAGCTGAACCCAGGCCACGGGACCAGGTCACAACCCCCGTGACTTCCCCCAGAGACAGCAATGGCCCGATTTCGAGTACCCCAAGGCCCTGGGGTGGGTCATGACCTCAGTAAGGGACGCAACCACAAAAAGTGCCTAGGGAAGCATGAGGGCCAAATACGGTGTCATGCATTTTCACATGTGGCAACGAATGTAGATGCACCTGTTGCCGGCCTGATCAGGACCAAAAGCAAGTGTTGAATTAGCCATAGAGAGAAGTACCGTATATCAGAAGGAAAAAAGGGATCACACAAATAGCAAATAAAATAAAAAAGGTATATTTAAGACATGCACAAGAACCTCTCCATGATTTGATCATATTCACCTACGTTGTAGTACCGAAACAAAAAAAAAATAGCTGGAATGCTGCTTTCAGAAGTGTTGAATTGCCGCCATGGTGTGTCATATGTAAAATGGGCAAAATAACCTTTGGGTATATGGATACCCAACCGATATTCCATCCAGGTTTTACAGTACCAACATTGTGGATGAGAATTTACTAGATATCATTCAAACACTTTGCGGAGAAAATCTGTAGTGCAAATTAACATATGATGGGATTTTTACTGCAGATTTCCCCATTGGAATGAAGCAGGTGAAAGCTGTGATGAATCTATAGATTTACTAATTGACTTTACATTAATATATGTGATTGGTTGCAGAATTTGCTGTGGATTTAGGCCCTGTGCACACACAGGCACATTTTTGCTGAGTCTTATAAAAATGTGCAGCAAATGCGCATAGTATATTGGCCAGCCAGCAAAGTCAATGTGACTTTGGCTGTGCCGTCGTCGGCACATTTTTGCACAGCGTATTAGCTGCAGATTTTTACGGATCCTTGATCCATAACAATCTGCAGCATGTCAATTTAATTACCTTGTGCACGCACTTCTGGGTTTCGGCAGTGTCACACATCACGTGGGTAGGGGGTATGTAATGCACATGATGTGTGACGCAGCTGAAACCAGGAAGTACCTGCCAGTACGCAAGGTAAGCGGCGTACTACAGGGACGGATGCAGAATTTTCTGCATCAAAATAGTAGGTTTTCTCACAGTAAAATTGCAACGTTTTTGCTATGTGATATCTGCTAAAAGCGGATGCAGATTTGATGCATAAAATAAAAAGTGATCATCACTGCATATGTAATTGTCTTCATGACAATACATTTTATTTGCGGCAAAGTATATTGCTGATTTAATTCCCATTTCCATGCAGGAAAATGTAGTGTACCAAGAACTGGTATTTTTCTGTTATATTAAAGGGACAGGTCCAGCTGCGGAGCATAACACAGAGCTTATTGCAGTAATGGGCGCTTTTCCCCGCCCCCTGCGGTGACGTCACCGCCTTTCCCCGCCCTGCTCCATGGTTAACAGGAACAGGGCGGGAAAGGCGGTGATGTCAGAGCAGGAGGCTGGCCACGCCGCCTCCTGCAGTGACATCACCACTTATACCCGCCCTGCTCTATATTAACCATGGAGCAGGGCGGGGAAAGGCGGTGACGTCACTGCAAGGGGCGGGGAAAAGCGCCCATTACTGCAATAAGCTCTGTGTTATGCTGCAGGCAAGGGAGACAATGATTGGCATCAGGGAGGTGGTGGTGGGCAGATTAAACATGCAGGGGGTGTATAACTGCCTTTTGGCTCCAGCCACAAGCCACCTTCTATTTGGCTCCACAATGTAAGTTTTCAAAGTGTATAATCTCGGGGTACAGGGGGCTCAAGGGCTGGGGGACCCTTGCCTGGATGCAGCAGACATGCTGCATTTAGTACTGTAATTAGATCACCATGCATGGTTTGGTGACAGGTCCTCTTTAAAGCTCATGGGCCCCGATGGAAAAGCTCCAACGGGGCCCCCAATTATTGAAAGTCTTTAAGGGTGTGTGCACACGATCAGTGTATGAGGTGCTTTTGGACGCAGTGTTGTGCTGCTGCGTCCATAATGCTGTGTTTAACAGTACCAATTTAGTGGATGGGATTTGTAGAAATCTCATCCCCACTATGCGTCTCCCGACCGCAGCGTCTTTTCAGCTTCAGTGCGGGTGTCTGCTCCTCCACATCTCCGCAGCATGTTAAATTCATGCTGCGAAGTCGGAAGTGGTCACCATCGGGTGCACGCAGCGAGTAGCCACCCTGCACCCACCGCACATAGTGAATTCAGGGCGGCTGCGGTCTCCCTGCACTCACATGCTGGTTCTCTCAGGTCCAGAGGCACTTCGTCCAAGACGCAGCGCCTCCGAGTAGTGAGCGCATGCCCTAATAGTATTGGTTATTTCATATAGGCCAAAGGGACTTTTGGGACCCCCCCCGGGCTCCAGGGCCCAGGTGTGATTGCAACTCCTGCACCTATTTCAGTTACGTCCCTGCCTGTTCATGGACATCTCCTTGAATAGTGTGGGAATAATATGTTTTTGAGGATCCTGATAAAAAAAAATCCAATTTAGGAAAACATATACAGATTTATGTGAACAGTGATGTAGTGGGAATTGTCCATAAACCCGCTGTTGGTATTAGATTAGATCTGTTGTAACAACATTCATCAGTCGCCTCCCACTTGTTTTTCTTACATGATTAAGACAACTGTCAATGCTACACCCACGGGACGTCCTTTGTAAAGAATGTGGTGCTAAATGAGTTTTGGAAACCTTAAAATCTGTCACTAAATGGTAATCTGATTTGCAAACATTTGGGGCCTCATTTATCAAACAGTCGCAACCAATCGCAGAGCAGCTTTCATTTCACAAACTGCTGTGGTAAAATGAAAGCTGCACTGTGATTGGTTACTAAGGGTAACAATTCTCCTTTGGGACACCTTTAATTAATTTTCCTCAGTTTTATTTTACAAAGTATGACAAATTGTGTTTAAATGTGCCATTAATGTATTATACTAGAAAGTTACACTAGTGAACAATTTTTTGTATAATAAAAGTGTTTTTTTGCGTGTGTGTTATTTTTTTTAAACTTTACGCAAAATGTGCCCCTTTGCAAAATTTGGTGCGAAAAAATGTTAATAAATACCACAAGACAGAAAAAAAGGTGACTTCAAACATATGATAAATTAATCCATTAGGCCTGGGGCACAAATTGAGTATTTGATGAATTTTTTACCTCAGGATTTGAAGCCAAAACCAGGAGTGGGTGATAAATACTGAAGAGGTGACGTGTTTCTATTAGACTTTTCCTCTGATTGTAGTCAAACCAGGAGTGGGTGAGGCTGCTTTCACATCGCGGATAGCCACGGATCCGATTTGGCCCCAAAGTGTCTGACTCACCGTGGCCGGGACTCCGATAGACAGGCGTTTTTCTTCCTCCTTCTTGTCACGGATGGACCGCGCCTGCCGGTAGCGGGGCCCGGTGGTACAGATCAAAATGATGAGACGTCATGGGTTGAACAGATTAAGGGGTTAATTTGTCGTGACGCCACCTATGAGAGTTCCGGTAACTTTACCGGCGCTGCGGGGCCTCCGGCGGATGGAATGCAGCAAGATGGAACGCTCCCCACAGGCTGAGCGGTGATCCCCGGAGCCAGGAGCTGCACAAGGTGTTCTGAGGCAGCTGCGGTTACCTTAGCATGCGGATAAACAGTTCATAAGGAAGCACGGACACTGTAAGTCTCTGTAACGGGTTCTTTACTGTAACCAGCAGGCAGTACATGGCATACAGTTTGTAGGTAGTGGACTGGGTGGACTCAGCAATGGCCAGTGTTCCTCAGAGATCCGCGGTGTTCCTCCATTCTAACTAATTGAGTTGCCGTTGTCGCCCAGGAATGCCAGATTGGGTACAAGGAGGCTGCTTGAATGCCCTATCCGGGGTATACGTTTCGGATGCTTTGGGGAGCCTTGGGTCCTTTGGTGGGTACACCGCTGGCTAGACGACTGAGTATGGCGGTGGTGGGGTGCTCCTGTAAAGCGGTCCCTCCACTCCTCTGGTTCTCATAGCAGAGCTGAACTACTGCTAGCTTCGGTACCAGCAAACCGGTTGTAGATGGGCACGGGATGATTTTGGACCCGCATGTTGATGCCCGATGATCGGTTGGTAATGCAGCGGGAATAATGGTGCTCAACCGGGGTGATGGCGGGAAGATGGGCCAGGGGAATTGGCCAGGGGGCCGCACGGAACTGTGCAACCCCCTCTCCTAGGTTGCAGAGCTGGCTCTTTTTGCTCCTTCTCCTACGTTGCTTGGAGAGTTCTCTTTTGCAGACTAACTAATTGTACTAAGTTCTCCACTACACACTACCCTTACACTCCGCCCACCAGGACCTGATTGGCCCTCTATGCTAGGTGATGCATGTAGGGTATGGATCTCTGAGTTAACCGTGTGACTGCTGAGTCAGAGAATATTGCTGCTGCATTTTTGGCTGCAATACCCTCTTGTGACGCACTCGGTGCGGGGCGCCATCCGATTGTGCCCAAATTGTAACGGATTCGATTGTGTCCGATTTTTTGTTGTACCCAGAATCAGAGACTGCTCTGATTTGCAGATTTGGTGCTGAAAAATTTGCATAAAATCTGCATGTATATCCTGAAGCCAGCAAAGTCTATGAGGGTTCGTAAGTGCTGTGCCTGTGGTGTGGTTTTTTACCTTGCGTATTTGGGGTAGATTTTGGGTGCAGAACAATCTGCACCATGTCAATGACGGATTTTTTCTGCACCTCCAGACATTGTCATTAGTGATGCGCGAGTATGCTCTGCGCTGCTCGGTTCTCGCACGAGTATCACTGTACTCAGGCTACTTGGCGAGCACCGAGTAATCTCGCGATACTCTTGCTGTGCTCGTGGTCCTCATCCCTGCATGTTGGCGCTCTTTAGAGAGCCAGCCCACATGCAGGAATTGGCTGGCAGACCACTGCAATGCCACAGCCCTGTTAGTTGTGGCATTGCAGGAATTCGCCGGCCTGCACAGCGTGACCGAGCCTTTATAAGACCCGGCCGCGCTGTGCTCTGCACACAGCCATCCAGACAGTGAGTGTAGGGAGAGTGTATGCTGCTGCTTAGGGACAGATTTGCGGCCCTCATAGGTAGATCCGGAGCAGGGCTGCAAACTGCTGCTGACCACAACAGTCCTTCTCAGGACTAGTCTAGGAGGATATAGGCAGGGTGATCCAGATCTGTATCCAAGCTTTTCTGTGACCATAACAGTCACCAGACTGTTGTACTTACTACCTTGATACAGGTTAGGGACTAAAATCCTTCTCTCCTGTGACCATAACAGTCACCAGACTGCTGTACTTACTACCTTGATACAGGTTAGGGACTAAAATCCTTCTCTCCTGTGACCATAACAGTCACCAGACTGTTGTACTTACTACCTTGATACAGGTTAGGGACTAAAATCCTTCTCTCCTGTGACCATAACAGTCACCAGACTGTTGTACTTACTACCTTGATACAGGTTAGGGACTAAAATCCTTCTCTCCTGTGACCATAACAGTAACCAGACTGTTGTACTTATTACCTTGATACAGGTTAGGGACTACAATCCTACTTTCCTGTGACCTGAACAGTCACCAGACTGTTGTACTTACTACCTTGATACAGGTTAGGGACTAAAATCCTTCTCTCCTGTGACCATAACAGTCACCAGACTGTTGTACTTACTACCTTGATACAGGTTAGGGACTAAAATCCTTCTCTCCTGTGACCATAACAGTCACCAGACTGTTGTACTTACTACCTTGATACAGGTTAGGGACTAAAATCCTTCTCTCCTGTGACCATAACAGTCACCAGACTGTTGTACTTACTACCTTGATACAGGTTAGGGACTAAAATCCTTCTCTCCTGTGACCATAACAGTCACCAGACTGTTGTACTTACTACCTTGATACAGGTTAGGGACTAAAATCCTTCTCTCCTGTGACCATAACAGTCACCAGACTGTTGCACTTACTACCTTGATACAGGTTAGGGACTAAAATCCTTGTCTCCTGTGACCATAACAGTCACCAGACTGTTGTACTTACTACCTTGATACAGGTTAGGGACTAAAATCCTTCTCTCCTGTGACCATAACAGTCACCAGACTGTTGTACTTACTACCTTGATACAGGTTAGGGACTAAAATCCTACTCTCCTGTGATCATAACAGTCACCAGACTGTTGTACATACTACCTTGATACAGGTTAGGGACTAAAATCCTACTCTCCTGTGATCATAACAGTCACCAGACTGTTGTACTTACTACCTTGATACAGGTTAGGGACTAAAATCCTACTCTCCTGTGATCATAACAGTCACCAGACTGTTGTACTTACTACCTTGATACAGGTTAGGGACTAAAATCCTACTCTCCTGTGATCATACCAGTCACCAGACTGTTGTACTTACTACCTTGATACAGGTTAGGGACTAAAATCCTACTCTCCTGTGACCTGAACAGTCACCAGACTGTTGTACTTACTACCTTGATACAGGTTAGGGACTAAAATCCTACTCTCCTGTGAACATAACAGTCACCAGACTGTTGTACTTACTACCTTGATACAGGTTAGGGACTAAAATCCTACTCTCCTGTGACCTGAACAGTCACCAGACTGTTGTACTTACTACCTTGATACAGGTTAGGGACTAAAATCCTACTCTCCTGTGATCATAACAGTCACCAGACTGTTGTACTTACTACCTTGATACAGGTTAGGGACTAAAATACTGCTCTCCTGTGACCTGAACAGTCACCAGACTGTTGTACTTACTACCTTGATACAGGTTAGGGACTAAAATCCTACTCTCCTGTGATCATAACAGTCACCAGACTGTTGTACTTACTACCTTGATACAGGTTAGGGACTAAAATCTTACTCTTCTGTGACCTGAACAGTCACCAGACTGTTGTACTTACTACCTTGATACAGGTTAGGGACTAAAATCCTACTCTCCTGTGATCATAACAGTCACCAGACTGTTGTACTTACTACCTTGATACAGGTTAGGGACTAAAATCCTACTCTCCTGTGACCTGAACAGTCACCAGACTGTTGTTGCTGTATACAGGATCAAAATGCGCAAGGGCGTTGGCAAGGGCGTTGGCAAGGAACAAGGAAGTGGACTTGACGGTGATGCAGGCAGAGGCCGAGGTCGTGTGCAAGCACTAATTTCGCAACAACAAAGTGGCACATCTACTCACTCGCACGTCCTGTCCCAAATTCTTGGGGCCCGCAGCAGTACACCGCTCTTGAACCAAGACCAGTGTCAACAGGTTGTTACTTGGATAGCGGATAATGCTTCAAATCAGATGGGCACCTCCACAAACACCCTGTCTTCCACACGGTCAAGTGTCAGTAGCCGTGATACTGCACCGCACATTTCCCAACCTGATCCTCCTTCCTACCACCAGGCCGAGTACACGTCCACAGACATTACTGATCCCACACTAGGACACTCGGAAGAGCTGTTCACGTATCCATTCGCAGAATCTGGCCTCTCGCCAGCTCCTGTTGAAGTGGGTGATGAGGAGATGGTATGTACAGATGCCCAAATATTTGAGCAGCCACGTTCTCACGAATGTGTCTCAACAAGGGGTGGACGATGATGAGACACAATTGCCAGGAAGTCAGGAGGAGGATCAGGGTGCGGAAGAGGAAGACGACGTGGTGGATGATCCAGTAGCTGACCCAACATGGCAGGACGATATGCAGAGCGAGGCCAGCAGTGCACAGGGGGAGGGAGGTGTAGCATCCCAACAGGCAGTACGAAGCAGGGTCGTGTCCGCAGGCAGAAGGCAGGCAACCGTTCCATGGAACAACAACACGACTCAAGGTGCCTGTGCAAATGTTAGGTCTTCCCGAGTCTGGGAGTTTTTTAAGTTGGCTCCAGATGACTCTAAAAAGGCCATTTGCAACACCTGCCATGCCAGTATCAGCAGGGATACGAAAACTAGCAGCCTGACCACCACCAGCATGATCAGGCACATGTCAGCCAAGCACCCGACTTTGTGGGAAGTACAACAGAGTCGAGGAGCGGTGCTTGCTGATGTCACTGCTACGTCTTCGCGTGTTGTGCGTGCGAGCCAATCCCCTGTCCATGCTGGCCGCGAACAAGCCTCCGGCCCTGCACCTGAAGTTGCCCACGCACAAATAACACCACCATCAAGCACGTCTTTGTCCCAGCGCAGCGTTCAATTATCCATTCAGCAAACATTTGAACGCAGGCGCAAATACGCTGCCAACGCCCCACATGCCACAGTCCTGAATTCTCACATTTCACGACTCATAGCGCTATAAATGTTGCCTTTCCGGCTGGTGGAGACGGAAGCATTCCGCGGCCTGATGGCGGCTGCTGTCCCACGTTACTCGGTCCCCAGCCGCCACTATTTCTCCAGATGTGCCGTCCCCGCATTGCATAACCACGTGCCCAACAGCATCACACGTGCCCTGAACAATGCTGTTTCAGCCAAAGTCCACCTAACCACAGACACGTGGACAAGTGCTTGTGGGCAAGGCCGCTACATCTCCTTGACGGCACACTGGGTTAATATTGTGGAGGCTGGGACCCAGTCTGAGCGAGGGACGGAACACGTCCTTCCCACACCAAGGATAGCAGGCCCTACCTCTGTCAGGGTTTCACCGACACTCTACAGCTCCGGAATGTCATGCTCCTCAGCCTCCTCCTCCTCCTGCGCATCCTCATCCACTGTACCCTCCACACCAGTCCCAAGCTGGAAGCACTGCAGCACTGCCTCTGCAAAGCGGCAACAGGCTGTGCTGAAGCTAGTCTGCATAGGTGACAAACCCTACAATGCAGAAGAGGTGTGGACAGCTCTGAAACAGCAGGCGGATCACTGGCTCACACCTCTGAACCTAAAGCCAGGAAAGGTCGTGTGTGACAATGGCCGGAACCTGGTGGCAGCTTTGAGGCGAGGCCAGCTGAAGCATGTTCCATGCGTGGCCCATGTGCTCAACTTGGTGGTTCAGAGGTTTCTAAAGTCATACCCAGAGCTGTCTGAACTGCTGGTAAAAGTTCGCCGTCTGTCTGCACATTTTCGCAAGTCACCTGCTGCTTCAGCCGGCCTTGCCGGCTTTCAGCGCCGTTTGCGTCTTCCGGCCCACAGACTGGTGTGTGATGTCCCCACGTGTTGGAATTCAACTCTGCACATGTTGGTCAGGATATGTGAGCAGAAGAGGGCAGTTGTTGACTACCTGCATCACCTAAGCCGTCGGGAAATGGGTCAAACTCCACACATAACACCTGAGGAGTGGAGATGGATGTCCGACCTATGTACCGTCCTCCAAAACTTTGAGGACTCCACCAAGATGGTGAGCGGTGATGACGCCATTATTAGCGTCACCATACCACTACTCTGCCTTCTAAAACGGTCTCTGCTGAAAAACAAAGAGGATGCATTGCAGGCCGAGCGCGATGACTTGGAGCAAGAAACAGTAGTGGGTGTGGGTGAAAACACACAGCCCAGCCTCATCTCATCACAATGTGCAGTGGAGGACTATGACGAGGAGGAGGAGGATGAAGAAATGGAGCAACTCTCTGGCCAAATTGAGGATATGATATGCACACCAGTCATACCCTCGATTCAGCGTGGCTGGCCAGAGGACAGGGAGATGAGGAGGAGGAGGAGGACAGCATGTTCAGTCATCGTGTTGGTCTGGATACTGAAGTGATGGCTGTTAAGAGTCTGGCGCACATGGCTGACTTTATGGTAAGCTGCCTGGCTCGTGACCCTCGCGTTCAGAACATCTTGGCCGACAATCAGTACTGGTTGGCAACACTGTTAGACCCACGCTACAAGGAGAACTTTATGTCTCTCATTCCTGAGGCGGAGAGGTCAGCCAAAATGCAGCAGTTCCAGAAGGCCATAGTCACGGAAGTAGGCAAATCATTCCCCTCACAAAACGCTAGCGACATAGGTCAGGAATCGGTGGACAACCAAGGCGTACGGCCGAGAGGGGCACAAGTCCAATCCGCCAGAGGTAGGGGAACAGTCTTTACGATGTGGGACAGTTTTCTCAGCCCCTCACATACCACAGCCCCTGAGGTGCGGGGTAGTGCCACAAGAAATGCTAAGTTTGGCCAGATGCTGAAGGAGTACCTTGCAGATCGAACAACTGTACTGCGAGATTCCTCTGTGCCTTACAATTATTGGGTCTCCAAGCTGGACACGTGGCATGAATTGGCTCTCTACGCCTTGGAAGTCCTGGCCTGCCCTGCCGCTAGCGTTTTGTCAGAGCGTGTTTTCAGTGCCGCAGGTGGAATCATTACTGATAAACGCAAATGCTGACAGGCTGACTCTGATCAAGATGAACAAGGGTTGGATTGGGCCAGACTTCACCACACCACCAACAAATGACAACTGAATTTAAATTTTGCTATGGGAATTTGCCATGTACCTCCACTCACCCATGGGTACACACTTCTGGTCTTTGGCTAATCGCTGGACTGCTCCTCCTTCTCCTCATGTGCCACCATGATGACCGTTACAATAGTTAGGCTGTTGTTTCAGGTATACCCGCAGTGGTAAATTTTTTCGCCCATTCTTTTAGAATGGGCATTACAACGACAGGAGACCCGCTCCTTTTCAATGGGAAAAATGTTTTGAGGCCCTCATGCACGTCTCTATCCAGGGACAATGTGGAGCCTCCCAATTTTTGGCTGCCCTGCCAAAGGGCTATACTACAATACACCCACTTGAGGTTTACAGGCCCTACTGCATGTCTGTATGCATGGGTCATTGTTGAACCTCCCAATTTTTGGCTGCCCTGCCAAAGGGCTATACTACAATACACCCACTTGAGGTTTACAGGCCCTACTGCATGTCTGTATGCATGGGTCATTGTTGAACCTCCCAATTTTTGGCTGCCCTGCCAAAGGGCTATACTACAATACACCCACTTGAGGTTTACAGGCCCTACTGCATGTCTGTATGCATGGATCATTGTTGAACCTCCCAATTTTTGGCTGCCCTGCCAAAGGGCTATACTACAATACACCCACTTGAGGTTTACAGGCCCTACTGCATGTCTGTATGCATGGGTCATTGTTGAACCTCCCAATTTTTGGCTGCCCTGCCAAAGGGCTATACTACAATACACCCACTTGAGGTTTACAGGCCCTACTGCATGTCTGTATGCATGGGTCATTGTTGAACCTCCCAATTTTTGGCTGCCCTGCCAAAGGGCTATACTACAATACACCCACTTGAGGTTTACAGGCCCTACTGCATGTCTGTATGCATGGGTCATTGTTGAACCTCCCAATTTTTGGCTGCCCTGCCAAAGGCCTATACTACAATACACCCACTTGAGGGTTACAGGCCCTACTACATGTCTGTATGCATGGGTCATTGTTGAACCTCCCAATTTTTGGCTGCCCTGCCCAAGGGCTATACTACAATACACCCACTTCAGGTTTACAGGCCCTCCTGCACGTCTCTATCCAGGGACAATGTGGAGCCTCCCAATTTTTGGATGCCCAGCCGAAGGGCTATACTACAATACACCCACTTCATGTTTACAGGCCCTCCTGCACGTCTCTATCCAGGGACAATGTGGAGCCTCCCAATTTTTGGCTGCCCTTTGCTGTACTACAATACACCCACTTCCTTACAATGGGCACTTCAGGTTTACAGGCCCTCATGCACGTCTCTATCCAGGGGCATTGGTGAACCTCCCAATTTTAGACTGCCCTGGCAAAGGAAAATACTAGAATAGACCCAGTTCCTCAAAATGGGCACAATATGTCAAGACAGGGCTTCATGTACGTCTCTTCTCAGGGACATGGGAGTGCCGCACAATGTTTTCACCTAAAATCTTTCATGTTTTTTCACCGCATCTGCCGTGATTTGAAAAAAATGCTGATGTGAAAGGGGCCTAAATGGGTAAAAAAAACACTGCAAAAATGCTGAAATAATTGATATTTTGCGGATTTGAAAAAAATGCACAGCTCGAAATATGCAAGGAAAAAACGCACTGTGTGCCTGAGATTTCAGGAGTCTCTTTAGTTTTGTTGGTTCTGTAAAATGCTGTGGTTTTTTATCGTGGTTAAAAATGTGCTGAGAAACTGTGGCAATAACGCACCGTGTGAAAACAAGACCTTAGGCCAGCTTCACACCACGTTTTTTCCCTGTCATGTTCTGTCTGGGATTAAAGAAAACAGTGCGACTGTTCTCTTTAATACCGGACGTGGGTCTCCCAGACCTCTCAGTCAGCACCTCGACGCGTGAAACATAGCTCAGTGTGAACACCATCTATCTATCTAGGTTCTGTCTGGTGTTTTGCAGGATGCACCGGACAGAACCTGACAGCCCCGAACAAACAGAACCGGAGTGCAAATATGCCTTCCGATCCTGTTTTGTGCCGGAATCATTCCTGCGCGCGGCTGCCGCTGTCCAGTGCTGAAACTTCAGCATAGCGGCTGGAGGGGAGCTAGCCGCAGTGCTGAAATTTAAGCCGTGGCTCTTTAAACTGCGCTGTCCAGGTGCTGAACGAGCACGACTTGAATGTCAGAGCTGCCGTATTTCTGCCAGATTCGGCACGGTCCGGGGCCCATAGACTCCCATGTTAAGGGCGCCGGATTGCCCCGGATCCGGGAGGATCCAGTTTTGTTCGATTTTTGCCGCAGACACAAAAAATGCTGCAAGCTCCGATTTTGTGTCCGGGGCAAAAAATGAAAACAGCTAGATCCTGCTGGACTTACACTTAACCGGATGGCAAATAACTGCCATCCGGCCCCATCCAGCACTATAGGGATACAATAGGGGCAAAATCGGGTCCGGGGCCGTCCGGTGTGAACCAGAAAAACCGTGGTGTGAAGCCGGCCTTATTGATTATAATTGGCTTCTTTCACATAGCTCAGAAAAATATATTCATCCATCACATTAAGGCTGGCTTCACACTACTGTTTTGTAGAATCCCCCAAAAATGACAAACTGAAAGCACCTGCATCGGTATTATTCCTGATCCATCTCACGTCTCATGGATCAGGGATAATACCAGTGTGGGAACTGACAGCTGCAGTTGAATTTGCACATTTTTTGCGCAGTCCGGGGGAAAATGACACGGATCCTAGGGGGCGAGTCATTTCAAACTTGCTTCTGAGCATGCCATGACTAAAAACCCGGATCTGGCGGCATCCAGGTTTTACTGGATCCGGGTTCAATAGAGTCACCTTGTAATTTATCCGGATACGGGTGGTCACATTTTTTTCATGGAGACCAAAATCACAATAAAATGCCCTTTTGGTCTCAGTGCAAAAACCATTGGCACCCGGATCAGGAGGAACCATATACAACCGGATGTACTTACAAGTTCCTGCAACCCCATTGACAGTCAATGGGGTCAAAAACAGGTGCGGGTGGATTCAAACAGGTACCGAAAAGCGGCAGTGTGAAACCAGCCTAATGCAGTTTTTAATTTAATTCATCCAGTTGATATTAGCCGGACAAAGAGTTGAAAATCACTGCCTGCTAATTTGCTGAATGGTGTCTGGATCCACAAAAATGATAAAACTTGGTAATTTGTCACTAATCACTGGAATGCCTGCTGCTAAATGTCATTGCTACGAAATAACATTGCAGTGTGACACCAAATATCTGCCCAGCGTCGTGATGCCCCTACTCGACCATCAATTACCTATAATGGCCAAGTGATAAGGTGCTAAGTTCAGGGCAGGATCAAGTATGGATGATCGGTCACTTATATCAGTGTTTCCCAACTCCAGTCCTCAAGGCACACCAACAGGTCATGTTTTCAGGATTTCCTTAGGATTGCACAGGTGTTAGTTTAATCACTTGCACAGGGGATAATTCCATCATCTGTCTAATGATAAGGAAATCCTGAAAACATGACCTGTTGGTGTGCCTTGAGGACTGGAGTTGGGAAACACTGACTTACATGACACCCATGACAAAATCAATTATTTTTATTAGAAAATTGGGCTAAGAAACTTACCTCAGGTAATGTAAAATAAATTACTGAGATTATTAGCATTGTATGACTGGCATAGTGCCTTGTGCCTTGTGACCATGGTATCATCCATAAAGGTACCTTTACACGCCGCTACAACAGGATGGATACAACCCGCTACAGGCTACGATTGTAGCTTGCGTCGTCAATATAGCCCGTAGTAGCGGCGTGTGAAGAAAGTAGGAGGCAGCCGGCAACAGATACATCTGTTTCCGAGCACTGCTCTGAAACAGGTGGCTACAAAGCCGATTGCAGCGAGCTGTATCGGTGTGTAAAGAAGCTACAGAAGGGATGTCTATACACCAGGCTATGTAGCTGGAATGTAGCTGGGGCGTGACACAGGCTCCGGGATACCGCGCCCCATCAGCGATCATTGGAGGAAGCTCCTGCATTACGATTGGTAGTCGCTGCATAGGGAGGCATATTTAAGGAGCTGACCAGTCACACTACACAATTGCTCGAGCGTCATGTATTAAACAGCCTCCTGCGATGCCTGCCCAATCATCATGTTATTGCTTTGTCCTATCAGCGTACGGACGTCTCGCACTCCACAATTGTGGCACGCCTATGTGCTGTCCCTGCTGCACCAGGTCCGCCCATATTAGCTGGTTGTAGCGGTGTGTAAATGAGGTAAGGTAAGCTACAGATGGCTACTTGAGACACCCGGCGATGTATCTAGCTGTAGATGTAACGTAGCGTAGCGCACCTTGTGGCGGCGTGTAAAGGTGGTGCGTTTCCCGTTTGTAACCGTTTGGCCGTGCTCGTGCACGTGAAGTAGCGGGTTGTATCCATCATGTTGTAGCGGCGTGTAAAGGTACCCTAAGGGCCCCTTTACACGCAGCTACATTTCTAGGGTGGCTACAGGTAACTTACTGGTTGCAGTGAAATCATGGAGATATTATTCCATTTGTACACAGCAACAAGATAGAACCTTGTCTCCATGATTTCACTGCAACCAGTAAGTTACCTGTAGCCACCCTAGAAATGTAGCCGCGTGTAAAGGGGCCCTAAGTCTCGTATCAGGGTATAATGCTATTAAGGTACCTTTACACGCCGCTACTGGAGGATGGATACAACCCGCTACAGGCTACGATTGTAGCTTGCTTCGTCAATATAGCCAGTAGTAGCGGCGTGTGAAGACGGTAGGAGGCAGCCGGCAACAGATACATCTGTTTCCAAGCACTGCTCTGAAACAGGTGGCTACAAAGCCGATTGCAGCGAGCTGTATCGGCTTGTAAAGGAGCTACAGAAGGGATGTCTATACACCAGGCGATGTACCTGGTATTTAGCTGGGGCGTGACACAGGCTCCGGGATACCGCGCCCCTTCAGCGATCATTGGTGGAAGCTCCTGCATGACGATTGGTAGTCGCTGCATAGGGCGGCATATTTAAAGAGCTCACCAGTCACACTACACAATTGCTCGAGCGTCATGTATTAATCAGCCTCCTGCGATGCCTGGCCAATCATGATGTTCCTGCTGTGTCCTATCAGTGTACAGACGTCTCGTAATCCACAATTGTGGCACGCCTATGTGCTGTCCCTGCTGCACCAGGTCCGCCCATATTAGCTTGTTGTAGCGGTGTGTAAATGAGGTAAGGTAAGCTACAGATGGCTACTTGAGACACCCGGCGATGTATCTAGCTATAGATGTAGCGTAGCGTAGCGCACCTTGTGGCGGCGTGTAAAGGTGGTGCGTTTCCCGTTTGTAACCGTTTGGGCGTGCTCGTGCACGTGAAGTAGCGGGTTGTATCCATCCTCCAGTAGCGGCGTGTAAAGGTACCTTTAGTGTCAGTGATCTCGGATAATCGAGTCAGTGTTTTTGTAGCTGACACTTGAGGTCAGCTCTGATAATAGAGGGCCCAGCGTCTCACTGTGTTAGGAGTCCTTGCTACTCCCATAGGAAATCACTGGTGTCAGAACTCATGGTAATCAGATCCGTGACCTTGTCAGTGCTTGCCCTATGCCACCTTCTTAAAAGCACAAGTTTGGAGTGTGCTGCAAACTTGATAATCAATGGGAAGCAGTGCCATATACAGTGTTACCATCAAACTTCGACAATACTAAAGTGTGCCTTATTAGTGAAGACAATGGAAAGACGTCAACAGCAGTTTCCAGAGACCTTTTGAATGTATGTCCTGATACATTGAAATACCAAGAAAAAGAGCCAGAAAAACTCTTGCCTGTAAAATGAAAAGGAGAAGACGTAATCCATACAGTACTTGGAGACGTTCCTAAGACGTAGACACAGTACAATGGAACGGTCGTAGTTCTCTTGTTAGCTTTTCCCCAAGTTATGGTACATGTACTCGCAAGACAAGAACCACAAGTGGAGGTATCAGAAGCACCTATAGAAGAACAGGAAGACCAACCCCCTGCTAACAGAGAACTTGTCAGTCCCATGGTAAGAACCCATTCAGCCTCAGAGACTCAGTCAAGGAGTACTGAATTTCACTATGGGGAATGTGGCACCCCAGAGTTCGGATGCCACTATGTCATTATCGCCTCCAGGTGATGGTGCCATACCTAAGAGCAACAGAGAATATTCACACCAGGCAAAACCAAAGCACACAACACCTTTCTGCCTCCAGGTCTGAAGGGGGAGATGTAACACCCGAGTTCAGGGTAAGCTTCCCTATAAATTCTGGTCTGGGGTGGAGTTAGTCAGTTCAGTACCGAGCAGTGCTGAGGAAGACATCCTGTGGGCTGAAGCAGTGCTAAGCTCGCCCCATGAAAGCTAATCCTAGCTGAGGGAACTAAGGCAAGTGTCTGAGGAAGTCAAGGAGAGCCCGTGGAGCAGAGCGGTGTCGAGCTCACCCCAGAGGAACAGCGCCAGAGGTGCGCATTAACAGACAGACTCATGCTTTGTTGGTCCCTCAGATCCTTTACTGGAAATACAGGTAAACCACAGATGTTGTCGCCTTGAGTCTGTGTAACCTGGGAGCAACTCGGGATTCTCCACACCCAGCAAGTTCTGAGGGCTCCCCTACTGCGCTTTCTCCTTTGGGTATCTGCTGCTGCTGCTTGAAGCTGAGCTGCGGCCCTCTCTCTCCCTCCCTCTTACACGTTCCAGTATGATAGGCAGCTCGAGTCCTTTATTAGCCCCACTTCACGGGCGGCTATCCCTGGGCTCTTGACGCTGCTTTGCCTCCAGGCACTTGGTGTGGATGGGGAACTTAGAATTCCCCACCCTCCGGTATTAGCTGCTGGGTCGTGAGGCCCTGCACAGCCTCGGACTTCGGTGTCTGTTTATTGGTGCTGTTCCTCTGCGGTGAGCTCGACACCACTCTACTCCCCAGGCTCTCTTTGACTTCCTCAGACCCTTGCCTTAGGTCCATCAGCTAGGCTTAGCTTTCCTGGGGCGAACTTCCTCAGTACTGCTCTGTACTGAACTGACTAACTCCTCCCCAGACCAGAATTTATAGGGGAGCTCACCCTTAATCCAGGATTAGATCTCCCCCTTCAGGCCTGGAGGCAGAAAGGTGCTGTGTGCTTTGGTTTCGCCTGCTGTGAATACCCTTTGATGCTCTCAGATATGACACTACCCCCCGGGGGAGATTATGACATAGTGGCATCTGAACTCTGGGGTGCCAGACATCCTCTTCTAGACTCAGGACTTTCCAGCTCTTGTCTAGACTAGGTGGAGACTGGAATAGCTCATCCTAGTGAATGCTCGATTCCAATTTCTCAGAAATCACATTGTAAAATAATATAAATCATACATTTCGCAAGCAGATGATGCTGCAACACAATACATGGTAAATTACCTGGAAAACATGTATGTACCTGAGAAATATAAGATATAAAATATATATTAAAGATTTTAAATATATGATTTTAATGAATCTGAAACTCACTAATAATGTTAGAAGGATAGCTAAGAAGTGAGCTGCAGTGTACAGCAGCTACTCACGGTCCAGGGGTACTGGAAGGAACAGACTAATCTGGACTGGGTCACTACAGTCATGGCCAAAAGTTTTGAGAATGATACAAATATTAATTTTAACAAAGTCTACTGCTTCAGTTTTTCTAATGGCAATTTGCATATACTCCAGAATGTCATAAAGAGTGATCAGCTTAACAGCAATTACTTGCTAAGTCAATATTTGCCTAGAAAATGAACTTTAACCCCCAAAACACATTTCAACATCATTGCAGTCCTGCCTTAAAAGGAGCAGCTAACATCGTTTTAGTGATTGTTCCATTAACACAGGTGTGGGTGTTGATGAGGACAGGGCTGGCGATCAATCAGTCATGATTAAGTAAGAATGACACCACTGGACACTTTAAAAGGAGGCTGGTGCTTGGTATCATTGTTTCTCTTCAGTTAACCATGGTTATCTCTAAAGAAACACGTGCAGCCATCATTGCACTGCACAAAAATGGCCTAACAGGGAAGATTATCGCAGCTACAAAGATTGCACCTCAGTCAACAATCTATTGCATCATCAAGAACTTCAAGGAGAGAGCTTCCATTGTTGTCACAAAGGCTCCAGGGCGCCCAAGAAAGACCAGCAAGCGCCAGGACCGTATCTTAAAACTGTTTCAGCTGCGGGATCGGACTACTAGCAGTGCCGAGCTTGCTCAGGAATGGCAGCAGGCTGGTGTGAGAGCTTCTGCACGCACTGTGAGGCGGAGACTCTTTGAGCAAGGCCTGGTTTCAAGGAGGGCAGCAAAGAAGCCACTTCTCTCCAGAAAAAACATCAGGGACCGACTGATATTCTGCAAAAGGTACAGGGAGTGGACTGCTGAGGACTGGGGTAAAGTCATTTTCTCTGATGAATGCCCTTTTCGATTGTTTGGGACATCTAGAAAACAGCTTATTCGGAGAAGAAGAGGTGAGCGTTAGCACCAGTCTTGTCTCATGCCAACTGTAAAGCATCCTGAAACCATTCATGTGTGGGGTTGCTTCTCAGCCAAGGGAATCGGCTCACTCACAGTCTTACCTAAAAACACAGCCGTGAATAAAGAATGGTACCAGAATGTCCTCCAAGAGCAACTTCTCCCAACCGTCCAAGAGCAGTTTGGCGCCCAACAATGCCTTTTCCAGCATGATGGAGCACCTTGCCATAAAGCAAAGGTGATAACTAAATGGCTCAGGGAACAAAACATAGAGATTTTGGGTCCATGACCTGGAAACTCCCCAGATCTTAATCCCATTGAGAACTTGTGGTCAATCATCAAGAGACGGGTGGACAAACAAAAACCAACAAATTCTGCCAAAATGCAAGCATTGATTATGCAAGAATGGACTGCTATTGTGGCGCCCCGCAACGAGTGCGTCACAGGAGGGTATTGCAGCCAAGACTGCAGCAGCAATATTCTCTGACCCAGCAGTCATGTGGTTAACTTAGAGATCCATACTCTGCATGCCTCACTTAGAATAGAGGGCCAATCAAGGTCCTGGTGGGCGGAGTGTAAGGGTAGTGTGTAGGAGAAGTGTAACACAATTGGGAGTCGAGTCCAGACCAAGAAGGGAGACAGACTTGAACTTGAGAGGAGAGCAACGTAGGAGTGGGGGCTCCGCACGGCTGTGCAGCCCCCGGGCCGTCACCGGTCGGGTGTCACCACCTGAGGCCTGAACAACCGGGATCGGGCATTAAAGCGAACCTGTCACCCCCTCCAGGCATCTAAAGTTAACATAGCCGCCTTCTGCAGCACTAAGGCTGCATTCTGACAAGGTGTCTATAGCATTTATGCTCCCTTGATTCACTGAAATAAAGACTTATATAAAATCTGTTTCAAACCTGATCCAAGACCGGGAGGCGGGTTTTCAAGTGTCTATCTCTTTCCTCTGTGGTGTCAGTCATCCCTCTCTGCTCTCTGTGTGCCGCCTCCAGGGCCATCTCCTTGCATTACAGAGCTTTGTCAGCTCTGCTACAACATAGAGCTGCTGGTATAGGAGACCCCACAGTAGTAAATCTAGCAGGAGGATCCTTAGCAGACAAAGCAGTGCCTGCTACGTAGCAGCCCTTGAGCTGAGCAGGTTTCACTTTCAGTTTCTTGTACCCAGCAGCATTGCTCCTCAGCCCCTGATCTAAAGTACAAACTCAACTCTGCTGCACTGCTGACAGCTCAAGGGCTGCTACGTAGCAGACAGTGCTTTGCCTGCTCAGGATCCTCCTGCTACCGGTAGATTTACTACTGTGGGGTCTCCTATAACAGCAGCTTTATGTTGTAGCAGAGCTGACAAAGCTCTGTAATGCAGGGAGATGGCCCTGGAGGCGGTGCACAGAGAGCAGATAGGGATGACTGACACCACAGAGGAGGGAGACAGACACATGAAAACCCGCCTCCCGGTCTTGGATCTGGTTTGAAACAGATTTTATATAAGTCTTTATTCAGTGAATCAAGGGAGCATAAATGCTATAGACACCTTGTCAGACTGCAGCCTTAGTGCTGCAGAAGGTGGCTGTGTTATCTTTAGATGCCTGGAGGGGGTGACAGGTTCGCTTTAAACACGGGTTCCAAAAGACTCCCGTGCCCAACTTACAGCCAGTTTGCTGGTACCGAAGCTAGCAGCAGTTCAGCTCTGCTACGTGAACCAGAGGCGTGGAGGAGCAGCTTCACAGGAGCACCCCACCACCAGCCAACTTCCAGTCGTCTAACCAGCGTTGTACCCACTGAGGGATCCAAGGCTCCCCAAAACATCCACAACGTACATTTTGGATAGGGATTGAAGCAGCCTCCCCGTACCTGATCTGGTATTCCTGGGCGACAATGGCAACACTTAGCTAGAATGGAGGAACACCGCGGATCTCTGAGGGACACCTATCACTGCTGAGTCCACCTGGTCCACTACCCGTTAACTGTATGCCATGTAATGCCTGCTGGTTACAGTAAATACCCGTTACAGAGACTTACAGTGTCCGTGCTTCCTTATGATTGCATCAGTCCGCACACAAGGTAACCGCAGCTGCCGCAGAACATCTTAAGCAGCTCCAGCCTCCGGGGATCACCGTCAGCCTGTGGGGAGCGTTCCATCTTGCTGCTATCCATCCCCCGGAGGCCCCGCAGCGTCGGTAAGACTTACCGAACTACTCATAGGTGGCGTCACAACAAGGTTAACTAACCAACTACTGTTCAGCCAACAATCCCTTTGTTCTGTACCACCGGGCCCCGCTACCGGCAGGCGCAGTCCATCCGTGACATGAAGGAGGAAGCGAACGCCTGTCTAAACCGGAGCCCACGGGCCGGCGGTGAGTCACTATCAGTCAGGATTTGCTCCAGAAGTTGATTGAGAGCAGCCAGGGAGAATTGCAGAGGTCCTGAAGAAGAAGGGTCAACACTGCAAATATTGACTTGCTGCATTAACTCATTCTAACTGTCGATAGAACCTTTTGGTGTCAGAATATGATTGCAATTATGTGGCGCCCCGCAACTAGTGCGTCACAAGAGGGTATTGCAGCCATAAAAGCAGCCGCAATATTCTCTGACCCGGCAGTGATCTGGTTAACTTAGAAATCCAACCCTGCATGCATCACCTAGAACAGAGGGCCAATCCTAGGTCCTGGTGGGTGGAGTGTTAGGGAAGTGTAGTAGAACACACACAGTAGTCTAGACAGAAAAAGAGACAATAGTCTAGAACTCGGAGAAGAAGGGTCTAGAACTAGAACTTGGAGAGGAGCGGGGGCTCCGCACCCCGTGCAGCCCCCGGGCCGTCACCGGTCGGGTGTCAGCACCTGAGGCCTTAACTACCGGGATTGGGCATTATTCACACGGGTTCCCAAAAGACTCCCGTGCCCACAACTCACAGCCGGTTCACTGGTACCGAAGCTGGCAGCAGTTCACCTCTGCTACGCGAACCAGAAGCGTGGAGGAGCAGCTTTACAGGAGCACCCCACCACCAGCCAACTTCCAGTCGTCTAACCAGCGGTGTACCCACTGAGGGATCCAAGGCTCCCCAAAACATCCAGAACGTACATCATGGATAGGGCATTGAAGCAGCCTCCCCGTACCCGACCTGGTATTCCTGGGCGACACTGGCAACCAATTAGTTAGAATGGAGGAACACTGCGGATTTCTAAGGGACACTATCACTGCTAAGTCCACCCGGTCTACTACTCAACCACTGTATGCCATGTACTGCCTGCTGGTTACAGTAAAGACCCGTTGCAGAGACTTTCTGTGTCCGTGCTTCCTTATGAACTGTCCGTCCGCACTACAAGGTAACCGCAGCTGCCGCACAACATCTTGAGCAGCTCCAGCCTCCGGGGATCACCGCTCAGCCTGTGGGGAGCGTAACATCTTGCTGCTATCCATCCCCCGGGGGCTCCGCAGCGTCGGTAGTCCTTACCGAATCTACTCATAGGTGGCGTCACGAATAAATTAAAAAACCCCTTTAATCTGTTCCACCAAGACGTCTTCACTTTTGATCTGCACTACACCGGGCCCCACTACCGGCAGGCGCGGTCCACCCGTGACAAGGAGGAAGGAGGCATCGCCTGTGTAAACCGGAGTCCCGGCCACGGTGAGTCAGAAAATGGCGTCACGAACAGGATACGAGCAGGCCCGTTTCCCAACGGGTATAATGTGCTTAAAAATGACTTTATTGTCTACAAATTGCACTTTGTTCGTCCCTAAAAGAACTTTCCCGCCTTTTCACCGCCGGGCCAAGATGGCGCCCAAGATGGCGTTCCCGCCACAAGAAGCCGCCACGTGTAAGCCCAGGAGTGAGTCAACCCCCCCCCCTCATCGTGGGAGGGCTAAGGACAAAAGGCGCCAAACTCTTTGTCCGCCCTGATTGCTCGAATCAACCATGGGGGCGGACCCCAAAGACTTTTCCCATGATTGGACTACAAAAGCCCAGAGGAAATGGGAGAGACGGACCTTCTTCACCAGCTCTACCAGAACGCTTACCGGTTGAACGGGTGTGGTTTCCCTCCGAAGAAGAGAATGGCCAGCATGAGACTCCAAGACCTAATGCGGGAGGTCGAGGCGGAGGCCAGAGCAGCCATAGGCCAACCGGGTCCGGGTCCTGCCCTTACCATAGACGGCAGCCCCGACTTCTGGCTAGAGGCTCTACAAGACCTCCGGGTGCGACTGCTTGAGACAGTAGAATGGACGATTCGCAGCTGGAGCGCGACCCTAGGCAGACGACTACACCATGCGATGCAGCAGAGCCGACCGGGTACAGCTACTCCAAGCCCAGACGACGTCACCAGCTTCTCGACCGCCTCACCGTCGCCTACCACCTGCCCTGCTTCGTCGCCGGAGCCCATAGACTGCATCATTCCGGTGGAGGCCGCAACTCGACCTGTTCCAGCGATTAATACCGCAGCCGACCCCGTTCTTGAGCCGGAGCTTCCAATACGCTCCATAGAAGAACTTGACCTTTACCAGGTTCCCACCGAGGAACCCGCGACGTGTTTCACAACTACCGAGACTGTCGCCTGTTTCGTCCCTGTACCGGAGGCTTCCCTTGCAATTGCCGAGGCCTACCTGGTAACCGGGATTGAAACCCCTCTACCAATAGTTACAGATGAAGAGGCAGGCAGCCTGGAAGCCCTGCAGGACGTCTCTGTGGAGGGATCCGCAGCACCACCGCCCTGTTGTACAACGGAACCAGCTTCAACATCTCCAGCCAACGAGCAGCCTGATGTGGTCATCGAGGAAGAGGTCAGAGAGGATGACGACGAGACCCGCAGCACCGCTGAGGATTTCGACACCGGGTTCGCTTGGGGAGACACCGAGGAACTTCCTACCGGGCATACAGCTCGGGTACACTGGTCGGGTGCAACGCTGACACCTTCCCCTGTGCCGTTCCACCGGGTGCCGGTCCAGACAGCCCGCCAAGTTCAAGCTTCCCGCCAAACCACCAGCTCCATTACTCATCTCTACACCCCAAGCTGTAACGACGGAGATGTACGCCAGAGATGACGAGAGGAGTGGCAAGCCCGAGAACGCGCCAACATGCAGGCCCGTGCCGAGGCTCGCCGCCAGCCGCCGCTGCCTGCTGAACTCCGCCGTGAAGGTAGAATTTCCACCTTTAACTTACATACCGGGTGGGGATTCGCTTGGGAGGTGGGTTTAAATGAGGAGGTGTTTGTGGGGCGCCGGGACGTTGAGTCAAACTTGCCCAGAGGACATCCCGATCGCGACCTATACCGGGGCGATGTAATCACCTATGAACGCTATGCTTGTTCAGATGGGTGGTTCGCTATCCGGGTGCGCCATCGTTCTCCGTGCCAGTGACTTTAAAACTTGAACTCATTCAATAACTCTGTTCCTGTTAATCACTGACTGTGTGATTTCGCGGCTACAGCCTGAACTTTTACATAAGAACAGCCGACCGTCCGCCGGATCCGCACCAAGTGTTTTACCTGTTTATTTTGTCTACCTCACTTTTATGCCATATAATGACCTGTCATTAATAAAAGTGTAATACCTGTTATAAAATATAAAAACCTCTGTAATGTGGGTAGTGTGACGCTTGGGGACAAGCGTATT
This sequence comes from Allobates femoralis, assembly GCA_033576535.1. Taxonomy (NCBI): domain Eukaryota; kingdom Metazoa; phylum Chordata; class Amphibia; order Anura; family Aromobatidae; genus Allobates; species Allobates femoralis. The sequence goes on from JARQOC010000003.1 coordinate 60,874,501, forward strand.
CAACCAAGGGTGAGTGTGGCGCCCCGCAACGAGTGCGTCACAAGAGGGTATTGCAGCCATAAAAGCAGCCGCAATATTCTCTGACCCGGCAGTGATCTGGTTAACTTAGAAATCCAACCCTGCATGCATCACCTAGAACAGAGGGCCAATCCTAGGTCCTGGGGGGTGGAGTGTTAGGGAAGTGTAGTAGAACACACACAGTAGTCTAGACAGAAAAAGAGACAATAGTCTAGAACTCGGAGAAGAAGGGTCTAGAACTAGAACTTGGAGAGGAGCGGGGGCTCCGCACCCCGTGCAGCCCCCGGGCCGTCACCCGGTCGGGTGTCAGCACCTGAGGCCTTAACTACCGGGATTGGGCATTATTCACACGGGTTCCCAAAAGACTCCCGTGCCCACAACTCACAGCCGGTTCACTGGTACCGAAGCTGGCAGCAGTTCACCTCTGCTACGCGAACCAGAAGAGTGGAGGAGCAGCTTCAAAGGAGCACCCCACCACCAGCCAACTTCCAGTCGTCTAACCAGTGGTGTACCCACTGAGGGATCCAAGGCTCCCCAAAACATCCAGAACGTACATCATGGATAGGGCATTGAAGCAGCCTCCCCGTACCCGACCTGGTATTCCTGGGCGACACTGGCAACCAATTAGTTAGAATGGAGGAACACTGCGGATTTCTAAGGGACACCATCACTGCTGAGTCCACCCGGTCCACTACCCAACCACTGTATGCCATGTACTGCCTGCTGGTTACAGTAAAGACCCGTTGCAGAGACTTTCTGTGTCCGTGCTTCCTTATGAACTGTCCGTCCGCACTACAAGGTAACCGCAGCTGCCGCACAACATCTTGAGCAGCTCCAGCCTCCGGGGATCACCGCTCAGCCTGTGGGGAGCGTAACATCTTGCTGCTATCCATCCCCCGGGGGCTCCGCAGCGTCGGTAGTCCTTACCGAATCTACTCATAGGTGGCGTCACGAATAAATTAAAAAACCCCTTTAATCTGTTCCACCAAGACGTCTTCACTTTTGATCTGCACTACACCGGGCCCCACTACCGGCAGGCGCGGTCCACCCGTGACAAGGAGGAAGGAGGCATCGCCTGTCTAAACCGGAGTCCCGGCAACGGTGAGTCAATTATATTTCTGTATGTGATATAAACATCAGACAAACACAAATATAAACCAGAGGGCAGCAGATCATGTGAAAATATAATTTTGGTGTCATTCTCAAAACTTTTGGCCATGACTGTACGCATGCACATGTCACAGGACACATGGTAACGTTTTTTACTGATAGGTAGGGTCCGTCCCAATGGGGTCACCTTGTCATGGTGGTATAGCTTGCACATTGTTTTGATCAAAATACCATCACCAAGCACCCTATTTACTATTTTTATGCACTGTAGCATTTAACGTTTACTTATTGTATGGTATTTGCTCATATCTCCTTGTTGTTTTTGCTATTATGAGACCAGTGTGAACATGCACCTACTGCTTGCTTACACTTTAGTTCCAGCTCTGTTTTTTGGTTCATTACTTTCTTCCCAAGATGGAGCAAGGAGCAACTGTTTGCCTGCTTTACCACTCTCTGTTCTGGAGACTGCAGGCTTTAACAACCTTCAGTTCCATCTCGAGTCATGGCAAGAAGATCGATTTTGGTGCAGCCTAGATAAATCCACCAGGGTCTTTTCCACCTAGAGAGGTCCACTAGGGTCTTCTCCAAGCATATATAGGTCTATCAGGGTCTTTTCCAATCCTACATATGTCCACCAGGGTCTTATCCTAACCTAGAGAATTCCACCAGGGTCTTATCCCAGCCTATATAGGTCCACCAGGGTGTTCTCCAAACCTAGATGGTATACCAGGGTCTTCTCAAAGCCTAAATAGGTCCACCAGGGTCTTCTTCACCTAGATAGGTACACCAGGGTCTTTTGCAAATCTAGATAGGTCCGCCAGAGTCTTCTCCAAACCTGGATAGGTCCACCAGGGTCTTCTGCAATCCTAAATAGGTCCACCAGGGTCTTCTCCTAGCCTAATTAGGTCCACCAGGGTCTTCTCCTAGGCTAGATAGGTACACCAGGGTGTTCTCCAAGCCTAGATAGGTACACCAGAGTCTTCCCCAAGCCTAGACAGGTCCACCATGCTCTTCTCCTAGTCTAGATAGGTCCACCAATATCTTCTTTGCCTAGGTCTACCAGGATTTTCTGCCTGAATAGGTCCACCAGGGTCTTCTCCAAGCCTAGATAGGGCCACCAGGACCTTCTCTGCCTAGATACGTCCACCACGATCTTCTCTGCCTCGATAGGTCCACCAGGGTTTTCTCCAAGTCTAGATTGATCCACCAGGGTCTTCTTCAAGCCTCGATAGTTCCACCAGGATCTTCTCCAAGCCTAGATAGTCCACCACGTTCTTCTCCGCCTTGATAGGTCCACCAGGGTGTTCTCCAAGCCTAGATAGTTCCATCAGGATCTTCTCCAAGCCTAGATAGTCATACCAGGATCTTCTCCAAGCCTAGATAGGACCACCATGGTCTTCTTCACCTAGATGGGTTCACCAGGGTCTTCTGCAAGCCTAGATAGGACCACCAGGGTCTTCTTCACCTAGATAAGTCCACCAGGGTCTTCTCCAAGCCTAGATAGGACCACCAGGATTTTCTCTGCCTAGATACGTCCACCACGATCTTCTCTGCCTCGATAGGTCCACCAGGGTTTTCTCCAAGCCTAGATTGATCCACCAGGAAGCCAAAGAATATGAGTCTGCACACATTGGAAGCAGCAGTGTGAACTGCGACCAATCCCCACCAAAAACATGAAAAACCAATGCAAAAACCGTATAAGTGTCACACAAAAGGCGCTCTGCTGTAAAAATTATAAATAGCAAGTGCCGTGACAAAAGTTAGGGCCTTTTGGTTTGGTTCAGCAGAAATTGGAGGCACCTGCCCCTCCCCTATGAAGTCTGCACACAGAGCTGCCATCCACACAGCCTTACAAGGTGAGATTGTCCTGTGCTCTCCCGCACCCTGTCCAGAGGTATGTACACACAGGCAGGTTTTTAACGTAGCATCTAGGGACAGAGTTAGGACTGTCTCTACCAGGGCCCACCGTGAAGTTGGTGAGGCAGCTTACTGTACGTTTTTTGCAAAAACGTATAAACCAAAAGGCCCTGTTTTTTGTCACGGCACTGGCTATTTATAATTTTTACAGCAGAGCGCCTTTTGTGTGACACTTATACGGTTTTTGCATTGGTTTTTCATTGATCCACCAGGGTCTTCTCCAAGCCTCGATATTTCCACCAGGATCTTCTCTAAGCCTGATAGTTCCACCAGAATCTTCTCCAAGCCTAGATAGTCCACCACGATCTTCTCCGCCTCGATAGGTCCACCAGGGTCTTCTCCAAGCCTAGATAGTTCTACCAGGTTCTTCTCCAAGCCTAGATAGGTCCACCAAGGTCTTCTCCAAGCCTAGATAGGACCATCAGCATCTTCTCCAAGCCTAGATAAGACCACAAGGGTCTTCTCCAAGTCTAGATAGGACCACCATGGTCTTCTCCGCCTCGATAGGTCCACCAGGGTCTTCTCCAAGCCTAGATAGTTCTACCAGGTTCTTCTCCAAGCCTAGATAGGTCCACCAAGGTCTTCTCCAAGCCTAGATAGGACCATCAGCATCTTCTCCAAGCCTAGATAAGACCACAAGGGTCTTCTCCAAGTCTAGATAGGACCACCATGGTCTTCTTCACCTAGATAAGTTCATCAGGGTCTTCTCCAAGCCTAGATAGGACCACCATGGTCTTCTTCACCTAGATTGGTTCACCAGGGTCTTCTCCAAGCCTAGATAGGACCACCAGGGTCTTCTTCACCTAGATAAGTTCACCAGGGTCTTTCCCAAGCCTAGATAGGACCACCACGGTCTTCTTCACCTAGATGGGTTCACCAGGGTCTTCTCCAAGCCTAGATAGGACCACCACGACCTTCTCTGCCTAGATAGGTCCACCTGGGTCTTCTCCAAGCCTAGATAGGACCACCAGGGTCTTCTTCACCTAGATAAGTTCACCGGGGTCTTCTTCAAGCCTAGATAGGACCACCACGGTCTTCTTCACCTAGATGAGTCCACCAGGGTTTTCTCCAAGCCTAGATAGGTCCACCAGGACCTTCTCTGCCTAGAAAGGTCCACCTGGGTCTTCTCCAAGCCTAGATAGGTCCACCAGGTTCTTCTCCAAGTCTAGATAGGACCATCGGCATCTTCTCCAAGCCTAGATAGAACCACCAGGGTCTTCTTCACCTAGATAGGTTTACCAGGGTCTTCTCCAAGCCTAGATAGGTCCACCAGGGTCTTCTCCGCCATTATCTTAATTTTAAGAGAGAATTTTAATCAAACATGTAAATTGCATGAACAAAGTAGTACAGACATGGTCTACTCCAAGCGTAGATAGTTCCACCAGGATCTTCCCCAAGCCTAGATAGTTCCACCAGGATCTTCCCCAAGCCTAGATAGTTCCACTAGGATCTTCTCCAAGCATAGATAGGTTCACCAGGTTCTTCTCCAAGCCTAGATAGTACCACCACGGTCTTCTTCACCTAGATAAGTTCACCAGGGTCTTCTCCAAGCCTAGATAAGTCCACCAGGGTCTTCTCCTAACCTAGATAGGTACCCCAGGGTTTTCTGCAAGACTAGATAGGTCCACCAGGGTCTTCTGCAATCCTAAATAGGTCCACTAGGGTCTTCTCCTAGCCTAATTAGGTCCACCAGGGTCTTCTCCTTGGCGAGATAGGTACACCAGGGTCTTATCCAAGCCTAGATAGGTACACCAGGGTCTTCCCCAAGCCTAGATAGGTCCACCATGCTCTTCTCCTAGTCTAGATAGGTCCACCAATATCTTCTTTGCCTAGGTCTACCAGGATTTTCTGCCTAGAAAGGTGCACCACGATATTTTCTGCCTAGATAGGTCCGCCAGAGTCTTCTCCAAACCTGGATAGGTCCATCAGGGTTTTCTCCAGGCCTGGATGGTACACCAGGGTGTTCTCCAAGCCTGGATGGTACACCAGGGTGTTCTCCAAGCCCAGATAGTATACCAGGGTCTTCTCCTAGCCTAATTAGGTCCACCAGGGTCTTCCCCAAGCCTAGATAGGTACACCAGGGTCTTCCCCAAGCCTAGATAGGTCCACCATGCTCTTCTCCTAGCCTAGATAGGTCCACCAATATCTTCTTTGCCTAGATAGGTCTACCAGGACTTTCTGCCTAGATAGGTGCACCACTATCTTTTCCGCTTAGATAGGTCCACCAGAGTCTTCTCCTAACCTAGATAGGTACACCAGGGTCTTCTCCTAGCCTAAATAAGTCAACCAGAGTCTTCTCCTAGCCTAGATAGGTCCACCAGGGTCTTCTCCAAGCCTAGATGTGTACACCAGGGTCTTCTCCTAGCCTAGATAGGTCAACCAGTATCTTCTCTGCCTAGATAGGTCAACCATAATTTTCTCTGTCTATAGAGGTCCACCAGGGTCTTTTCTAAGCCTAGATACGTCCACCAGGGTCTTCACCAAGCCTAAATATGTCCACCACGATCTTCTCTACCTGAATAGGTCCACCAGGGTCTTCTCCAAGCCTAGATAGGGCCACCAGGACCTTCTCTGCCTAGATACGTCCACCACGATCTTCTCTGCCTCGATAGGTCCACCAGGGTTTTCTCTCCAAGTCTAGATTGATCCACCAGGGTCTTCTCCAAGCCTCGATAGTTCCACCAGGATCTTCTCCAAGCCTAGATAGTCCACCACGTTCTTCTCCGCCTCGATAGGTCCACCAGGGTCTTCTCCAAGCCTAGATAGTTCCACCAGGATCTTCTCCAAGCCTATATAGTTCTACCATGTTCTCAAAGCCTAGATAGGTCCACCAGGGTCTTCTCCAAACCTAGATAGGTCCACCAGGTTCTTCTCCAAGTCTAGATAGGACCATCCGCATCTTCTCCAAGCCTAGATAGGACCACCAGAATCTTCTCAAGCCGAGATAGGTCCACCAGGGTCTTCTCCACCGTTATCTTAATTTTAAGAGAGAATTTTCATCAGACATGTAAATTGCATGAACAAAGTAGTACAGACAGGGTATTCTCCAAGCCAAGATAGTTCCACCAGGATCTTCTGCAAGCCTAGATAGTTCTACCAGGATCTTCTCCAAGCCTAGATAGGTCCACCAAGGTTTTCTTCAAGCCTAGATAGGACCATCAGTATCTTCTCCAAGCCTAGATAAGACCACAAGGGTCTTCTCCAAGCCTAGATAGGACCACCATGGTCTGCTTCACCTAGATGGGTTCACCAGGGTCTTCTCCAAGCCTAGATAGGACCACCAGGGTCTTCTTCACCTAGATAAGTCCACCAGGGTCTTCTCCAAGCCTAGATAGGTCCACTAGGACATTCTCTGCCTAGATACATCCACCACGATCTTCTCTGCCTCGATAGGTCCACCAGGGTTTTCTCCAAGCCTAGATTGATCCACCAGGGTCTTCTCCAAGCCTCGATATTTCCACCATGATCTTCTCTAAGCCTGATAGTTCCACCAGGACCTTCTCCAAGCCTAGATAGTCCACCACAATCTTCTCCGCCTCGATAGGTCCACCAGGGTCTTCTCCAAGCCTAGATAGTTCCACCAGGATCTTCTCCAAGCCTAGATAGTTCTACCAGGTTCTTCTCCAAGCCTAGATAGGACCACCAAGGTCTTCTCCAAGCCTAGATAGGACCATCAGGGTCTTCTCCTAGCCTAATTAGGTCCACCATGCTCTTCTCCTAGTCTAGATAGGTCCACCAATATCTTCTTTGCCTAGGTGTACCAGGATTTTCTGCCTAGAAAGGTGCACCACGATATTTTCTGCCTAGATAGGTCCGCCAGAGTCTTCTCCAAACCTGGATGGTACACCAGGGTGTTCTCCAAGCCTGTATAGGACCACCATGGTCTTCTTCACCTAGATAGGTCCACCAAGGTCTTCTCCAAGTCTAGATAGGACCACCAGGGTCTTCTTCACCTAGATAAGTTCATCAGGGTCTTCTCCAAGCCTAGATAGGACCACCATGGTCTTCTTCACCTAGATGGGTTCACCAGGGTCTTCTCCAAGCCTAGATAGGACCACCGGGGTCTTCTTCACCTAGATAAGTTCACCAGGGTCTTCTCCAAGCCTAGATAGGACCACCGGGGTCTTCTTCACCTAGATAGGTGCACCAGGGTCTTCTCCAAGCCTAGATAGGTCCACCAGGGTCTTCTCCGCCGTCATCTTAATTTTCATCAGACACTGACTAAAAACCAATCAAAGTGAATGGATTCATCCTGATCGGATCCTGACACCATTGGGACCTATTCTATTTGCGGACGCGTATCAACGCAAGGCAACAAAAAATGCAAGTGTGAATCCAGCCTTATTGTGTAGCAGCAGCGGCGGTGGTCGGTCTCCAGGGTAACGAGCTGTATATAAAAATGTAAATATCTCAAGTTCGGCTGAACATTGTAATAAACAGTAAATTGCAAAATTGTATTTACAAGAACTATGGGACAATATGCATTTATGAAGATGGAAATAATCCTTTAAAATTCAATATCTTTGTGTCCCCTGACATCATCATACACCACACCTAAATCAATTACACAAGTCATGTAATGTGTATGGTGCTCCAGTTCTCATTGGCAGCCATATTGGTTGTCACCCAGTGGTCCTGATAATTTTAATGGTGACCTAAGTGAGATATATTTTAACTGCCTAAAAAGAATTTGGTCACTCATAGCAACCAATCAGAGCGCAGCTTTCATTTTATAGCCTGCTCGTCCAACATGAGAGCGACACCGTGATTGGTTGCCTGTGTCGCCCATAGCAACCAATCAAAGCGCAGTTTTCATTCTGTAGCCTGTGAGAGCGGCGCTGTGATTGGTTGCTATGGGCGACGCAGGCGGCCGCTGTGTACATTACTCTGCCGGCAGAGTCAATGACTGTCAGCCTCTCTTCTTTGTTCCTTAGGCTCCGCCCACCTCGGCTGTAGCGCCCTCCCATTGGCTGGATGGGACATGCTGGCCGTGTAGTAGCAGCAGTCAGGCTGCCATTGTTAGCAGCAGGGTCCCGGCCGCTCTCACCATCATCATCATCACCACCACCATGCCTGGGAAAGCCGCCTGCACCGGAGCCGCCATGTACAAGTCCTGCCGAGGTAACCGGAGAGCACAGCACGGAGCCGGTGTGCTGAGCGCTGTATGGGGCTATACTGTATGTGGAGAGGAGGGCGCTGTATGGGGGATATACTGTATGTGGAGAGGAGGGCGCTGTATGGGGGATATACTGTATGTGGAGAGGAGGGCGCTGTATGGGGATATACTGTATGTGGAGAGGAGGGCGCTGTATGGGGATATACTGTATGTGGAGAGGAGGGCGCTGTATGGGGATATACTGTATGTGGAGAGGAGGGCGCTGTATGGGGCTATACTGTATGTGGAGAGGAGGGCGCTGTATGGGGATATACTGTATGTGGAGAGGAGGGCGCTGTATGGGGCTATACTGTATGTGGAGAGGAGGGCGCTGTATGGGGATATACTGTATGTGGAGAGGAGGGCGCTGTATGGGGATATACTGTATGTGGAGAGGAGGGCGCTGTATGGGGATATACTGTATGTGGAGAGGAGGGTGCTGTATGGGGGATATACTGTATGTGGAGAGGAGGGCGCTGTATGGGGGATATACTGTATGTGGAGAGGAGGGTGCTGTATGGGGATATACTGTATGTGGAGAGGAGGGCGCTGTATGGGGATATACTGTATGTGGAGAGGAGGGCGCTGTATGGGGATATACTGTATGTGGAGAGGAGGGCGCTGTATGGGGGATATACTGTATGTGGAGAGGAGGGCTCTGTATGGGGCTATACTGTATGTGGAGAGGAGGGCGCTGTATGGGGGCTATACTGTATGTGGAGAGGAGGGCGCTGTATGGGGGATATACTGTATGTGGAGAGGAGGGCGCTGTATGGGGATATACTGTATGTGGAGAGGAGGGCGCTGTATGGGGATATACTGTATGTGGAGAGGAGGGCGCTGTATGGGGATATACTGTATGTGGAGAGGAGGGCGCTGTATGGGGCTATACTGTATGTGGAGAGGAGGGCGCTGTATGGGGGATATACTGTATGTGGAGAGGAGGGCGCTGTATGGGGATATACTGTATGTGGAGAGGAGGGCGCTGTATGGGGATATACTGTATGTGGAGAGGAGGGCGCTGTATGGGGATATACTGTATGTGGAGAGGAGGGCGCTGTATGGGGATATACTGTATGTGGAGAGGAGGGCGCTGTATGGGGATATACTGTATGTGGAGAGGAGGGCGCTGTATGGGGGATATACTGTATGTGGAGAGGAGGGCGCTGTATGGGGATATACTGTATGTGGAGAGGAGGGCGCTGTATGGGGATATACTGTATGTGGAGAGGAGGGCGCTGTATGGGGGATATACTGTATGTGGAGAGGAGGGCGCTGTATGGGGGATATACTGTATGTGGAGAGGAGGGCGCTGTATGGGGGATATACTGTATGTGGAGAGGAGGGCGCTGTATGGGGATATACTGTATGTGGAGAGGAGGGCGCTGTATGGGGATATACTGTATGTGGAGAGGAGGGTGCTGTATGGGGATATACTGTATGTGGAGAGGAGGGCGCTGTATGGGGATATACTGTATGTGGAGAGGAGGGCGCTGTATGGGGATATACTGTATGTGGAGAGGAGGGCGCTGTATGGGGATATACTGTATGTGGAGAGGAGGGCGCTGTATGGGGATATACTGTATGTGGAGAGGAGGGCGCTGTATGGGGGATATACTGTATGTGGAGAGGAGGGCGCGGTATGGGGAATATACTGTATGTGGAGAGGAGGGCGCTGTATGGGGGATATACTGTATGTGGAGAGGAGGGCGCTGTATGAGGGATATACTGTATGTGGAGAGGAGGGCTCTGTATGGGGGATATACTGTATGTGGAGAGGAGGGCTCTGTATGGGGGATATACTGTATGTGGAGAGGAGGGCGCTGTATGGGGGATATACTGTATGTGGAGAGGAGGGCGCTGTATGGGGGATATACTGTATGTGGAGAGGAGGGCGCTGTATGGGGGATATACTGTATGTGGAGAGGAGGGCGCTGTATGGGGATATACTGTATGTGGAGAGGAGGGCGCTGTATGGGGATATACTGTATGTGGAGAGGAGGGCGCTGTATGGGGGATATACTGTATGTGGAGAGGAGGGCGCTGTATGGGGGTATACTGTATGTGGAGAGGAGGGCGCTGTATGGGGGTATACTGTATGTGGAGAGGAGGGCACTGTATGGGGATATACTGTATGTGGAGAGGAGGGCTCTGTATGGGGGATATATACTATATGTGCCCATGTATATGTATTGTAAGAAGCGTGTTTTATGGAGATATATATGCGTGTATATGTGAGTGTGTGTATTATGGGCACTATATGGATGTTCTATATTAGGTCACTTAATCTATTATGGTTTTAAATACATATGGCTAGAATGTGCATGTATCATGGATATTATAAAGAGGCATAGATAGAAGGGTATTATAGGTGCACTTGTATTGTAATGATGGGGATATATACAGTATATGGATTATGGGCGGACATGTATAGAGGGGCGGTATATGAGCGTGCATAAATGGTGTATTGGACCTTGTGTGCATGGATATGTATTTCAGGCATGATATGGCTATTTTATATCCACATATGTATGAGATTATTATGGATGTATAAGCATTATGGTCCTCTCTCCCCTCTGTCACTGTTAGGGCCCTTTCACATCAGCGTTTTTCGTAATTCGCGGCAGATGCGGTGAAAAAACCGCATCTGCCGCGTTTGCCGCATAACGGTTCCACTTGCGGCACGGTTGCGGTTTTTTCCATAGGAAGTATAGGGGGACTTGCGGCAGATGCGGCAAGTGCGGTATTGCACTTGCGGCAGGTGCGGCAGAGAAAAAAACCGCGGCTTACTGCGGTTTTTTTCTCTGCCGCACCTGCCGCAAGTGCAATACCGCACTTGCCGCATCTGCCGCAAGTCCCCCTATACTTCCTATGGAAAAAAACGCAACCGTGCCGCAAGTGGAACCGTTATGCGGCAAACGCGGCAGATGCGTTTTTTTCACCGCATCTGCCGCGAATTACGAAAAACGCAGATGTGAAAGGGCCCTTAGTTGTATTTTTAACATGTTATGTATGTACCGTAACCTTTTCTCATGTACAGCACCATGGAATCAATACTGCTCTATAAATAAATAAATAATAACTATAATATGTGCGTGAATTGTATGGGTATTATACATGTGCACTATATGTAATGTATAGATATGTGCATAGTATGTAAATTAGATACACGCAGAATTGTATCTACCGTATATACTCGTGTATAAGCCGACCCGTGTATAAGCCGACCCCCCTACTTTTGCCCCAAAAATCTGGAAAAACCTATTGACTCGTGTATAAGCCGAGGGTGGACCTCAGCACAGGTATATAGCCCCCAGCAGTGTGGTATACAGGCCACCCCAGTGGTAGTACATAGGAGCCCCAGCAGCCCCAGTGGTAGTACATGGGAGCCCCAGCAGCCCCAGTGGTAGTACATAGGAGCCCCAGCAGCCCCAGTGGTAGTATATAGGAGCCCCAGCAGTATACAGGCAGCCCCAGCAGTATACAGGAAGCCCCAGCAGTATACAGGCAGCCCCAGCAGTATACAGGAAGCCCCAGCAGTATACAGGCAGCCCCAGCAGTATACAGGCAGCCCCAGCAGTATACAGGCAGCCCCAGCAGTATACAGGCAGCCCCAGCAGTATACAGGCAGCCCCAGCAGTATACAGGCAGCCCCAGCAGTATACAGGCAGCCCCAGCAGTATACAGGCAGCCCCAGCAGTATACAGGAAGCCCCAGCAGTATACAGGCAGCCCCAGCAGTATACAGGCAGCCCCAGCAGTATACAGGAAGCCCCAGCAGTATACAGGCAGCCCCAGCAGTATACAGGCAGCCCCAGCAGTATACAGGCAGCCCCAGCAGTATACAGGAAGCCCCAGCAGTATACAGGCAGCCCCAGCAGTATACAGGAAGCCCCAGCAGTATACAGGCAGCCCCAGCAGTATACAGGAAGCCCCAGCAGTATACAGGCAGCCCCAGCAGTATACAGCCCCAGCAGTGTATACAGCCCCAGTGGTAGTATATTGCAGCCCCCGCGGTAGTATACAGCAGCCCCCGTAATCCAGGGCCCCCCCAGCCTCTCTCCGGTCACCTGGAAAGGAATCTATACTTATCACTGTCCCGCTGTCCGTGCCCGCTCGCATCTGCCGACATCGCGCTCCTCCATCTTCATGCGGCGTCTTCCTGTTTCCTGTGCGCGTCGCAAGGAATGACGTCATTGCTGCGACGAGCACAGAAACAGGAAGACGCCGCATGAAGATGGAGGATCGCGATGTCGGCAGATGCGAGCGGGCACGGACAGCGGACACTGATAAGTATAGTTTCCTTTCCAGGTGACCGGAGAGAGGCTGGGGGGGCCCTGGATTACGGGGGCTGCTGTATACCGATGTATACATCGGTATGTACCGATGTATACATCGGTATACAGCACTGACTCGCGTATAAGCCGAGGGGGGTACTTTTCAGCCCAATTTTTGGGCTGAAAAACTCGGCTTATACGCGAGTATATACGGTATATACCAGGCTGCCTGCTTTGTTGGCTGTCTATATACTTCCTATACTCGGGGGTGTATACACATCGCCAGTGATCAGATTGCTGTTCAGTGCTCATTGGGATTCAGGGCAGGTCCTCACTTGCCCTCCTATATCCAGACAGCTGGTGAATGCCTGAGACAGCGAGCAGCTGCTGCAGAACCTCTCTAGAGGATGGAGCCACGTATTGCACAGTGGTCCCTTGTTACAGTTGTGTGTAGTAAATGCTCCCGGATGCTCGGTGCCCGTCCCTGCATACTTGGCACTGCCCCGGTCACTGGATAGCATTTCTGGGCTGTGAGCGTTCCTCGTCTTATTTCCTGTGAGATTGTGATTGGTGGAGGCTCGGGCTTCGCTCACTGAGACGTATTTCAATTTCTTCCATTGGGGAATTTCTTCCTCCTTTTGCAATGAGAGAAGATTACTGAATGACTTCTATTCTGTGTTGGAGCGGAGGAGGCTCCTTGCAGCTGTGTTGGGCAGTGAACTGGTTAAATCGATCTTCGCCTCTAATGTCCCCATTGTAATATCATTAGCGGCCTCTCATTTTATTTTTCCTTGCCAGTGTATTGCTGCGTGTGGGGAATCTCATTGCGGTTTGATGAAGTGCTTCATCCTGTTTTTCCTCGGCCTGGAGTGAATTATTCTCCTGTTGGAAGAAGCCGCGATGTTATAGCGCAGACCAAAACTATGATCTAGTGCGGCCCGCTCCAAAAAGATCCAAAAATACACTATTCTGTTTATGCATAGTATACGGGAAAGCTGGGTGACATCTAATATTGCTCCCACTCAGCCCTGATGGGAAAATCTGTCTTATTTTTCTCCCCTAAATCCTCAAATCCCATATTAATGCATCCCTCAATTTATTAATTACCGTAGTCTTTTTCTGGACTTTTAGAAAACTGGGTAAGGCTACGTTCACATCACCGTTTCTCGGCATTCGTAGCAGATCCACCTGTATCTGCCACCTAATGGATCACTTGCGGCAAGACTGCGTTCGACCTAATGCATTCCCTATGGGACTTGTGATCATGTGCGACACTTGTCGTTTTACGAGTCAAAAAAACACTGCTAGCAGCGTTTTTTGTCTGTTGCCACAAGTGCTGGATTGGCCAGATTGCAGCAAAACCGCAAGTGCCACACATGTACGCAGGTCCCATTGGGAATGCATTAGGTCGAAAGCAGTCTTGCCACAAGTGATCCATTAGGCAGCAGATGCGGCAAAACTACTGGATCTGCCGCGAATGCCGAGAAACGCTAATGTTAAAGCAACTTAATGGTACCTTCACATGCTGCAATCTTGCCTGGGAATCCTAAAGGCGATACGTCGCCCCGGAGCAATCGCCGTGAAATTGCCTCACAGTTGCAGCGTGTGATTGGGGAGTTTCGCGGTGATAAATCGCCTGTCGCCTGATTCCTGAGCACTGCTCTGAAATCAGCCGCAATCATGAAGGCGATATTTCCGTTTTGTGGCGTGTGATAGGGCGATAGTGATGGAATCAGCGTCGCCTATGATTTCCCGTAGGCGTGCCACAGAGTGCTGTAGTCTGTGCCCCGTGTGTACTGATTGGTGTGGGCTACTGTGTTCCTATTGACACCGCGCCATATTTGAAGAGCTGTCCGTCCAGCACCACACAGTGGAAATGGCGTCATGTATTAGCCAGCCTTCCAGAGCAGGCTGACCAATCGGATCGCTGTTGCGTTGTCCAATGAGTGCGTAAGGGGCGCTGTGTAAACCACTGCGGCACGCCTATCTCTTCGTCACGCTCAACATGTACGCCCACATTGCCTTTGAGATTGCGGTGTGTGAACCGGGGATGGGATTAGCCAGGATTATTTCCGCTGTACGTGAGGCGATATCCGGAGCGACACATCGCCTTTCTTTCAGGGCGCAATTGCGGCGTGTGAGGCCGCCATAGGCGATCTGAGGCAAGCATGAAAAACGTGCACGTTAGATCACCTCATATCGCCAGCTGTTATTGCAGCGTGTGAAGGTACCATTAAAGAGTGGGATTGGAGACACCTTGACACCTTGGAGACTGTAAGATTTGCATAACCCCCTAGTGCTGCTGAAATCTTCCAGAAGCAGCATAATGCAAATGAGACCATGGCTTTGACATTCACACATAGCGCTTTTTGCTTGCGCTTTGTAACAAAAGTGCTCCTGCGTCTGCGTTTGCTGACAAAGTGAATTGACTTTCACTTTTGCCATGCAGACGCTGTGTAAATATACGCTCCACTTTTATGGGAGAAAGCGTAAAAAGAATCAACGTCCATTCTTTACGCATGTACGTGCACGCTTTCTCCCATAGTGGCCATTATACCCACTGGAATTACGCATCGGCGTTTAGACGATGCGCAATTCCAGCGCATATAGTGTCAGTGCTGCAGGAAGTGTTGTCACGTGGGGGAGGAAGAATCCTGTGTTCCTCACCTGTGTGACATTTGTGACAGCCCTTTTGGGTTTCGCAGTGTATTAATATACTGTACACTGCGAAACCTAAATAAAAGTAATCCAAATGTATTAATAAAAATGGAATACTTAGGCCAGCTTCACACCACGGTGTGATCAGGTCCGGGGCTGTCCGATGTGATTCGGACTGCCCCGGACCCGATTTTCAAACAGAACCGGAGGGCAAATATGCCCTCTGGTCCGGTTTGCAGCCGGATGCAGCTGATCGCAGCTGCTAGAATTTCACAGCAGGGGACAGCTGGTGCTAGACCTGGGCAATCCGGTGCCTTAGACTCACATGTTAGGGAGCGCCGGATTGCCCCGGATCCGGGAGGATTCAATTTGGGCAGATTTTTCGCCCCGGACACAAAAACGTTGCAAGCAATGTTTTTGTGTCCGGGAGGAATATCTGAATTGTCCCAGATCCTCCCGGACAGATGGAAACCGGATGACACATAGCCGACATCTGACCCCCTTAGGGCTGCATTACAGCAAAATCGGGTCCGGGGCTGTCCGGTTTACCCAGTCACACGTTTCAGTATTTGGTGAGTTTTTTTTACCTCAGTATTTGTAGCCAAAACCAGGAGTGGGTGATAAATACAGACGTGGTGACGTGTTTCTATCACCCCCTCCTGGATTTGGCCACAAATACTAAAGTAAAAAACTCACCAAATACTCAGCATGGGAACATAACTTTGGGCCACGTGCACACATTGAGTATATGGTGAGTTTTTACCTCAGGATTTGTAGATAAAACCAGTAGTGGGTGATAAATATAGAAGTGGTGACCTGTTTCTATTATACTTTTCCTCTGATTGTTCCACTCCTGGTTTTGGCTACAAATCCTGAGGTAAAAAACTCACCAAATACTCAATGTGTGACTGTGGCCTTACAAATACTGAGGTAAAAAACTCAAAAAATACTAAAAACGGTAATATACCCGAAGACCACAAGCAATGTTGAGTATTTGGTGAGATTTTTACCAAGTATCTGTAGCCAAAACCAGAGGAAAAATATAATAGAAACACGTCCCCACTTCTGTATTTATCACCCACTCCTGGTTTCGACTACAAATACTGAGGTAAAAAAACTCACCAAATACTCAATGTGTGTATGAGGCCTTGAGTTCCCATACAATTTATGCAGGTTTTTGTAGGGCAGAGCTGTGCCCCACGAGTCTCCTTGCTTATTCACTCCATTTTTGCTCATCCTCCTGATTTTTGGTGCTGTTTATGGTCGCCATTATTTTTGAGCCTTTGTCTGGGAAGGAAACTAAAAATAATATCCGTGTGCTGCGTGTGAAAAGAGAATGATTAATTCATGGGCTCGACATACGGCAGTTCAGTAAGGGTCATTATTCACGCAGAAACATATGTCCTCCCAGGGGCCCGGTGAGACGCTCTGCAGGACGATGAACGCTGGACCGTGTGGGAACGGCTGTCTATAATCACTATTTAATGCCTTGTGTATATGTTGTGTGTATATCCAAAATTGTCTTCAATAACTCGTTGTGATAGTGATTTTAGGAAACGCTGAGCGACAACCAATATGGCCGCTGTCCCCCGGCTTTTCTGTGCTAATCTTATTATTGGTGTAGTGATATGGTGGGTTTACACGCCGCGATATCGGCGTCCAACTCCGATCCAACTCCGACAAAAAGTCACGTGGTTTGTGAGTTGGACCCGATATCGTTCCTGCATCGTACTGTTTGAAGGTACAATACGATGCAGGAACGATGGTAATCCGATATCGGGGGTCGAATAAGCGTGCTATTCAACCGCCCGATATCGGATGCCTGTTGGAGCCGGATCGTTGCGTGTAAACATCCAACTCCGATGTGTACGCCGACGCTACCCATTAACTCCCATGTTAAATGGTCGTTACTGGGTTGGTGGGCGTACACATCGTAGGGACGTTGTTTCCTGATATCGCAACGTGTAAACCGCCGATGCGATATCGGGAAAAGCGCACTAAAAATGCGCGCTCCCGCGCCGTTGTATAGCGATATCGGGACGATATCGCTACGTGTAACCCCACCAATAAACATTACGGTACTTTAGAGTCCGTATGAGCCTGTGGTATGGGTAAACCTCGTAGTGTAAAAGGGCTTCATTCATATACATCAGATAAAGGTCACAATCATGATGGGAGCAGGGTTCAATATTCATACATCTGGGGTAGCTCGGCAGCAATACCTGTGGATACCCTGGTTTAAAAACTCCCCCACAAGGGTTATATGTTTCTGAATCTATGAGGGGGGTGGGGAATTACGTTTTATAATAGTGTCTCAAGAAATTTAGGCTGCCCTTGGCCAAACAGCAGGTGCTTCTGGGTGAGTGGAGGCTAAGTTTTAGTCCAATTTCTTGATAATTCCTCCATCGCTGACCTTGGATAGAAGTGATAACGTTTTTTATATGTTTTTTAGCCAAATCTGTGTCAGAAAATTAAAACACTTTTCAGGATCAACTTGTTCTCACTTATATCAGTTAAAGGATTTTGGAATGTTTAGGTTGCCAAAAAGACTGAAAGGAGACTTAATAGCTGTCTACAAATAACTCAAGAGCTGTCACACCGTAGAGGGATCAGCTTTATACTCATTTACAAAAGGAAAGACTAAAAGGGTGAAACTGAATGGGAGGAGACACTGATTAGATGTTAGAAAAAACTTTTTGACAGTGAGGGTGATCAACGGTTGAAACAAGCGGCCACGAGAGGTGGTTAGTTCTCCTTCAATTGGAAGTCTTAACATAAAGGCTGGACAGACATCAGTCTGGGATGATTTAGTGGGTCCTGCTTTGAGCAGGGGGTTGTACCAGATGACGCAGGAGGCCCCTTCCAAATTCACCATTCTATGAGGATCTTTCTGCTAAGGATAGGGCCATACAGTTCGCCATACAAATATTCCCCACCCCTGGTAGCTGATGGCCTATGAAGTCTACTGCGAAACAAAATCATGCTGAAATTTGCCATCTCTATGAATGATGTTTCACTTGCATGCGACCAACTGCAATGTGAGATTCTACCCTAAGGCTGCTTTCACACTGCGTTATTTTGCTGTCCGAGGGGATCCGACTTTTTGCAGGACTCCTCGGACAGCAACGGATCCAAACTGATGCCTGCAATCGGATGTCAAATAGACATCCGATTCCAATATTTTGCAGGATCAGTTTGGATCCTCTCCCTCTCTCCTCCTCTCCCCGCTCCTTCAGTCACCTCGCTCCCCCTCCTCTTTTCCTCCTGTCACCTCGCTTCTCTCTGCCTCGTGTCACCTCTTTCCCCCCTCCTCTCCCTGCTCCCTCAGTCTCTCCCTCTTTTCCCCTCTTCTCCGGACCTTAAAAAATAAAAAAATCTTTATTCTCACCCATTCGTGAGTCCCCCGGCGCTTCCAGCTATCTTCTTCTGATCCTTACAGGACCTTGCGTGACATCACAGTCACATGACCAGTCTGTGATTTTGGGCACAGCAAAAAATCGGACAGAATCGGATCCGACAAAAATCGGATGCCATTAAGGGCAAATCCGATCCGTGCCCATAGGATAACATGGGGGCCAAATCGGATCCGTGGCTGTCCTTTGTAAAACGGACAGCCACGGATCACAGAAAAGCGTTGTGTGAAAGCAGCCTAACAGATGTTTGGGGAAAAAGATGGTTTTGGGATGTACTGCATAGGGATTCTGGGATTTCTAGAGATGAATAAGGTCTAATGGTAGGTTTACACGCTCCAACGTTGGTCCGATATTGGATCTGACGACTCGGGAGCGCGCTTTTTCTGGCCGGATTTCAAAGAATCGCATCGGAGGTTTACACTGCGCGATATTGGGATACAACGTCTCTACGATGTGTACGCCCCCCTTGTACGGCCGACCCAGGAACGACCATTTAACATGGGAGTGAATGGGGGACGTTGTACTGCACATCGTAGTTGGGCTGTCACACAGCACGATCCGGCTCCAACCTGCATCCGATATCGGCCCGTTGAATAGCACGCTAATTAGATCCCCGATATCGGTTTGATATCGTTCGTGCATCGTATTGGTCATTTACACCATACAACGCACGAACGATATCGGCGCCAACACACGAACCACGTGTCTTTTGGTTGGAGTTGGACGCCGATATCGGGACGTGTAAACCCACCATGAGTGTTCATGTCTGATCCCAGCTCCAGGCCTTCCTTTGATCTATTCATTATTGGGCCCAAAGAGTTAGGAACAGTGATTTTCCAAAGTATACGATCCCAGATTTCGTTTATCCATACACTGAGTCGAGGGGGAACACTGCCCATGTCCATCTCGCCATCTTGCTAATGACTGAAGGTATCGGGGATCGGTTTTCTATAACTGGATGATACAAAGCTAATTTATGCACCATGGAGAGCTGAAAAGGATTGAGCCTTCAACCCAAAGGAGAAATCACCTGCCTGAAGGCAAAAGCGAGTCCGTGAACAATGCAGAATGTTATTACCACTGTCTGCAAGGCATGATAAATATCTTAATCCAAAAATGTGCATGTCTCCCCTGCCACAGCCCAGGATCCCGCCTGCTGCACAGGGGTTTTCATATTGAATGTTGTAGCAGGAGCACAACACAATCATTTTTAATGAAAATTTTATTTGTGCAGGTACAGCTTAAACAGAGGAATGGGGGGGATACAATGTGCAAAGCTGGAGATCTGCTTCTGGAATAGCTGTAAAAGGTGACTCCACTAAATCCTGGCTGGGAGTAAAGAATTGTCAAAAAGTAGATGTCTTTACTCATTAAAGAAAAATGCATATTCCCATCTCTGTCTTTCAAGACTTTGTGCTGACCACTTGAGATAGTGTCAGAAACTGCAGAGCTACACTGTTTTTGTGACTCTTATTCCTTTCAATATACTTATGGTATTCCCCTTTGTATGTATGAGTCTATTGGGTGGTCCTGCTAGTGACAGCTATCTGTGCGTGCACAGTGTCAAGGTGTTGGACCCATGACTTCTGTTTGTTGGTTGGATTCCAGCCTTCTTTGTGTTGATTCAGTTGCTGAAGGATCTCTTTGCTTACTTTCCTATGCTTTGCCTTCCTGAATCCCTTCTATTCAGGTGTGTGCACTTTCTCATCACATTTTGGGAAGGGCTAGTTAGAAGACTTTATATGCTGAGGTCTGCACAAATACCTGTCTTCAGTCATAGGGTAGGTGCTTTTGCTTACTGTCACTCAAGTTCATTCATCATATTGTTTGAATTTCGTCATGTTCCCTGCATTGTAATTGACTGACATCACTGCAGGACCTGTGGTGCTGTCACGACCATGTGACCGTACTGCATGGAGCTAAGTCCAAACAGGCTTTCACTCAAAGCCTTAGCTCTGCCCCTTACAGTCATATGGTCGTGACATCTTCAGGTCAGGAGGAGTGATGAAATTCAGCTCTGCTGTGTTGTTAAAACTAAATTCTTTGATTGTGTGAGAACGGCTGCAGCCAATAATCTATGTGATACATCATTGGATTCAGGTTTGTTTTGCCCACATTATGTTGATGTCAAATGAGTTAGCAAAAACCTGCTGACCTACTCCCTTTAAGACTGTTTTCTTACTTCTGATGTACAGGGATTGGACAAAATAATGGAAACACCTAACGTTTTGGCATTGTAATCTTCGAACATGTTATTAACATGCAAACCGTGACATATGTTAATGTTTTGTAGTTGATTATTTGTGTTAAGTGATGTGTATGTAAATTAACTGTTTATTTTGCTGAATTGTAAGAACATTGATGAGAACCTGATACCAATGGCAGACCTTTCGGATTTTCAAAAAGGCCAAATTGTTGGCGCTCGTATGGCAGGCGCTAGTGTAACAGGAAGTGCCCGAATGCTTGGCGTGTCAGGAGGTCCTGTCTCCAAAGTAATGACTGCATTTGAAAGAGGAGGAAAAACGTCCACAGCAAAGCACATGTCCGGCTGAAAGTCGAAGTTGATTTGGAGAGACCGTCGGACTCTAAAGCGAATTGTGAGAGAGACCACGGGCAAGACCACGGCTCCGAAAATCACTGCTGAGCTCAATGACACCTACAGAACCCAGTGTCCACGAAAATCACTGCTGAGCTCAATGACACCTACAGAACCCAGTGTCCACGAAAATCACTGCTGAGCTCAATGACACCTACAGAACCCAGTGTCCACGAAAACTGTTCATCGAGAGCTGAACAAATCTGGATTCCACGGAAGAACTGCAATTAGAAAACCGCTGCTCTCAATGACAAATGTTTCCAAGCGTTTAGAGCGGTGTAGAAACCTCCAGAATTGGTCCCTCGAGCAGTGGAAACATGTGATATCCTCAGACCAATCAACGTTTACCCCATTTTCTGACCTCCGGCCGAGTGTACGTTTGGAGACAGCCGAAAGAAGCTTTCCATCCAGACTGCCTTCTCCCAACCGTAAAACATGGCGGAGGGTCTGTGATGATCTGGGCTGATATTTCGTGGAGTTCCGCCGGGCCAATGATATCACCTTGTATGAATCCATACCTCGGAGAATTGAGGCTGTAATCACCGCAAAAGGTGGACCTACACCATATTAATCTAACTTTTATTGATTTTTCCAGGTGTTTCCATTATTTTGTCCAAATACTGTATATGTTAAGGGCATCCATAGTCCCATGACTATTCATTTAGCCAGTGAAGACTAGGTTAGGCTCTTGGGATTTGTCTTTTTTGGTTTTTGTTTTGGACTTTCGATTGCAAATGTCTGTGGGAAACAAGGATTGACTATATTGGATTTTGACATGCCTGATCCTTTGCATCTTCAGAAGACGGGCTGCTGTCAGAGGTCTCACGCAGCGGCTTATTACTCTCTCTCCATTGAAATGTATACTGGACATGTTTGCATTTTTTGGTGCATCCAGTTGGGATGCTGCAACTTTGTCTGTTGCCTGTTTTAATCGTATGTCCGGTTTAATTGCTTCTACATATACATGGTGTCATTTGTTCCAATGTACTCATTATCTCAAACTGTGTTGTGTTACAAAAAATACACCAATTTGTGGTGATACTGTACAGCTGAGTTGTGTGGTTTTGTTTTTTTAAGATAACACTGCCATCATTTGTTCATTTTTGCATTTTTGTTAAATCTTTATTTACAATGATAAATTTCTGTTGTTCGTTTTTTATGCGCGGCCAAACGTCTGGACCAATCTCAGAGTTTGCAGAAGGGTTTCAGCTCCTAAAGGAAACCTGTCCTGTCCTTTTTTAGTTATTATTCCACCCCAATGTTATTTAGATCATGTACTATGCATTAATCGGTTTTAAAAAAAGAAAAAATAACATCATTGTATTTATCCCAAAAAAGCACGTTAGATACTTAGATTTTTTTATTAGCTACCTGCCCAAACAGTCATAAAGTCATCCGGGCGGTTAGCAGTCATATCAATCAACTGCAGAAATTCATCTAATGTGATGTAGGACCTGTGGTGATGTCACGACCATGTGACTGGGCATAGTTAAGTCTACATTGTCATCCACATAAGGCCTGCTTATTTCCATCCATTACAGTCGCATGGTCGTAACATCACCAGAGGTCCTGCTACAGAGCGTTAGAAGAATTTCTACATGTTTGCTGTTCATTGACATGACCGCTAACCACCCAGATGATTGTTAAAGGGAACCAACCACCCCAAATGACCCCCCCCCCAGACTATTAATATGGTTCCCTACACCCAGCACATACATGTGCTGCAAGCTTTTTTACTAAAAAAACTGTTTTTTATAAGTTAAGATATAGCTTTAGAAAGTTTATAACGAAAGGACGGGTGGGCGTTACTTAGCTGGTTCGAAAGCCGAGATTCTGCTGCCAGTCATCATCCTGTCCTGGTCACAGCAGTAACGGCCAGCCCTTTTTTCAGCGTCCCAGGCTGGTGCACGGGATGTCATGCCCGTGCACACGTCATCAGCTACAGCTGGGTCGCGAGCACACGCTCTGACTTCCACAGCTGAGCGCAGGAAGTCAGAGCGCGCGCTCGCGACCCGGCTGTAGCTGATGACGTGTGCACGGGCATGACATCCCGTGCACCAGCCTGGGACGCTGAAAAAAGGGCTGGCCGTTACTGCTGTGACCAGGACAGGATGATGACTGGCAGCAGAATCTCGGCTTTCGAACCAGCTAAGTAACGCCCACCCGTCCTTTCGTTATAAACTTTCTAAAGCTATATCTTAACTTATAAAAAACATTTTTTTTTAGCAAAAAAGCTTGCAGCACATGTATGTGCTGGGTGTAGGGAACCATATTAATAGTCCGGGGGGTCATTTGGGGTGGTTGGTTCCCTTTAAGGTACCTTTACACACAGAGATATATTGGTTGCAATTCACTGGTTGCAGTGAAATCATGGACACATTGTTACATTTTGTTGCCGTGTACAAAATGGAACAATGTGTCCATGATTTCACTGCAACCAGTGAATTGCAAGCAATTTATCTCTGTGTGCAAAGGTACCTTTAGATGTTTTCATTAGCTAATGGCCCTAGAGGCCTAATGTGGAGGACAAAGTAGACTTAACTCTGCCCATTATATACACCTGATCGTGACATTACCACAGGTCCTATATCATTAGATTAATTTCTGCATGTCTACAGTTGAGTGACATGTCTGCTAACTGCCCGGATGACTGTATGACTGTTTGGGCAGGTAGCTAATAAAAAAATGTAAGTACCGTATCTAAAGTGCTTTTTTGGGATACATACAATGATTAAAAAAAAACACAAAACCCACAAACAAACCAGTGCATAGTGCATTATTTAAATACCATCGGGGTGGTTTAATAAAAAGCAGGACACTGCTAGAGAGAGGTAACCTTTGTGTACGTAACGACTTGGACATGTCGACTTCATATCAGCATCAAAGTTTTTACACTAAATAGACGCGTGTGAAGCCACATCATTCTGCTCCTACTTTATAATTAGGATGTGACTCTGGGGCGGATGTGACCCCCCCCCCCCCCCCTGATAGTATCTCCAGACACAATACAGATCTCTCCAGAAGAATAGAAAGAGGGAGAGCGCACACCATTGTGATGTCAGATGCCGCTCATTAGTCGCCTTTCATATAGGATAAAAGGAAGCGAGACCTGATCTTGTAAGACCCCTATCATTAAAAAAACGCTTTCCTTTCTGCTGTCACTCATCTTGACTCTCTTGTCACCAATGCTCTTCATTCCCAATGTTGCGGAGCGTGGATCTTCTTGGCACATTATATATTCCTCCCGATTCATTGTGTGATGTGCAACATGAATGGTGATATTAGCAAGACAGTTCTTTGTGGAAACATCTGCAGACGTTCTTCATGCAAAAGGATGGGGTGGAGATCCACTGAAGCGACAGTGGCCTTGATGGCGCGGAGCAATAATCAATATCCGACTCTTGCCCCACTCCAGCAGGTTTTATTTTCAGCATTGGAGAGGCGTTTTAAATGTAAGCCCCCTGTCTAAGGGTATGTGCCCACTGGAAGTTTTAAAGTCGGTTTATCAGCGAAAAACGTCGACGTTTTATCATAGGTTTTATGTTAATTTATGCTAACCAGCGGTTGGCTTAACATGGTAGTCAATGGATTTTAGAAAACGCTGTGCACATTAGAACGTTTTTGTTTGTCTCCTTTCCACTTTTTTCACCGGTTTACCACCGGTTTTCAAAGATAGAGCAAGTGACTTCTTTTGGACGTTTTTCCAGCGATTCCAGCTTACAAGTGCACAAAAAACAGTCTATAAAACGCTAAGAAAAACCGCCAGAAAACCGCCGATAAAACGCTGTATAAACGCCATAAAACCGCTCAAAAAACGCTCAAAAAACGATGTACACTGCTGAGGTCAGAAAACTCAGTTTCTGCAATTCTCCACCGGTTTTCTGACGGCCAGCAAAGATGCAGAACCGTCCAGTGGGCACATACCCTTATACTTGCCTTCTGGCGGCTTCACCTCTTCCCGCCGCTGCTCTGTTCCTGCGGTGCCATCTTGTGCCCATAACTTGTGACGGACTGGATAACAGATCTATGCGAGCCAGAGCAAGGCTCCCATAGAGATGTATTGCGTTGGAAAAAGGTGATGGCAGCAGAAAGTGCTATAACTCTAGGGGCATGGAACTTAGGCACCACTACTACAGTGCAATAAAAAAAACCAAAAAATGTTGTAGTGGTGCTTTAAGAAAAACATTGCAGTGTATATGTGGCTATATAGTGCAGCATATGGCCAATGTATATACTTTTTTTTTCACCACTGATATTCCAGGCAAATGTTGACTTCATATATATAAGTATATATGACTTGTACTTGGGGTTAATGACCCCTTATGATAACAAAATTAAACATGCTTTCCAAAAATATCCACAAGATAAAAGCCCAGGAAGTGTATATTATCAAAACAAATTATCCGTAGTTAAAACCTTATGGTGGGTTTACACGCCGCGATATCGGCGTCCAACTCCGACCCAACTCCCGACAAAAAGTCACGTGGGTCGCGAGTTGGAGCCGATATCGTGTGCGCGTTGTACGGTTTGAGCGTACAACGCGATGCTGGAATGATGCCAAAACGATATCGGAGTTGAATAGCAAAGCTATTCAACTCCCCGATATCGCAAGGCCGTTGTACCAGCATCGCAGCGTGTGACAGCCCAACTCCGATCTGTACTCGCACCTCACCCATTAACTCCCATGTTAAATGGTCGTTACTGGGTTGGTGGGCGTACACATCGGAGGAACGTTGTTTCCCGATATCGCAGCGTGTAAACCGCCGATGCGATATCGGGAAAAGCGCTCAAAAAATGCGCGCTCCCGCGGCGTTGCCTCCGATATCGCTGCGATATCGGGACGTGTAACCCCACCATTACACTAGCCCATTAAACCGAATCCATTACCTGGCTTTAGCTGTGTAATCTGATGTAAGGACAGAGACCCTGATTCCAGCAATGTATGAATTGCTTAATGGGCTGCATGCTGTAGTTGTGATGCTGCCCCTGCTTTACCAGTGCTCTGAATGCTGAGCCCTGTATAACCCCGTCCACATCACTGATTGCTAGCTTTTCTTACACTGTGCATAGGCAGAAAACTAATCATTGGTGGAGGGAGGTTATAGAGAGCTCATAGATGTGAAAGACTAGATGGCAGCAGGTTTACTAGTCCTCTAAGGGCAGAGACACACTATGTGAGATGCATGCAAATATCTTACATGCATCTCGCATGACTTGTCCGGCCCCTCCTCTCTGAACGGGAGCATGTCAGCTGATTGTGTTTACTATGCAGCTCCACACTGCCATTCAGAG
Organism: Allobates femoralis; assembly: GCA_033576535.1. Taxonomy (NCBI): domain Eukaryota; kingdom Metazoa; phylum Chordata; class Amphibia; order Anura; family Aromobatidae; genus Allobates; species Allobates femoralis. The sequence continues at coordinate 60,900,936 of JARQOC010000003.1, forward strand.
AGTGGGCAGCTGGGTAAGTCATGCAAGGTGCATGTGAGGATTTCACATGCATCTCTGACTGTTCCACCCTCGTTTTGGCTACAAATACTGAGATAAAAAACTCACCAAATGCTCAATGTGTTTGTCACCTAAGTGTACGTTCCACCATTGAGGTTTTGGTAAGTTGTTTTTATTGCGTCAAAAAACGCAGTATCTTGGACCACGGTCACACATTGAGTATTTGGTGCATTTTTTATCTCAGTATTTGTAGCCAAAACCAGGAGTGGAACAATCAGAGGAAAAGTATAATAGAAACACATCACCACTTATGTATTTATCATCGTGTGCACATGACCTGAATAACCTGTTCCCGTTAGTTACCTCTAAACCTTGATGAGTCGACCATGCCTGTTATTTTCACTGAGCTTTCTATTGTCTATGGATTCTCCTGACTCATCCCACGAACGTCTGTGGTCACCTTTATTATGCCTCCTGGCTAAAATTGTGACCAGGGGAACCCCAGATTGGCTTTGCTTTTCTTTTTCATTAATGAACAGGAACACGCAGGACCACCCAGGACATGTGGGTATCCTGCCTTCAGACAGTTATTCCTTGACATCGCCATATAGAGTGCAGAGCTGGCATCCTGAGCGGCGGGCATGATATGACTGAGACACTGGTCAGCGTCAGACAATTCTGCCCAGTCTGCATTTCTCAGGGTGGAGCAAGGCAACCAGAAACCTAGATGGTTTACCACACCGCTCCATCATGGTTTTGGAGGCCACAATGTCTTTCAGGTTGATTTTTCTTTTTACAGGATTACCTGTCCACATAAAAGTGAGGCATAACGCTGAGGAAAGCAGACACGCTTTGGGCAGACACGCTTACTTTCTTGTGCCACCTGTGATTTTGGTCTTCTTAATTGAAGGTACTCTAAACCAGAGACAACCCTTTATTACTGTGTCCATTAAATATGAAACAAAAATGCAGTTTTTTTTTAAATCTTTTATTTTTTTGTGACTTTTTCTTTTGGATTTAGTGTATTTGTGTTGTGTTTGAAATTGTTTTTGTTATTAGTAACGTTGTTAGGCTACTTTCACACTACAATTTTTAGGGAGCCGATGCTGTCCGATAAAATCGGACAGCATCGGCTCCCTTCTGATGCCTTGAATTGGATGCCAAATAGGCATCCGATTCCGGCATAAAATCGTAGCCTCCGTGCTATAAAAAAAAAAAAAAAAATATGCTCACCTATCCCCGTGCCCCCGCAGACTCCCGGTGTCTCTTGCCGTCTCCAGGTGGCTCCTCCTCACGCTCTCTGCAGTGGTGTTCTACTGCAGTATAGGACCTGCGGTGATGTCACAGTCACGTGACCGCAGAGTACTCCATGGTAACCTGCGGTCACATGACTGTGACATCACGGCAGGTCCTGTACTGCAGTAGAACACCACTGCAGACAGCGTGAGGACACCGGGAGCCTGCGGGAGACGGCGGGGGCACGGGGATAGGTGAGCATAAACTTTTTTTTTTTTTTTTTTAACCCCTTCTCTCCCATTTTGGAGAAGTTTTACTGTACTGAGCATGCTCAGTACAGTAAAATCAGGTCCGAGGAGACATCAGATGTTTCCTCGGACCCTACTCCATAGGGCCCCATGTTAAAGGGATCGGATCGGATGTGCACTAAATGCCATCCGATTTGGTCTGATCCGATTTTATTTTCGGTGCAAAAATCGGAGCATGCACCGATAAAATCGGACAGAATCGGATCGGACCAAATCGGATGGCATTTAGTGCACATCCGATTCGGTCCGATGCCCATAGGGATACATGGGGGCAAAAATCGTTCCAATGCTGTCCGATTTTTATCGGACAGCATCGGAACTGCCAAAATCGTAGTGTGAAACCAGCCTTAAGGTACCGTCGCACGGGGAGATATCGCCGGTGATGTTGCCGGCAACTGAGGGGCGTGGCCAAGTTGCGGCGACATCACCGGAGAGTTGCCTCGTGTGACAGGGCGATAATCAGGAGAAAAATCGCCTGAGCAACATCGCCAGGTTTCCCAACATTGTTGGGAAACCTGGCGATGTTGCTGAGGCGATCATGCCTGATCGCCCTGTGTAACGCGGCAACCTGCAATGTTGCGGGCGATTCCGCCTATCTACAACATTGCGGGTTACCGCTCGCTGGGTTGCTGGGCAACCCAGCGAGCGATAGCCGCGGCAACTAGCCGGCGATATCGGTGGGAAGTTGCTCCGTGTGACATCTCCCCGGCGATGTTGCCAGGGATGCGCGCTCCCGCGCATCGCCGGCAACATCGCCGGGGAGATTGCCCTGCGTGACGGTACCTTTAGACTAGTTGGATTTTGGTAATGTTTATGGTGGACAACATTATTTTTCCAAATATCCTGTTACAGCATAAGAGGGGTACAACTGCTTGGTGACCCCAGTATGAGCCTAAGTTGAGATCTTACCGACTCTGCAACCCTCTTTAACAGTTTCTTTTTGACCTTGCTGAGATTCCATATAGCCCTACCCTCAGCTGCTGCTCCTTGTTGCCACTCCCTTTCATTATTTAAGCTTACTCCTTCCTCTTCCATGTGCCAATTATAATTGACTAGCTGTAGAGCTCGGCGTTGCCCGGGTGTATGGTTGTAATGCTCATATATGGTAATTCACATATATGGGTATGTATGTATGTGTGTTTGTATGTATCGTAGCTCTCCTCCTTCATAACACCGCCCCTCCACATAGCCCCACCCCTTCATAGCTTCATCCCTCCACATAGTCCCAGGGGCAGGGCTATGTGAAGGTGGCAGAACTAGGAGTGGACGGGGTTATGTGGAGTCGGCGGAGCTATGGCAAAAACATACATATACTCAGCTTTATATATTGGATAAGAAGAATTCGAAAAGGGGTATAATCCTGCGCTGCCATTAGCCAAAAATCAATATGAGTCCAGGTTGATAATAAATTTGCTGTTAACACGTTTCAAAGCCACAGCGAACTGCATGAATATGATTGTCCTGAGGAAGAAGATTGTGGCTTTGAAATACCTTGACGACAAATCATTTATTACCTGGACTAACAGCAGTGTGGGATTATACCCCTTTTCTTATTATCCTTATCATTTAAGCAGCTGTTTAATGTGCTTATAGTTGTTGTGACTCTCCCAACCACTCAAGGTGAACCTTCTTATATACTTTTTAATCAATTCATTTGTGAAGATGAAGCCCTATCTGCTCTTAAATTACTTTCCAGAATCTACCTACATTAATGTACCAGTTATAGTTCATCTATGCTGACTTCCCAGGAGAAGTTGTCCTTGTGGAAGCTGTGGATCTCCATTTGTTGTTCGATTCCTGTTTGTTTGTCTTTCTCCCAGTATTCTCTTATTGTAGTAATACTGCTAGTGTCTAGCTGCCCTATTCACTAGCCAAGGCTAGGCTAGGATCAGCCAAGGCTGAGACACGTGATGGCACATGGGAGGAAGGACCTGTCTAGGGACGATAGGGAGTGCAGGGTTTAGTCCCCCTATCGTCAGGGTTTCCTTTTCCCTTTTTCCTGGCTTTCCCTTTTCTCGTGCTGCACATTGGGCGTCTCCTCGCTCTGGCGTGACAAAGAGACACAATATTAACCCATTTAATGGCGGTCATGTTCTTAATGTTGGCAGAGTTCATTTGTTCTCCAGGAATTGCTTTACTGAGGTGTGAGGTAGGAAATCTCGGCATGGAATAAATGAGGAATATAAACACACTACCCTCTTGTAGGACTGTGGAAAGTCATGTCCGTGCATATTCTCCGCTGTGGGATCACATTACAGATGGATTCAATGAGAATAAAAGCTTCTTTATTCCGAGCCTCAAGATCTATTGGAAATTTGATCAGCGAACTAGCAGAGTTACAGCTGGGATTGGCTTCATAGGGACCTGCGATGTGTCAGAATCTTATCCAATATACAGCAATATCAGCTGTCTGCAACTGGACGGAAATACTTTCTTCTCTATAGGGTCAATGCAAGTGACCTGGACTGGACAGGAAACATTTTGGACCTGTACCACCCATCTTCTAAAACCTCAGATTATTCCAGGCCTTGAGACATGGCACAACCTTTGTTTTTCCTATGAAATTTCATATGAATTCATGAATTAAATTGTACAAATCTCTCCATATAAATGTAATGGCCCATGGAGGACAATATGGGCCCATTTCTGTGTATGTTCTCTGTATTACGGACTTGCACAGCGTGGCACTGTCATTTGCATCAGTCCTGAACCTGTAGTTTTTGCTTCTTCCTTTACATGACAAGACCATGACCTATTTGTTAACTTAGTGATTTTTATGCGTTTAAGGCACATTCCTGATGTCCAAGTGACAAAGAGAATTGGAAGACTGTGTTGAGAAGTAAGTAATTACGCTGAGCTGCCAATTCCACACGGACTTAGTTGTGGGTTACGTCAATGCTCACATATTTGGTAATGGATGGTTTTTCCTGATGCTTCACAGTTTTTGCCATTCTGCATTTTCACAGGGACAATAAAATCGAAATCATCCTTCAATTTACTGAGAAACCTGAACTCAATTGAAATCCGCAAAGCTGAAGCCACATTTGTATGCAGCCTATTACATGGGGGGCGATGAAGACCTAAACTAATGTTCATTCCTTATCACTGTGAGAAGATGTCAAGCCTTTATTCATTATGGAAAGTAGATATTATCATTGATCAGGAGCACATGCCCTTGTGTAAGAACAATGAAAGCAAGGCGGAAAAGAAATCTGCCAAAGTGAAAATAATTATTCTTGTACTAATGTCTATTTGTTCATTCTACTTCCCAAAAATTGGAATAAGGCTCAATTCACACTTACCCTGCATTCTCCACTGAGCACTAACATTGGCATTTCTGTGTACTGTAAATCCCCAAAAACCGCAATTCAGACAAAACTCTGTTTTGGGAACCCCCAATACTTTCAGAGACCAATGACAGACCTGGGTGGGGCTGGTTTTGTACGGGATAAGTTTAGGGCTTTTTTGGGATACATAACATTTTTTCTATTGCTTTCGGTATCAGGCTATGTGCCCACTGTGCGTTTTTTTGACACGCTTCTGCACCAAAAAGCAGCACCCACAGCTTTGTAATGAATGTCTGTGTTTTTACAAAAGCTGTGCGTTTTTGGTGAAGAAATTGGTTTAATTTGTCTTGTCAACAAACGGGCGGCATTTTCCCCATAGACTCCATTCTAACTCCTCTCCCCTTCCCCCCCCCCCAAAAAAAATAAAGCATCACAAACCTATGAGTGTTCCCACAGTGATGCTTTTTTAAAGTGATGCAGCCTAAACCCTGTAATATTCGCCCTCCCCGTGTTTCTTTCCTAGTGCACACCAGCTGAAGAACCTGTGGGTATTGTCCTATCAGAGCCAGAACCTGCGCACCATGTGACAGCCTGAGTCACATGGTGCAATGTCCTGGCAGGATGATAGACATCTGCTGTCGGTGTGCAGAGAAAGAAACACTGGGGATCACCGGGGGAGAAATTGTCTGTGTCTGTCTGTGTTTTGGTGTCCCCTAAATTGTGCTGCGTTTGTATTGTGCACAAATGCAGTAGGTTTGTGCTGCTTTTGCTGCATTTGTGCACATTACAAATGCAGCACAAAAAAGAAGCACAGTGGACAAACAGCCTAAGGCTGGGATCATAGTCTTGTGTTCTACGCTGAGCACTTACCTTATTTAAATCACACAAAAAATGTGATTCAAGTGAAACCCCAGATGTTGCCACTCACTCTAATGAGGCAGACGGAGACCATTTTGGACTCCATCTGGTCTCTGTTCTGGCAGTGTCCCATCATTTTAGATGTCTTTTTAGTGCATGGGCGTGGACAACCAGTTCTGTGCACACCTAAAGAGATGGACCCCACCAGAGCAGATGCCAAACTGGGTCCAAAGTGTCTCCATTTGCCTCATTATAGTGAGTGGTTACGTATGGGGCTTCACCTGAATCACAATTTGTGTGATTTACATGGAAACCCTGATTGTAAGCTGGGCACAATGTATGGGCACTAGGCTGCTGTGTGTGTTCTCTAGAAAAAATCACGCCATGAATGTTCTAAAATAGTCACTGCAGCCATAGATTAATTCATTGAGAGATGCAATTTCTACAAGGGGTCATTTTCGGGTGTTTCTGCTGTTCTGGCACCTCAAGGTCTCTGCAAATGTCGCCCGCAAACTGTTATAGCAAAATCTGTTCTCCAAAAACCAAATATCGCTCTTTCCTTTCTGAGCCCTGCTATATACCTAAACAACTATTTTTGACCATGTATGGGATAGTATCGTGTTCGGTAGAAGTTGCGCGGCAAATTACGGTATTTGGTCATAATTTTTGTTTTCAAATCCACATTTTAAAAAGTTCTGTGACACATCTCCATTATGGGTGTATGGAAAGCCTATGGCCGGACCTGTCATGCACCAGAGCCCATGGATGATCTGTCCCCTGTAGCCCATAGGTAGTGATGGGCAAACCCTGATCTGTAAAGTTCGGGGTCCGTACAGGACACAGTGTTCCTGCACAGATCCTGAACACTGGTTTCTCTGAGAAGTCCAAGTTACAGTTTGGGTCCAGGGACTGGAAAACAAAGCACATGATTAATAAACCTCATCATTATATCTAACGGTTCCCGCGTGCTGCTGTCCCGCATCGTCTACTTCCAGGCCGCTCATTATTTTTCCAGGATATTCACTGAAGAGGGTGGAACAGCCAATCACAGTTGCTGTTACACAGTATAGGTGTCTGATTGTTTGAGTAATCTGCAATCAGCCCATACATTCTAGGCTAGAATGTATGGGCTGGTTTCAGATTTAGTCCAGCTGCCAATCTCAGATGAAGGAACAGAAACACAGCCGAATGCCTTGTGAACTCTGATGGTGGGTTTACACGCCGCGATATCGGCGTCCAACTCCGACCCAACTCCGACAAAAAGTCACGTGGGTCGCGAGTTGGAGCCGATATCGGGTGCGCGTTGTATTGTTTTAGCATCCAACGCGATGCTGGAACGATGCCAAAACGATATCGGAGTTGAATAGCAAAGCTATTCAACTCGCCGATATCGCAAGGCCGTTGTACCAGCATCGCTGCGTGTGACAGCCCAACTCCGATGTCTACGCTCACGTCACCCATTCACTCCCATGTTAACTGGTCGTTCCTGGGTTGGTGGGCGTAGACATCGGAGGGACGTTGCATCCCGATATCGCGGCGTGTAAACTGGCGATGCGATGCAGGGAGAAACGTGCACTAAATGCGCGCTCCCGCGTCGTTGCCTCCGATATCGCCGCGATATCGGGACGTGTAACCCCACCATGATAACCACAGCATCACTCGGCACCCATAGCCCAGCCATAAAGTGAGCAAGAGAAGCCAAGGTAAAGCCTGGCAGCTGGGGGTTGCGGCCCGTAGCTGTTCGCTTTATCTGTGCTGAGAATTAAAAATGCCATGAAGCACTATGTCATTCTTTAAAAATTATTTGTTTTTACACTACTACATGTGTGATGGACCTAACAGCCAATCACAGATGCTGTCGCAGAAAATGGTCATCTGTGATTGGCTGCTGTAGTAAGCTGAAACCAGCCCATACTTTTTACCGTACTAGAATGTATGGGTTGAATGCAGATTACTTGAACACCCAATCACAGACGCCCACTCTGTGTGACAGCGTCGGTGATTGGCTGTTGGAGCCAGTGCAGTGAATATCCACAGAAGTTAATTAGTGGCCCCGGAAGTAGACGCGGCGGGACGACAGGAAGCTGGACGACAGGACTCCATAAGTATAATGATGATGTTTATTAATTATGTGCTTCACAGTCCCCCCCAACTCCATCCCATAACTGTAAAGTCTGATATCTGGGTTTGGACTCAAGTTTGAGTCCTGTTCGGCCCTGAACTCGGACTCTACAAAAAGTCCAGTCAAGCCCGCCGATCTCAAGCATCAACCGATTCGCCCATCACTACTCATAGTCCTTTTATACCACAAAAAGTTCACAAAGTTGTCTTAGACGTGAATGTCGTCATTTGCTAAAATGGAGACCCGAACACTAAGAGCTTTTCGGAATAACGAGTAAACAATCCCCATGTTGTGATGACCTATTTCTACTGTTATGAGGATCAGACTTTGTATTTCTAGACTTGTTCTCTAAGTATCATATGTAGACAGACGTTTTGCGTGCGATTGCCGAATCCGTGTCAAATCATTGAGCTGTGTATACAGTATACAATGAGAAGAAGAGCAGAGAAAGGAACAGCTGCCCCGGGCAGAGCTGGGACGAGAGTCATGGGTTTATTCGGGAGGCAGCTGCAAACAACATGGTGCAAGAGCTAGGAGGAGCTGATGGGCGAGATCTCCAGGAATGTCAGCGCTTCGTGAAGTTTGTGTTCTGGATCTGCCTTCTGTACGGGGCCAAATCAGATGAGCTCATATTCCCGCTATGAAGATTATGCTATCTCCGTTCTGCTATAAACTTATGGATGATCTCGTTGTGACATGCAGGAGAAGGATCACTGTTTTCTGTCTCTTACATATAGACGTTTAGTTTGAATTAGTTTTTGGGTATTTTTGGTTTGTTGGTTCACAAATCTCACTTGTATTGTCAGAGCATCTTTTAAATGTTTTATTGATTTTTGTCTCCTGTTTTACATGATTAGTGTTGCAAAGATGTCATAAGTGTGTATCAACAGATGTGACCTTTAGGGTGTCTGAGATCAGAAGGTCGTGGTGTTTGGCTGATCACAGGTACTCTTTATGGTGGGTTTACACACACCAATCATTGTGTCCAATATCTGAACAGATCTCTGGTTGCAGTGAAATCATGGACATTTTGCACCATTTGTACACAGCCACAAAATGGAACTATGTGTCCATGATTTCACTGCAACCAGAGATCTGTTCAGATATTGGACACAATGATTGGTGTGTGTAAACCCACCATCAGAGTTCGTTCGTTAATTTCAGTGCTGAATGGGTTAAGAGTTCCTTTCTTTTTCTGCTGAGAATCTTTGTAGCTTTAAATCTCAGCTGTAGACCTTATGACCACTCCCTTCCTCTGTATAAACACACACCTATTTCTTTCCTATGCCAGTCATAGATCTTCTGTGCTTACCTCTCTGGCAAAGGTGTTCAAGTAGAAGCTGTGAAATCCCTTTCTGGGGAAGCTGTGGAGTTCCTTAGTTTGTGTTTTGTCCCTCTTGTTTGTCTTGCTCCCTATGTTGTCTTATTGCAGTAGTAAAGCCCCCGTCACACTAAGCAAGATCGCTAACGAGATCGCTGTTGAGTCACAAGTTTTGTGATGCAATAATGACCTCAGCAGCAATCTCGCTATGTGTGACACGTAGCAGCGATCAGGCCCCTGCTGTGAGATCGCTGATCGTTACAAACCGTTCTGGACGTTTTTGGTCGTCGCGCTCCCGCTGGGCATGCTGCATCGCTGTTTTTGACAGGGACAACGACCAACGATCTCAATACTATGCCCGAGAGTGACAGAGTCCCAACGACTGGCGTATCGTTGGTGCGTCGCTTGTGAGATCTGACTGTTTAACATCTCACCAGCGACCACGTAGCGACGCCCCAGCGATCCCTACCAGGTCGTATCATTGTTGGAATTGCTGGAGCGTCGTCAAGTGTGACGGTACCCTTAGACTAGCGTCTTGCTGCCCTTCTCACTAGCTAGAGCTAGCCCAGGGTCAACCAGGGCCTAGACATGTGATCGTGTATGGGAGAAGGACCCATCTACAATAGGAAGTGCAGGGTTCAGACTCCGTTGAGTGTTAAGGGTGTCACCCCTCTCCCTATCGCCAGGCCCTAACTTTTCCCTCTTCCTAAAGCCCCAGTCACACATAACGATATCGTTAGAGAGATCGTTGTAACTGTGACGTTACAACGATCTCTCCAGCGATGTCGTTATGTGTGACACTTTGCAGCGATCAGGCCCCTGCTGTGAGGTCACCGATCGCTGCAAAGTGCTCTGGGTCATTTTTTGATCGTTGGTTTCCCGCTGGTCAGCACACATCGCTGCGTGTGACAGCGAGAAAACAGCGATCTGTGACTTCACAGGGCTGGTTACTATGGTAAACACCGGGTATCTAGGCAGCGCGCGCTGCCTAGATACCCGGCATTTACCATGGTTACCAGCGTTCTCCCTGCTTAGCACTGCCTGTAAGCAGGGAGAACACAGGTAACTATGATAAACAGCGGGTATCCAAGCAGCGTGCGCTGCCCGGATACCGCACTGTTTATCATAGTTACCAGCGTTCTCCCTGCTCTGCCAAGACAGCGCTAAGCAGGGAGCGATGTGGGAGGTGGCTCCCAGGGCCTGATCGCTGGGGAGATCTGCCTGTTTGACAGCTCCCCAGCGATCAGGTAACGACACTCCAGCGATCCCGGCAGGTCGTTATCGCTGTCGGGATCGTTGGAGCGATCGTTATGTGTGACTGCACCCTTAGTGTTCCCCTCCTGTTGCACCACATGCCCAGCGTTTCCTCGCTGCTTTATGACAAAATGATAACAGAAGTTGTAATTTATTTATTTTTTTTTGTCATAAATGCTTTTTATTCAACAAATTTTAACGATACAAAAATGAATAAACCACAATTAACTCGTACCAGTTTCAGTACATGCATTGAATAAGTCGGGTCAGAAAGTTTCGACATACTCTGACTATGATAACCAGCAATCAATAAAGAATAAAGAACTAAAGTCTTAAGAGGGATTTTCGGGGCTGGGACAAAGGAAAGGAGGGGGATGAGGACTAATAGGAGGGGGGGGGAGAGAGGCTTGGGTAAGAGACCGGTGGGAGGGGAGTGGTAGTGGGGGGGGGGGGGGGGGGAGAGAGAGAGAGGAAAGCAACACCGGGGTGGACTTGGGAGAGGTATAGGCCATGTACTCTCGGGTCCTTCAAACCCCATCAGAACCTTGAAGGGAGGGGCACTGCCAAGGGGTGCTGAGCCCAGCATTCCCACGCCTCCTTTATATAACGTTTGTGACCTGCCTCCTGGGCCAAGTAGTATTCATGAGTGAAGATCGTGTTCAATCTGGCTGCGAGGTCCCGTATTGTAGGCGTAGAGGGGGATTTCCAGCATGCTGAGACTGCTTGTCTCGCCGCTATGAGGACAAAAGTAGACATGAAGCGGGGGACTGGAGGAAAAACCTCAGCGCCGATGTGTAACAGAGCCATCTGGGGGGTGAGAGGCACAAAGGTATCCAAAATGGATTTTAGAAGGTCTTCAACTACGGACCAGAACTGTGAGACTCTATGGCACGACCACCATATGTGGGTAAGTGTGCCCTGGGTTCCACAACCCCTCCAACAAAGGGGCGAAGCCTCTCCCCCAAACCTAGCTACTCTGGCTGGGGACAGGTACCAACGTAGATGTAGCTTCTTAAGCTGTTCAAGATGATTGATGCACCTAGTTGCCCCTGTCAAACATCTTACTGCTCCCTCCCAGTCCTCACTGTCTGACTTGAAGTTGAGCTCTCCTTCCCATCTAGACCTATATGGGAGTGTAAATTGTCCGTCGTCTTCCAACAATCCTGCATAGAGGTTTGCCAGGCCCTTCGTTCCTCCAGGGGACAGTCCCAGAACTGCTCTCATGGGAGAAGGGAAGTGGGCATTCAAGTACTCTTTGGTCCCAGCTGTAGCTAAAAAATGCGCTATCTGGCACAGTTGGAAGTATGATCCTCTTAGGGTTGGGTGTTGTCGTGTAAAATCGTCTATGGAGATGGCCCCCGCAGGACCCAAAAGGTCTGCTAAAGTGGTTATTCCACAGTCAGCCCACCGCTTCAGCCGCAGGGACGGAATGTGGACACGGAGGGCTCCAAGCACAATTTCCGCCGGAGAGAATATCCTCCATTCTTTTGGTACACGTCTCCACGCTCTCAAGAGAGCCTCGATCGTCCCTAGGGGGCGTCTGAGTCTGGTAGGTCTTAGTGCGTCCGCTGTCAGTAAACCTCTCAGAGAGCCTGCTGGCACTTGTGATGCTTCGATCTGTGCCCACCCAAGGTCACCGTCATCTGTCCACCAAGTTCTCAATGGTTCCAGAAGGGCCGCCCTATAATAGGCCGCCATGTCTGGGACACCCATGCCACCACCCCTCCATTTCTTAAACATCACCTTTCGTTGAATCCTCGGTCTCTTGCCCGCCCAGATGTACCCATCTACTGCCCTTTGAATCCGCGATAAAAGACGTGTGGTGTAAGTCAGCGGTATACATCTGAAAAGGTACAAAAAACGGGGCAGCCAAGACATCCGAAAAGCTTGTATTCTGGCTACCCACGATAGGGATTGCAGAGACCGAGGATTCGAGGCCCCCGTCAGTGAACTTAGCACGTTATCCATGTTTCTCCTGACTACTTCACTGGTTGGGCATAAGGTGATGCCGAGGTAAGGGATCCCCCTAGGCGACCACTGAAAGGGGAGAGATGCCGACAGTCTCAGCACTTCTTCTTTTGGTAAATTAACCGGGAACACCAGAGATTTAGAGGCGTTCAGCCTATAATACGAGATTGCTCCGAATGTTTCCAGCAAAGAGAGCACTCTAGGGAGGGAGACTTCTGGCGAGGTGCACGAGACAATAACATCGTCCGCGTACAGGCCCACAGTGTGATGCCTGTCCCCCACCTGTAACCCATGGATGTCACGGTCGGCCCGTATAGCTGCGGCCAGCGGCTCTATCGCCAGAACATAAATCAGTGGGGACAGCGGGCAACCCTGTCTCGTCCCATTTGTTATATCAAACGGTTCTGACAGGTAGCCCGAGGAGAAGACTCTTGCAGAGGGGTTAGAATATAAACTTAGAATGGCCGTAAGAAATGGGCCTTCCAACCCATATTTCCGTAGGGTTTTTTCAAGGTATCCCCAGTGCACCCTGTCAAACGCCTTTTCCGCATCAAGTGACAGGAATGCAAGCTCGATGAGATTCAACATTCTCCTCGTGCTGTCCCTGGCCTGACGCCGAGCCACAAACCCCACCTGATCCGGACCCACCAGTCTCGGGACCATCTCGGCCAACCGCATTGCCAAAAGTTTAGAATAAATCTTGAGGTCAGTGTTCAGTAGTGATATCGGTCTGTAACTCCCCGGAAGCTCCGGGGACTTTCCAGGTTTGGGAATGGTAATTATAGTTGCTTCAAGAGCCTCCCTCTGGATGTTACCAGACGATCTCCAGCTACTGAACAGTCTGAGTAGATACGGAGCCAAGATGGGACCATATGTCTTGTAGTACTCGCTAATGTAGCCATCCGGTCCTGGGGCTGAGCCCGATTTTAGAGTACTAATGACCTTGAGCACCTCTCCTCTCGTAAATGGCGCATTAAGAGCATCTAAGTCAACCTGTGACAACGAGGGTAGCTGTAATTTGTCTAGGAAGTCGTTAATACCGTCCGCTGAGGGTTGTGTAGTCTCCGTGTCTAGTCTGAGATTGTATAATCGTGCGTAATAAGCTGAAAAAGCCTCCACTATCTGACGTGGATCTCTTACTAGCTTTCCAGACTGATCCTTCAATCCCGCCACTGCTGTCTGTCCCGCACGTTTTGTCAGTCTTCTTGCCAGTAGTCGACTTGCTCTGTCACCCTGCTCATAATAACGTGTTTTCAGTTTACGGAGCCCCGTTTCATATTGACGCAGTAGTAAGGAACGGAGTTGGGTGCGTACCGCCGTAATTCGAGCAGTCAGCTCTCGATCAGGCTTAGATTTGTTTAAAGTTTCAAGAGACTGTATCTGGTTTTCCCATTCCTTTCTCTGTCTCTCTCTAGCCCGTTTACGTTGTGATGCTTTCTGAAGGAAAAGTCCCCTCAGGACCCCCTTATGTGCAGCCCATAGGGTTTCATCCGTGACGTCTCCGGTGTCATTGATTTCAAAAAACGTCTCAATGTTGGCACCCATCTCCTCCTTCACGTGATGGTCCAAGAGGAGATCAGGGCCCAATCGCCAGCGGCGAGGGCGTTCACCCCCTCCCCCAGGTCCACCTCCATCGACACCGGCGCATGGTCTGACCAGGTGATAACACCTATCTCAGGCCTCCGGCACCGTTCCATGGCCCCATCATCCACCAGGAAGAAGTCTATCCTGTAGTAGGAGCCATGCGGGCCGGAGTGGAAGGTAAAGTCTCTTTCTTCCGCATGTAGGTAGCGCCAGATGTCGTGGAGGCGGAACTCTCGGGTCAGGGGGTGAAGGCCGCCCCTCGAAGTAGCCGAGGGGGCTGTGGAGTCCAGGCGCGGTTCCATGACCGCGTTAAAATCGCCACAGATTATCAAGTGCCCCTCGGACTCCACTTTCAACTTAGTAAGAAGGGCCCTTAAAAAACCTCTCTGTCCCACGTTTGGTGCATAGATGGAAACTAAAGTAAAGACGACCCCGGAGATCTCACAGGTCAAAATCAGGTATCTGCCATGCTCGTCTAGGACTACTTTTCTACTTACAAATTGGAGGGAAGCACTCACCAGTATACAAACTCCCGCTTTTTTTTTAAGTTGTAATTTATTATCCATATGAGAAAAACACATTATTTTGCATATGAAAACAAACACGAATGACTGAATGAAGTTTTGTATGGACAGTCATGTAAATGACCACCATGTAATATTATAGTATCCCTATGTTGTTTGCTGCATGATAAATGCCTACCTGGTTTTCCCTGGGAGAGTCTCCTCTTTGCTGTCATAGCCACATTGTTTCCCTTTTTTTAGGTAGTGGGAGAGGAGGGGTTGCCCAGGGTCATAATATTGACTGTAGGTTTCCTTTGGTTAGACAACTGTTTCTTAACTCCAGTCCTCAATAACTCCGGTCCCCAATAACTCCAGTCCTCAATAACTCCGGTCCCCAATAACTCCGGTCCCCAATAACTCCGGTCCCCAATAACTCCGGTCCCCAATAGTTCTAGTCCTTGACACCCACCAACAGGTCATGATTTCAGGATTTATTTAGTTTTGCACAGGTGTTAATTCCATCACCTGTACAATGAAAGTGGAAATCCTGAAAACATGACCTGTTGGTGGGTATTGAGGACTAGACTTGAGGAACACTGGATTATACCATCAATAATGGGGTAATGTGCTGTGTTGTCCTATTGAAGTGGATGGGACAATCCTGCAGTATATCTGCTGCTATATATATGGTGTAGATGTATACTAAGCATTAAAGGGGATCTGTCAGCAAAATAAACACATTGGTACCTTTTTTATCTACCATCTGTTACCTGAATGTAGAAAAATTAATGATTATTGCAAAATGCAAATAAGGTGTTAAGTGCTTAAACACACCCAGATCACTTAACAAAGCTTCCATCCCTAGTGCTTCCTTCCTTCCTTCCTCCCTTTCTTCCTTTCTTTTCTCTTTGTTTCTTTCTCCCTCTTTCGCTCAGATACCCTTTGTCCTTACATTTGATAATCCTCTCCCTTTTTTGCCCTTGGTGGAGATACGGTCAAGATGTGCTTTGTCTTCCCCTTCTCTCCCATAGGATTATATGATTAATGTGCATCTTTCATCGTTTCCCATATTGTTGCCCTTGAATCCCATAAAGCATCTGACAAATCTGACTTCAATTATGGTGCAGCTACTCAGATCCCACAGAAGATACGGTAGAGGCTTCAGTCTCATCGCAGACCCTTGTGTTACATCTGTGTTGGGGGTTCCTGATCTGTTTTAGTCAAGGTCTTCATAAAGCTACTGACAGGAAAGTGAGCAAAAATCTGCTGGAAAACTTTTACCAGGGTGTTTGGAAACATTTCTGTTGTTGAAAAGCCTCAGGGACAGAAATTGTACATGTCACTGGCGTATAGCCAAGTCGCCGGGATGGTTCTACACTGCACAGGCGTAAGTCTTACAAAAGTTTAGATAAGATCTAACAATCGTCAGCCTGGAAAACAATATGATAAATAGATAGTCGAGCTAAAAGAATCCCATAGAAAATAGACAATGGCCTTCTAATCAAAAAAATAATAATAATTAACTTTCTGTGATTGGTCTGCTGGATATATGAAAACTAAAAATTGTAGGGAGTCAGAATAAATACCCCCATTGACTGACAAGGGTCGATATTGCTTGTTAGGATGGCGAGTTTCTATAGGTCTCACTACAGTTCAAGCTCCCCTTCCTCTCTGAAGAGGCAGTTTTTATATTTAATTTCCCAGAGGAGTATTGGAGGCGTTTAAAGGGACTCTGTCAGGTCACTTTTCAGTATGATACTAATATTACCCTTGAATAGTGCCTGGACAGACCTTTTAAAAACATGCAAAATCATTATTGTTCCATTTGTAGTTTCCTTGCTATAAGCATTTTCAGACCCTGCAGGGAGCAGGTACATTAGTTGTGTCCATTACTTTTACAGAGGATTAGTCCAGCTACTGTATAAGTGTTATTTAAATATCCACACCCACCCAAGCTGGTGTTCTGTCCTCTCTGTGCTGGGAGGAGGGAGATGTTTTCTCCTGCACTGTGTGCACTGTGTAAGAGATTTCTATTATAAGAACATTGGTTTTCCTGCAGACATGTAATATTTTGTATTTGCTGAACAAACAATCGAATGTTCATATAATCACATAGAAATATCTCAGACTGCACACACTACACATACAGTGCTGTTCAAATTAATTGGGACAAAGCATTCTTTAAGTTAAATCTTAAGTTTGGGGTTACCAGTCAGTGATTCAAACCAGTTTTAACTGCTTTGAACAGGTGTGAATGTACAACCTTGAGTAACAAAATGTGGTGTGACTGGTTTTAGTCAGAAAATAACAGCGAGCTGCCCCTCAGCTTCAGGTGAGAGCTTGTTTCTGTGAGGAGTGGTTTAGTGTACTTTTTCTCTCCGTGTGATTCGTGCCTGTAAAAATGGATGTTACTCCACGGAAGAGGTCTAGAATTATTACTCTTAATGAACATACAAGTCTGATTGTAAGAGAAATCGCTTCCACAGTTGGTATTGGAAAATCTGCCGTTTCAAGAATAATTCACACACACAATGAAACTGGATCGTTTTCTCCAAAACAAAAAGGGAAATGTGTCAGAAAACAAATTTCTTACTAAAATTAGTATGTAACAGTGCATTATAACATTTTATTATTACATATTCAAAAATGTGTTGCTTTGTCCCAATTAATTTGCACAGCACTGTATGTCTCATTCACACAATGAAGATCTCTAGGAACACACACCTCCCCCCCCCCCCTCCTTTCTGCTTTGCAATAAGTCACACAGCATACAGATCAAAGAAGGGTATGGTAGTGCAATGATGCATGAATATTCATTCCTTGGGGAGTGAGCAGCAGAAAAGTATACATAAAAGGAAATACATGATTAGAGAGCTTAGAGAAAGGAATTAGAAAATTATATCTGTTACATATGGATGTTTGACCTAACAGATTAGTCTCATACTGGCATGTCACTTTGCACAAGGAAAAACCTTTACCCCTTAGACTGCATAAACTGATAGATGTCCATGCAGTAAAGCTCTGCTCACTCAACGGGCCGAGCAGCAGGACCATATACAACCATGCTCTCATAGGGGTGCACTTTTTTTCTTCTCTTCTTCAGAAGAGATCCTTGGGCATAGGACCCACCTGATCTCACATGATCATCCATTACTGTCCAGACAACCCCTTTCAACTGAGACTGAAGGCCTGAAATTATTCAAAAAATGATTTTTGTCAACACTGAGAATCCTCGGACTGAATTCCTCCATACTAATTGGGGGCCTCATGCGTCTGCTTGGGTTTTTCTTGTTGTCTTGCAAGGGACAAAGTATTCTTTATGTAGTTTGTAACTTTGTGTCAGTGACTTAACATATTCTTAAAATATCAAATGTTATATTCTTTTCTTTTTTTTTAACTCTTTTATATTTTATTTAAAATATCACTATTAAATATTCAGCAAAATGTCAGACTATAAAACCCGTGATGGACAGAAATGTAGCACTGGGGATGGAATGTGGCCAAATAGTGGTGAGTTGAGCGTCCCACGTCTGGGACGGGTTAATACACATGTTGCAGTGTTTTCAGAACGCTTCTCCAGATAAGAGACGGGATGTTCAGGTTCTTTTAAGATCTGTTTGTTCTATTCCTTTGAACTTGTTCATGTTTGCAGACATATACTGAGTGTACCTGCACGTGGCCTGAAGAATTGTAAACTCAAGGAGGGATGTGAAAAGGGGTTATGCGGGAAGTGAAAGGAGTTGTCCACTGTGGAACAGTCACCTAAAGGGAATCTGTCAGTGGGTCTATATGGTCATGTAGTTAACAGAAAGTTGGATAAGATGATACTTTGATATTTGTGATCTGGGGTCTCATTCCAGACAAATCAAAGCTTTTCCTAATATGTAAATGAGCTGTTAATATCTGTGAGCAGGACACAGCGCTCCTATGAGAATCTGCCTCTAAAGCAGATGTAACCAGGTTGAGACATGTAGATCAGGAAAGCAGACTGTCAATCATTACATGTCTCACAATGTTAATGCAGAGCCTGTATGGTCTGTAAAGGGAACCTGTCACCTAGTTTAGCCCCCCTAACCTATCACTACCTGTCCCTGCAGCTTCCTACTACATTACTAACCATCCCTCTCTGAACTAAATGTGCATTATAAAAGTGCAAAAAAGCGATTTATAAACTTACATGTTCCAAGCCAGGTGGGTGTTCCACACTGCTCGATACAGGGAGGATAAGTAGAGCAGTTTTCGTTTGATTTTACAACTAACTGAGCCTGCAAATAGAGGTTAGATGAATTGGGAATCCCCTTTAAGATAGGCCACTATACGTGCGGGGGGGTGGTCGGACTCTCAGCACCTCCTCCGATCATCTGTAAAGGGGCTGTCTCTGGTGAGCATGAGATCACCTTTATTGTTTATCACTTGAATTAGCATTTTAGAAATGGTGACACTGTGCTATGTTGTTTCTTTTCTATTGAAATTCACGATTTATCTAAAGGGGCATGGAACACTCCTAAGTGATTGACAAATTGGCTAGCAGCATCGTCATACCCTTGGCACAAATTGTGTGCTTTTCCCCTGCAAATTGTGTGCCGGGTCCAGCTCCAGTGCCACTGAAGGTACCATCACACCTTTCAACATCGTTTCCGATGTCGTTCAAAAGTGAAATTAGGAACGATGTTGAAATGACATCCTTGTTGCGTCATAGCGTGTAAACGCACAATTCAACGATAGTTGTTTAAGTTGGAGTTGACAGATTTCCCTGCATGCAGGAAAACCTGTCAACTTCAGCTTAAGCAACCTGTGGCATCATTCGGTGTGACACCGCAATAGCGATGTGACGGCCGATCCCGTCTATTCGCTGCATTGATCAACCCAGCGAGCGATCGCTGCGCCAACATCGCAGCGCTGTCTCCGGCAACATCTTTCCGTGTGACAGCTAGGCTGCGATGTCGGAAGCGAGCACGCACCCGCGGCATCGCTTCCGACATCGCAGCCGATGTTGGAAGGTGTGACGGCAGTTTAAAGCGCTTACAAGCTCTATCGGAAAAAGCTTGTAAGCGCTGCACTCTTTGGTTGACTAGGAAACCCAGCTATTTCAGACAGACTACAGAAGTGGTCAGTAACATTGGCATTGAGCAGGTAAAAATGGAAATAAAAATCTGTTTGTTTTTGAGAACAAAGAGGATTATTAAGTTGCAAAGTTTCTTGTTTTTTCAAGCACATGAGGAAATCTCAGCTGCCTCTTTTCTTCGTGGTCCGTACACATACATATAGATTTCCATCTCAGTCACTTGGGTTTGCGATTGGTGAATCTTGCTAATTTGACTAAAAATCTATCATTTGTATTTCATTTTGATGACATGTCATCATATGTGTAATCTTCCCTTTGTGGGGACTAGTCACAGGAAAATATCCATCAATTCTAGGCTGTTCGGTACAACCCTTGACATGATGAGGCACATGTAGTATTTTGTTGGATCGCTCCGTTTCTGTGCATGACACCAATAAAAAAAACTGTGCGGTTCTCCATCCGCTTCCATATTGCGGAGCGCTGTATGAGGGCGCGCAGAGTCCGCAGTGGCTCTGCTGTGTGTATCCGGCCTTACTCCTCATCATCTCAGAACTCAGTCTCACATTTTCAGCGCTATTATTATAGAGGCGGATAATACGTCTTTCTTTCCTTTCTTCTTCCTCACATCTTCGTTAACCCCAGCACATTTTTCTTAGACCACCTCATAGATGAGCCAGCGCCAGGACTCGCTTTTTTCCTTAATCAGCGTTCTCTGTGTCTGCGACATCCTTAATATCAAATCAGGCAGAATGGCTTGTGTACCGTCATTGTGTAAGGGCAAAACCACAATTTGTGCTTTATTGCAGGGGTCAAAATGTGAACGTGTTCTACCAAATCCGGAGTTATTGACGTTCATGGAGTTTAATTACAGTTTTTTTTCTCTAATTCTTGACTGTTTTCGATGATCAGAGGGATTTGTGGGCGGTTATTGTGCAATGTTCCTACTCATTATCTCCTATAGATTGGAATTGGTGCTTCGGTTCACAAAACGAGCACGCACACAATAAAATTAGAGGGCTGGGAGCGCAGGCTCTAGTTGTTTATTTCTCGTGATGTTTTGTGGAGAGACCACCTAGTCCTGTGTCTACCGTCTTGTTATAGACATGTCTGATTCATAGTTTATTTGCATTTATTCTTGGTTTATTTCATTTAGGTATAGGCTTGGAATTGATTTGATAAGAGCTGTGTCAACCTATTCGTGTTTGTTATAACAAGTTTCTATAATTTGGATCCCACTTCATGTGTAGATGTCTTCTAGAGGCCAATGTAATCAGCAATCCAGGCCCCAATGTATTCATCCCTGTTCAGCTATCGGTACATCTTCGCTCCTTCTCGTTATCTTCAACTTGATCTTCAGCTGCAAATTCTGCTCATTGTCTGTCTGTACTAAATGACCATTTAACATGCCCGTATTATGTATTATGTACTGGCCTTCATCTCGATCTCTAGCCACAACGACTTAATGGATAAACGCTCTGTTGGAAGATCGATTTTGTGCAGCCTATAGTGTAACAGGGTCTTCTCTGCCTACATAGGTCCACCAGGGTCTTCTCTGCCTAGATAGGTCCACCAGGTCTTCTCCACCATTACGTTGATAGTGTCAAGACATTTGATTGCTGGTCTTCCTATTTGCCTAGTTCCTTCTGTTCTGTCCATGATGTCCTTCTCCAGTGATTGCTCTCTTCGTATGATGTGTAGACAAGTCACATCTTGGTGATCTTTGCTTCCAGTGACATTTTTGGCCTGATTTGTTCCAAAATTGATGTTTGTTCCTCTTGCCATCCATGATATTGATAACATCCTTCTCTAGCTCCACATTTCAAAGGTGTTGATTCTTCTTCTGTCTTGTTCCATTGTCTATGTTTCACTTGCATAAATGACCAGACTATGTACAAGTCCTGTCTTCGTTGCCAGTGAATGTTCCTTGATTTGAAGACCTTGTCCAATAATTTCATTGTTGATTTTCCCATAGTTATTCTCCTATTGACTTCCAGAGTTGTTGATGCATCTTGAGTCATTAATCTCAGTAGATTGAAGTCCTTCACAACTTTCCGTTCATCACCATCCATTTGAAATGTCTCACAGTTGTACCGGGCAGTAGTCAGTATTTTTGTCGTCTTTGTGTTGAGTAGCAATCCCATCCTTAAATCCCTGGTAATGCTTATCTCTGTGGGAAACATAAGATCGAGCATGTTCAAATTCAACATGACCAATCCAAATGTTCCCCAAAGGCTGAGGACTATCAGATGGCACCATTGCAAATTACATTATTGGCTAATCCTTCTGAAATCAGCCAGCTTGGCTTTTTGTGTCAACATCCTTCAAATTGTTGACCTCCTTCATAAAATGTATATGTGTATGTATGTATGTATGTATGTATGTATGTATTTGTGTGTATGTGTGTGTGTTGGATCATTGTGCACGCTCTTTGGGTTCCTGATCTTCACTGCATATCGGCATCTTGGTAATGCCTGGCCATGCACTTGCGTTATAGCTGACCCCCCCTCATTCGGGCAGCAGCTTTCACTCCCAATTGCCCCCCAGACACGTGAATATTTGGCAGTGGTTTATCGCCTGAGTAACAAAAGGCTTGGGTATTAAAATTCAAGTTGCCAGACCCTTATCTCTCCTGACCTCATCTGTTGAGGTAGTCAGGAGATGCTCATTCACATTAGACTGTCAACCAACATCTGTGCATTCGGCTGACTTTAGTTTAAAGTGAACCTTTCACCGGGTTTTTTTCCATATACATTGTGACCACCACCAGTAAGCACTTATAAACAGCATTCCCAAGCCGATCTGTATAACATAAGATAGCTTTTATTACACCCACAGTTCCAGTCCATGGTCGTTGCTGGTCTTGATACGGGTCCATCTTCCTTCCCTACCTCATGTGGATGACGCATCCTATGTCATCCACACTGTGTTCTCCATCGTGCTCCTACGAATGTGCACTTCTTTCTGACCTTCTGAGAGCATTGAGGGTATTGTAGTGTGTAGGTGTGGGAAATGGTCAAAGAACGTCCATGCATGCACACTATAATACTTTGCTCTGCCACTGGCAGGGTGGAGAGAATGTACATGCACAGGAGCACAGTGGTGTGTGGATGACGTAGGGTGTGTCATCCACATGAGGTAGGGAAGGAGGATGGCGATCGCAGGAAGAGAAGAGGCAGCGGATCAAGATCAGTGATGCTCATCCGACCAGACCGCCACGTAGGGAGAATAATAAAAGATTTTTTTTATATATTATACAGATCGGACTGGAGATTATATAAAGTATTGTAGAATGGTTTACATAGGGTTTACTGGTAATGGCTGCAGTTTATAGGGGAAAAAAACCTGGTGCCATGTTCCATTTATGTTCTGTCCATGTATCTCTTAAGGCAAATTAAACATTGAAATGGTTTAGTGTTCTTAATATCGATGAATAAGCGATCACATAGGTTGTAATTTGACGCGACACCTCTGCTGATCAGCTGTTTGATGTTGCTGTGGCGTTCGTACCACCTTATCAATGTTTAGATTGCTCTGTTGACCTGAATATCGTCAGCATAGTAGTCTTGGTGTCCTGGCCGTTAGGGAGTGTAATTCTATTGAGTGTTTAAAGGGAATCTATTATTAGTATTCCAACCTCCCAAATTCTATATGCAAATGTAACTCTTTGAAGAACAAGTCCAGAAATACCTTTATATGGCCAGCCTATTACTCTGTACTGAGAAATAATCATATAAAGTGATATGTAAATAGGGTTGAGGAGCTATTTGTAGATCTGAAGCCTCTGTCACTTCAGCTCTCTTCCTTGCCCTGAACCACCACCTCCTGCTTGACTGACAGCTTTTTTTTTTTTGCCAGACATAGAGACTGTCATAGGAGTGGCGGGGGAATAGAGCTGGAGTGACAGCTTTCAGATTGACATATCGTTCTTACATCTGAATCGCAGACAAATGGGAAGTATCCCCAGTTGGAGTCCTAAACGGGGGCAGAGATGTGATGAGAACATGACATTATCTGGCCATAAAAGCAGTGACCACTCCGTAGACCTTTGCATCTGGTCAAAAGAAAAGTCTTGTAGGTCATTGCTTATTTCATATCGAGCTCTTAATAATCCTGTCCGTAGATTGTGGGTCAGTAGATCTAGCTCCCTGATTGTGCAGATCTTGCAGTCTTCAATGACCTGGGGTTCGGTGTGTGATTCCCCATGAACAGATTCTTCCAACTATGGTGTTTTCTTTCATCTAAGTCATAGTCCATGTATAAAAAGAACGGGACTATCTGGCCTGTACCTTGATAACATGTTACAAGATTTATACAAACCACATGAAGCGAACATCATAATTGAAGACAAGTAACTACCGATCATGAGACATGTGGCTTTAATCTGAGCTCTCGTTCCATTGACCTTAATATTATTCCAGTTTCTGAGGCGCACGGCACGGCATTACCGAGAGCAGAAGATCAGATGTGAAAGGAGCTCCGGGAAATGAGGAGGGATATAGAGGAAGTGATTCAGGATCAGATCGGTCATCGGCAAAGTATTATAGAACGTTTGAAGGTTCAGATGTGTGATTAAAGCTTTCTTTTATTTAAAGGGGTTGTCCAGTTTGGATAATCCCTATTTCTCAGCAGAATACTTTAACATTGGTTTGCTGGGATCCTTAACGATCAACTGTAATCTGTATCTAAACCTCAGTTTTCACTGTGGCGAATCAAACCTTGCACGGGTTCTATAGAAATAGGCATATGGTGGCTCCTGGTCCAGCTATAGATATTGCACTATAAGTAAATGGGTAACACCCTACAATTGACTTTCAGCCCTGAAAAGATCCGACGGTCTCAATCTTCTCACAGAATTTTTTTTTCTTTTGCTTCCTTTATGCAAACTTAAGCAACTTGCTAAATTTTAATTTTTTAATTCAATTTTAATTACCCCTGCAGAATCCTCTATCAGAGTCTTTTATCTAACTCTGTGCTTTGCAAAAGTAATATCAAACAGTCGATGCTCCTAATCCTGACAGCTTTCCCTGCCTTCCGTCTCTGCTCTCTCATTTTTAGAGTTAGCAGCAGGGAGCCAGAAAACCATCTCCAGTGTGGAGAGGGGAGAAAGCATGTACAATCTCATGGAGAGCAGATAATCTAGGCTACAGGTCAAGGCAGGGTTGTGGAGTTGAAGTTGGAGTCAGTGGCCATTTTGGTGGAGTCAGAAGACAATACTCGACTCCTAAAATATATAATAAATTGGGTACAGTAGTTCAATGTAGTATGTGCTTAATAATATTGAGAATTATTTTTATGTTCTATCTAAATATCTTGATTATTGTATTATAATAATGATTAAAACTTGATGTTCACATTGTTCTACAATAAATTCATCATATAAACATGAGCCATGTATGAGGGAGTCTTGAGTCAGGGAAATTGAGGAGTCTGAGTAAGTGGTTTGGCTTACCGACTCCATAGCTAAAGGGATAGGAAATTAGTGCAGGCTAGAAATTGTGTAGATATGAGGGAATAAAGACATCCTGGATGCACAGAGACCTCACATCCAGCCTGTATTACTGGTAGAGACACTCTTGATAAAAAGAAATCGGTAACTTTGATCAGGCTGCAAACTTTGAAAATGAATGAAGTTTGCAGACTGAAATTGTATTTCATGAATACCAATGTAGAAATTTCTTAGCATGTCAAACTTCATTTTTCTGCTCATTCTCCATTCATACTAAATAGTTGACGTGAATTCTGACTGGCATACTAGTTATAATTGTAAAGCATTTTGGTTGCCAATCCCATATTGCAGCAGTTTTGGCCTTCCTAATTCTATCACTCGTAGACTTGTATTGCTACCATCCTAATTCTACGTGATTACGAGCTTCTAGGCCAAAAGTCTACTTTCCAACCTATAAAAAGAACTGTCAGATGATGCCAAATTACAGCAATATTTAAGCTAAAATAAAACCACTTGGCTCAGAGGAAAGACGTTTCTCTGCTACGGGCTGGCAACGGGGCCTGTGATCTTCAGACCTTGAAGGAGTCATGTCTGTGGGTTGGTAGGAGAACACTTGACGGATAAGACTCTGGAACGTTTAATACATAATTAAAGGGAAATATAAAAGTAAAGATTGTTTAGCTGGAGTGACCTTGTGGCTTATTAAGTTGGCCCCGTTTTATTCCGCCATTTTTTTCCTTGTGCCTCATTTTTGCTGACAGAATAAGAGAACAAGTCATCTTATAGATATAAATAGTCTTCTGGTATTCAGCTACGTCTGTAGGCTATTTGGCTTCCTTGTGCCTATTTTGCTGCCGTTTTGGTAAATTCAGAGATACAGCAGTAGAAAATTAGCTTTTTGGGCTTTTAGTTCAGACCAGTGGTCTCATTGAAGCTGGCCGCATCCACCAAACTTGCAAAGCAAAAAGCTTGAATATGCTAAGCTCCTCACCGGGGAGCCCACCTCAAGTTGGTGGAAATGGCTGAAAATATTGAACAAAGCACACATCTCCACAGGAGCCTGCTCCTTCAATATCTGCTTCTGTTATTAGGTGGCACCATATTCCCTCTTGTGGGCAGTACTGGTGATAGAGGAGAAGGGAGAACAAGGTACTACACAGCACAGGCTCTGCCCGTCCACTAACGTTAGAGTAGCTAGGACCTGCAATTTTTTTTAGTCTGACAAGTGGGTGTGTGTGCTGTCCAGCTGAAGTCATCAGCTCCTGGGTTCAGCCTATTAAAAATCACCACACCCTACTTAAAGAGGACCTGTCACACCCCTCGTTCTTTCCAAACTGAAAGCACCACTGAATGCAGAGTGTCTGCTGCATTCAGGAAGGGTCTCCCAATTTCAACCACCGTAACCTGTGAAAAACACTATAAAGTTTAGAGATAAGTGGTCCGGATGGACTTAGATTATGCAGTCGTCGCTGGTCATGGTGGTCCTCCTTCCTCCTGCCTCTCTGTGCCGCCACCTGCCTGTGTGGGTCTCCCTCCCTGCTGCGCATGCGCCTCAGCATCTCAACTCACGCAGGCACAGGGCAAGAAAATTGTAAGGAGTTGGTTGCCGGCGGCTGAAACGCCTCCTGCCCGTGATGTCACGGCAAGAGGCGTTTCAGCTGCCGGCAACCAACTCCTTACAATTCCTACCTGCGTGAGTCGAGGCACATGTGCAGGTGAGGTGGAAGACCCACATAAGCAGGAGCAGCGTAACTTCTTATCTCTAAACTTTCTAAGTGTTTTTTACAGGTTACAGGGAAGTAGAAACATGAGCGACCCTTCCTTGAATGCAGTAGACATGCTGCATTCATGGTGCTTTCAGTTTTGGAAGGCACCAGGGGGATGACAGGTCCTCTTTAAGATCCAGATTCCATTGCCTTTGACAGTTGGCAATCAAATTACCAACCGTCAAACTCTAAAGGTTCCGTCACACGGTTCAATTTCAGAACGATATGTTAGCAATCACATGCTCGCGCGATCGCTAACAATATCGTTCACATCGTAGGTGAGCTGTCACACAGGCAGACTCACCAACGATGTGGACCAGCGGAAACGCTGGTAACCATGGTAAACTTTACTAGGCGGCGCATAGTAACCCGATGTTTACATGGATACGAGCTCCCAGCATAGGCTGCAAGGCGCTGGAAGCTTGTTCATCGTTGCTCTGCGGTGTCACACGCAGCGATGCTGCCTGTCCACCAGCCGACCAACGATAGATTTGTGAAATGTTTACAAATATGCAATCAAACATCAAACGATTTTTCAAAGAAAAATCGTTTGATTACACGCAGCGACGCACAAACAATATCGCTTAAGCGATCAAAAAAGCAGATCGTTTAAGTGATATCGTTCTGAAAATTGATGCGTGTGACGTGGCCTTAAGGGTACCTTTACACGTTGCAATATTGCATGCAATTTCACTGGCAGTTTGCTGTTTGCAGTGAAATCATGGACACATTGTTACATTTGTACACGGCAACAAAATAGAACAATGTGTCCATGATTTCACTGCAACCAGTAAAGGCGCTTTACATGTCGCGATATCACAACGCAACTACGATAAAAAGTCACGTGGTACGGGCGTTGCAGTTGATATCGTTCGTGTGTTGTGTCGTGTAAATGAGCAATGCGACGCAAGAACAATGCAAAAACGATATTGTTTGTGAATTGTGCATGCTGTTCAACCGTGCAATATTGGCTTGACGATCTGGCAGGATCGTGCTGTGTGACAGCGCAACTACGATTTGGAGCGCAACTTCCCCTATTCACTCCCATGTTAATTGGTCATTCCCTGAGTTGCTCAGACGCAGTGTGCAAGAGGGGCGTACGACATCGTATTTGCGTTGCCTGCCGATATCTCCTGTGTAACATCTCCTATGCGATCTTGGAGAAATGCCAAAAACGTGCGCACTCCCGTGAAATTGTATGCAATATCGGAACGATATTGCAACGTGTAAAGAGGCCTTAAAGGGAACCTGTCACCCAAATCAGGTCCCTAACCTGTTAATACCTGTCCCTGCAGCCTAACACTACTATCTAAGCTATCCCTGTCTGACCATTTTTAGTAATTTATGAGTAAAATAAAGCAGTTTGGAAACTTACAAAATTCATGACAGTGGGGCGTTCCTCTCTGCGTCTGTGACGGGTAGGCGGTCCCCTGTGCCGCGCTACCCCGCCTCTCAGCTCTATTACGCCCTAATGGCGTCATTCCATCCTTCACTGCGCGGGCACGATTGAATTCTTGCGCCCGCCACCGCTGCGACGCGGTCACGTGACGCCTGGTCGCGTCACTTCTGGCGTCGCAGGTCTCACAGGCCGACTAAGAGCATGCGCAGATTGCATGCTGAAGTCGGCCTGTGTGAGGCCAGTGACGCCCGGAAGTGACGCGGATCCAGGCATCATGTGACCACGTCGCAGCGGTGACGTGGCAGGCGCGATGATTCAATCGTGCCCGCGCAGTGAAGGATGAAATGACAGCCCATTAGGCGTAATAGAGCTGAGAGGCGGGAGTAGCGCGGCACAGGGACCCCCTACCGTCACAGACGCAGAGAGGAACGCCCACTGTCATGAATTTTGTAAGTTTCCAAACTGCTTTATTTTACTCATAAATTACTAAAATGTCAGACAGGGATAGCTTAGATAGTAGTGTTAGGCTGCAGGACAGGTATTAACAGGTTAGGACTGATTTTGGGTGACAGGTTCCTTTAAGTTGCAAGTAAATTGCATACAATGTTGCGACGTGTAAAAGTATCTAAGGAAATCCTGAAACCTGGATTGTGTGCGACCCTCGAGGCTGGAGTTTGAGACCCCTACTCTAGAGTGTACATTGATCGATGTTGCTCAACCTATCCTGTCATGAAAGCCTAGTAGTCAAACCGTAAAGGAAATTGTCAATTGGTTTATGCTGCCACATTTAGGAGTGTTACAATGTAGGGGCTCTTCGTGTAGTTTATCTGCTGCAGCTCTGCTAGTCCTCTGTGCTTCAGTCATAAGCATTGTATAACTACGCCCCCCCCACTGATTGGCTGCCTTCTGCCTATGCACATATGCACACAAAACGTAGCCAATCCTGGTGTGGGTGGGCTATATTAATAGGACTAGCAGAGCTGCAGAAGACAAACAGTGATTCTTATCAAAACTACAACAGAGTGCAGTAAGTGCCACATCGCTGGGATCTGGGTCTCTGCCATCAGACTGGACCCTCGGACAGATTCCCTTTGTGGAGTACGGGCATCGTTGGGTGCATTTTATGCACATAAGCTGCAGCATGGCACCAGCAGGCCCTCCGGTCCCATCTTTGATGTTAGTTTGGATCGCTCTGACACACGCACCACGACTTTTAATCAGTGAGTTATTTTCCTTTTCACAGGAGTGACGTCCCGAGTCTACATATCTTGTACAATGTACATTAATTAATGGAAGGGAAGAGAAGACTAACACTTGTTACAGTGAATGCCCTTCCTGAGTCTACTTGACACAGTCCATTCCTTGAAGTCACTTTGAAGAATGCATTAAGAAAGACCATGAATATCTCCTGGGTGTTATGACATTATTGGAAACCTTCAGTTTAGCATTACAATATTAACATTTACACAGAGATCCGATGTGCCAGTCATAAGACATCTAGTAAATAAAGTCGCATGCAAACCAGGCTGGCAGTACCCTGTGGGCAGTTTTACACACCCCTAGGGCACCACCATCCTGATTTGTATATTCTTCTACTCTGGATTTCACATGACTGACACATGGGTACTTTTTAATTTTGGGGTCCAAGTGCCTATATAGCCCTAGCACTACTTCCATATGTAAAACCATACAGACAGTTTCCTTCTTAAGTGCTATTTTAATCTGGTAAAATTATGACTGCTCCCTTTGGTACTACAGGGACTAGGACTGAGCTATAGCGCTGGCACAGCCGCATTGATGTATACAGCACAGTCTATATCCACTATTCTGCAGTCACTCTTGCCTGCAATTCAGATGTGACTCAGAAAGAGAGGCGGGATGGACGGCGAGGAGAGGTGGGACGGACCGAGCTACAATCAAGCCTATCAGACCAGAAACAAGCTACTATAATACAGGACAGGATGTTTTTAAAATCATTTATTAGGTGTACAGGGGCAGTCAGGGCATGATAGCCTCCTTCTTAGAATGCAGCATAGGTGCTGCTGAAGGGGGCGCTTTTACTTTAAAACCCAAAAATCTGGTGACAGGTTCACTTTAAAACTTACTGGCCCAATGACGCATAGAGCTCACATCAACACAATCATCATAATCTGCTTGCATTCTCTGAGTTTCCTTTGGGGTGACTCCTTCTGCTGTCAAGAATTCAATGACCACAGGTTGCTTAAATCGCATTGACCAACCATTCTCTACACTGTAACAACACAACCATTCACTGCTAAGGCTTTCCGCCAACTGGAGCTGTAGAGGAGAGTACTGAACAGTCCAGTACCTGCTGTATACAAGTGCTGCCATCTGCTTAGGAGTTACAAAGGTGGAGGCATTACTTTTCATTCAACACTTGTATATGGATTACTATGCAGAATACATGGATTTTTCTTTATTTTTATTTTACTGGCTTATGCAGTGCCATCATATTCCCATAGCGCTTTACAGACATAATCATCACTGTCCTCATTGGGGCTCACAATCTACATTCTCTATGACTATGTCTTTGCAGCGTGGGAGGAAAAGAGAGAACCTTGAAGAAACCCACACAAACAAACATAGGAGAACATACAAACGCCTTACTGATGTTGTCCTTTGTGAGCTTTACACACAACCCAGAACCCCAGGGCTGCCTCTAATGGGGTCATTGCATGGTATATGGATATATGGCCCTGTGCGGAGTGTATAAGGCTATATGGCTCTTTGCGGGATATATAGGGCTATATGGCTCTTTGCAGGGTATATATGGCTATATGGCTCTATGCAGGTATATGTAGTCTTGAAGATGCTGCAGATTTCTGGGTCACGTCATCTGTGGGGGAAACAATGACTTCACCCCTGAACGTGCCGCAGACTGATGTAATGAGTTGCAGAGCTGAATTCCCGTGTGTGCTGTCAGCGGCAGCTCCACCAAGTTACAGGAGAAGTATGACGACATCTGGGCATCCTACATTCACTTCTTCAGCATTTTACTGCTCAGTTGGCTTTTTCTGCCTGAGACTTCTTAGTTTGTCTTTCTAGTAAGCAATTACTGACTTCTCTGCAGATGTTGTATAAATCATTAATAATACAATTAGTCCTCCTCACGTTGTCTCCCATCACACATTAGTGGCATCATAAATAATGGGCAGAACCTTGTAAGTGCAATCTTCCGCCACGTTTGCCTTGTGGATGAGCCCACGAGTTCTTGCCTGAAGTGTGGCCTACTATACATTGCCAGATGTAACACCCAGCAATAAAGGCAATTACTGTGTATTAAAGGAACTCTGTCATGTCACTTTTCAGTATGATACTAAGGCTGGGTTCACATTGCAGCGTGATCCGGTCCGGGGCTGTCAGGGGTGACAGCCCGGGACCGGATTTTTGCTCCATAGGATACTATCGGGCTGGACGGAGCTGGATGGAGCTGGATAGCAGTTATCTGCCATCCGGCTGCTATCTCGCCGGATGTATCCTAGAGAAGTGGTTTTTTTCTGCCGGATCCAAAAACGTTGCATGCAACTGTGGCGCCCCTGCGTACAGGTGGCCACAGAAGGGTACTGCAGCCAGGAAGTTAGGACAGTAAACACTACACCCTCACAGCCCACATCCCCACGCATAGAAAGGGTTCACATCCAGCTCTGAGGTCGGACACTATATGAGACCAGAAGGAGTGGTGGATGAGGAGTGGGTTGGGCACACCAGAAGGTCAGGTGACTGACAGTATATAGAGAGGGGGAGGAGTGAAGGAAGTTAGTAAGCCATGGTGCTGAGCAGCAAAGACCAAGAGTAGGCTGAAGAGCTGAGATGCAAAGACAGAGAGTGATTGCACGTCCTGGAAGAGCCTAAGCTGAGGAGCGCAGACCCGTACTGAGCCAATGCGAGCCAGATGGGGGGGAAAGCCCGTCCAAGATGCTGAAACCACCAGGAGTGTGATAGACAGAGAAGGGACGGTGTAACCCGTGCCCTGGACAGCAGCAGAAGCTACTGACGGCAGGTGGAGAAGCCCTCATATATACTGGAAGAAACAAAGAGGAAGGAGCCTGGTAGTTTAATGCTGTGGACTACTGCAGGCTGGGCAAAGGCAGAGTGTCAGTTCTGAAGGGGACCGACGATTCACCCGGTATCCCCAGATTCACTGACGGGGAGCTTTAGTTTCAAGCTGGAGTTCCTAACCCAAAGAACAGGCAGCTCAGTGACACACTAGGACTCACAGAAGCCCGAGTCACCGCTATACTGTTCAGCGTCCGCATACACCCGTGTAAGACGGAGATAGAGAGTAATAGCCCGGAAAGGCACACTTAAAGACTGTGTGAGGGGTCACAAGGAGAGAGGAGCCTGGCTGCAGGAGAGAAGGGAACCCGGAAAGGGAGAATGCAACTGAATGTTAAGAGCTGTGTAAAGAATTGCAGATGACCTGTAAACTGCTTGAAAGAACTTAAGTAAAGCTTTGGAAACCCTGCATTGTCTCCTGCCTGCTTCCATCTGCAGACCATTCCTCCCATACAGGCTTGCACTGGAAAGATCTCAACCTGCAGAGCTACAGCCTGTCAGCACCAACGCTGAGGAGAGATCCCTGCAGCTGCAAATTAAAGTGTGCTCCACTACACCAAATAGACTTTAACTCCTTACTGCCCCGGGGGATACAGTTCTCCCCACTAGAACTATACCATCCCCGCTGCCATTCCATCACCCCCGGAGGTTCTGCAGCAGCCGCGGCCCCATAGCTGGCCGCACCAAGTGGGTGGCGTCACCCGTGACATATCCCCTGTAAATATTCCCCCTTTTATTGTGCTGAGCCAGGGACACGGTCCGGACCAGGCCACCAGTGACATCCCCAGCAGCAGATCGGTCCGGCACCGAGTACCCCACGTCCCTTGGGGCTCCACACAACGTTTTTGGATTCGGCAGAAAAAACCCACTTCTCCCTGATACATCCGGCGAGATAGCAGCCGGATGGCAGATAACTGCCATCCAGCTCCATCCGGCCCCATAGTATCCTATGGGCCAAAATCCGGCCCGGGGCTGTCACTCCTGACAGCCCCGGACCGGATCACACCGCATTGTGAACCCAGCCTTATATTACCCTTGAATAGTGCCAGGGCAGACCTTTTAAAAACATGTAAAATTATTATTGCACCCTTCATAGTTTCCTTGTTATAAGAATTTTCATACCCTGCAGGGAGCTGGTGTATTAGTCCAGCTCCATTACTTTCACAGCCGATTAGTCCTT
This sequence comes from Allobates femoralis, assembly GCA_033576535.1. Taxonomy (NCBI): domain Eukaryota; kingdom Metazoa; phylum Chordata; class Amphibia; order Anura; family Aromobatidae; genus Allobates; species Allobates femoralis. The sequence goes on from JARQOC010000003.1 coordinate 60,934,307, forward strand.
CTGTCTAAATGATGTTTAAATATCCACGCATATCCAAGCTGGTATTCTGTCCCTCCCCTCTGTGCTCTGTGCTGGAAGTTTTTTCCTGCACTGTGTGATGTCTGTAAGCGATTTCTATGTGTTTATATGAACTTTGGTTTTCCTACATACATGTACTATGTGTTTCTGCTGAGAAAATGATCAAATGTTCTTATAATCACAAAGAAATATCTCAGACTGCACACACAGAGGTCAGAGTTGCAGCTAACAGCTAGAGCACACACCTCTTCCCTTTCCTTTCTCTTCTGTCTGCAATGAGTCACACAGTGTACAGACCAGAGGAGGGCAGGGCACTATAATGATGCATGAATATTCATTCCTTGGGGAGTGGGCAGCAGAGAACTCACTGTGATTGACAGATGGAATGAATCTTTTATTTTGTAGTTTACACAGGATAGCAGGGAAGTATAAATAATATAAATACATGAATAGAAAGAGCTTAGAGAGAGGAATTAGAAAATGATACCAGTTACATATGGCTTTTTGACCTGACAGATTCCCCATAAATACATATCAAATAAAGGACATAAAAACAATTTTGTCTCCTTTTTCCTAAACAATATTCACAACAATCTGTATCGTAACGACCCAGATTGTAAAATTAGAAAATTATTCATAGCACATGATAAATACCACAAGAAAAAAAAAAAAATGGCAGACATTCCTGCTTTTTGTTAAACCTGCCGTACATAAAAGGTCTTACACAACAATATAAATGTTTTTTTTTTTTTATTTAACGTTTTGAATTTTAGATATTTATTTTAAGACGTTATTAATAAATAGGTTCTAGATGAGCGAGACCGCCGCATTTCCCCCCCTGCTAACCACCTGTTCGGGGCGCTTTTCTTTCTGCATATGCTCGACTGTCGACCATTTCTAGCAGCCCCAGCTGTGGTTGAGCATGCGCACCTCCGTTCTGTCGGACCCCCGCCAATATAATAATTATCACCTATCATGTAGCTAGGTCATAACGTCTTCCAATCGGAATACCCCTTTATGTATTTTTATCATGCAAAAGTAGTAACATCCAGAGTTAAAGGAGTGTTACCATCTCGGTCATTCTCTTGGCATCCTGCAGATAAATGCTGCTTCTGAGACTGGTCCTTTTGAGGGGTCACATAGATCTTACCACAGGTTCACCTTGTTGTGAAAGGCTGATAATGGTTGCAAAAAGCACAAATATGGCTACGACTAGACTGCGACATTGTCCACAAGAGAGGATGCTGTTGAGCATGTGACCCACTTCATTTACACTATGACGTATACACTGCACAGATCTGTGGCAGGGTGACCTGTATTGTGGCCAACGTCACAAAGTCTTCGGTGTGAAAGTGAAACTAAATTTAATTTGCCTTATCTACAAATGACAGCGTTTTGATCTTTGGCTGGCTTCACGCCACGTTTTTGGAGATCTGCGTCTATCCGTTTTGAAATGGACAAGTTGGGATCCGTTTTTGCCTCACCTTATATCCCTATGGTGCTGGATTGGTTATATATGGCCATCCGTTTGTGTGAATTCAGTCTGGGATCCTTTTTTGTCCTGTTTTTTCCCATCCCCAGAATCAAAGACTGCGCCGATTTTGGGCGCACCAGACAAAAAAAAACGGATAGAAACTAATCTGGTGCGGTCCGGATCACATTACATGGGAGCCTATGGGGCCAGACCTGGGAAAAAAAGGATTGTTTCCTGGATCCGGTTTTAGGTACTGAGCATGCTCAGAACAAGTGCACTGCTCCTCCCTGACCAATTTCTATTCAGGATCTCTCTATGTCATTACCATTATATCCTATGGCTGCACCGATTGCCATGCACAAACATATCCTTCAAAAAAACAGGATCCGGGAGCATAATTGCGTTCCATTTACACAAATCTGTGCCTGTCGGTCTGGCCCTTCGAAAAACAGGATCCACACGGACAGCCAAAAAACGTGATGTGAAGGGGGCCTTAAAGAGATTTTTCCAGTACTAATGTGACCCCCTTTCTTTTATCCTAACTCTTCCTAACTAACACTTTCCCAATATACCTCTGTTGTCTACCCTGCTCCTGTTAGCTTATCTATAAGAGGCCCTTAAATACCTTTTATTGTTATTGTAGCTTTTATCTTCCAGGCTGGGGACCAGAATCAAACCAACTGGCACGTCACAAATTGCCCCTCTTTGCCAAATACATATTTTATTACATTATAGCCTGTATTTATATATTTTTGTAATCCAATTTGTGTGTGATGCATCATCACTATATAGTCTTATTGGGGAAGTGAAGCAAGAAAAATATAGTAATAAAGAAAAATGTAAGAGCTCACCATGCCTGGAATTTACCATCCGCAGACACCTGCTGGTGGATTAAATCCCGGAGTACTTGATTCCACTGAGACTCATGCAGTCAGCTTGCAACAAGGAGGAAATGGCATAATCCGGCACATAGAAATTTCTATGATTAAGGACACTGTGAACATCAGAAATGCTCCAGAGAGACTGGCTTAAGATCTTGCAGACTATTATGTTACCTTTTTAATACACCTGGATGTGCTGGATTATTCCATTTCCTCCTTGTTGCAAGAAAAATATAGGCAAAAATTAAAGAAGTTTTCCACTACTAATGTGGTCTCCTATCTTTTTTCCCAACTCTTCATCTATGCCAAAAGCAGAATCAAAATGCACTCTCAGGATGCAGTCAGAGCCCAAATGTAAAGCAAGCCCAGCTGCAGGCTAATAAACCACCTCGACCAGCTATGTGTAGGAGGCGATTTGCCATGCATACACTGGGCCCGCTTAAAGCACCATTCACACTGATACAATTGATGCAGAGTGTCTGAAAGCGACCCAACCGCTCCGCTGCTGAGCATTGGGCCACACAGTACGATACCTCTGCACCACTAGATGAATGGCGCCCCTGGGGGCCCAACTGCACCCTGGATAGATAAAAAGTGCAAAAAGTCTCTTATATGATGAATATAAAACTTTTACAAATGGGATTTTGGTCATGCATTGGCCAAGACATTTAAGCTGATGATCCTAAATACATTTTTTATTGTTGTAAGTTTAATCTTTCAGCTGCAGACTGGAATCGGACCAACAGAGCAGGCTACGTCATTGGGGAGGGGCTGAGAGGAGAGTGAAGTGTGATCTGGGCATGTGACACATAGAGGTAGCCCCGCCCCCACTAGTGATGTGCCCTGCTCAGTTGGTCCATTTCCAGTCTGCAGCCTGGTAATCAAAGCTACAACAATAATAAAGGTATTTAAACTCCTCAGAGAGAGAAGCTTACAGAAGCAGGGTAGGTAGTAGAGGTATATTGAGAAAGTGTTAGGAGAAAACAAAGGGGGTCACATTAGAAAGGAAAAACCTCTTTAAGAAGGTCTCTATCAAGTACTAGCCAGCCATGGTTTTTTATTTGTTTATCCTTGTCAGCCCCACAGTAGGATGTCAGAAATGGCATTTAAATGAGAATTAAGGAGAAAGTGAGATAATTTGGCTTCCAGTAGAACAGTGGCCACCACATCTAATGCATCACCTGCCGGTGTATATACAGCTCTTATCCGCTGCAGAGGTCTAATCATTTTCAGAATGTAATAAAAAACTTTAAAAGCTAAAGCCTGTAAATTGGATACAAATCAAGGGCCGGTGTCCCCAGCTGGCTAGAGCCCTTGTGAAATCAGCCTCCCACTGACTCCACCATCCCGGAGCAGATTTATTTGACAAAGGTTATAAGATATGAATGGCCCTGCATGGGGATTGCACCCTCCTCCTCCTCACCATCTGCTCGCTCCCTCACAATTAATAAGGTTCTTGGCTCTTGGATGTAAAAGCGTATTCTGCATCTGTTTTCTTTAAGATAATTGTGATCCTTGTTGTAGTTTGGGGCAAAAGAAACATCTTTACATTCATCTCGAAACCGGAAACAATTAGGAATATTTCAGAAATTTTCATGTCCACCAAGTTTTTCAAAAATATCTTTTTTTTTTTTACCCTTTAAAATGCAAAGTGTAGGTGTGATCAAAATGAAAAACAAAACAAAAAACACGTTAAATACAGTGGCTTGCGAAAGTATTCACGTCCTTGGCGTTTTGTGTTTTACTACCTCACTACCTTTGAATTTCACAGTTTTTTTTTGAGGGTTTGCATCAGTTCACATGCCTACAACTGTGGACAGCTCTACTGTGGACCAAGCTCTACTTGGTCTTTATGGTGTTGTTTGGAGCTCTACTTGGTCTTTATGATGTTGTTTGGAGCTCTACTTGGTATTCATGGTGTTGTTTGGAGCTCTACTTGGTCTTCATGGTGTTGTTTGGAGCTCTACTTGGTCTTCATGGTGTTGTTTGGAGCTCTACTTGGTCTTTATGGTGTTGTTTGGAGCTCTTCTTGGTCTTTATGATGTTGTTTGGAGCTCTACTTGGTATTCATGGTGTTGTTTGGAGCTCTACTTGGTCTTCATGGTGTTGTTTGGAGCTCTACTTGGTCTTCATGGTGTTGTTTGGAGCTCTACTTGGTCTTTATGGTGTTGTTTGGAGCTCTTCTTGGTCTTTATGGTGTTGTTTGGAGCTCTACTTGGTATTCATGGTGTTGTTTGGAGCTCTACTTGGTCTTCATGGTGTTGTTTGGAGCTCTACTTGGTATTCATGGTGTTGTTTGGAGCTCTACTTGGTCTTTATGGTGTTGTTTGGAGCTCTACTTGGTCTTTATGGTGTTGTTTGGAGCTCTATGTCACGTCCTACTGACGGACCTCACACGTGGACCCACTGGACCGCGTAGAGCGGATGTTGATAACGTGTGATAGAGAGGCGGACCAGTACAGTAGAGTCAACAAGTTTATTTGAACAACAATAAAACAAGAACCCA